>CM036883.1:13195306-13792772 GCA_020796165.1 Pantala flavescens | reverse complement strand
AAACGTGTGCTTCTTCGGGTTATTCCAGTTAAATATCAGTTTTCGACCGATTTTGAACCCATTCTAGTCATTATGTCGTGGATATATTTGTAAGAACCATATAACCGGAAGTTTGTGTGCGATTCATCCGCTTCGTAGCAGATACTAGCCGCATATATACGTCTTATCGCGTTTAGAATGTAGGAATATATCGTTTCTTCTTTGTTGAAAATCAGTAGTTATCGTTATATTGCGGAATATGAGCGATAGCGGAACATTTTTTTATGCATATTCACGTTTCAATTATAGTGGAGTACGATTTTGCGCGATATATCAATATTTCATTAGGTTTTTACTGAATTGAAGCCTATTTTTGTTATTTTTGATGAGGAATAGCATGCTAAGAACCCAAAACATGTGCTTCTTCGGATTATTCCAGTTCAATATCAGTTTTCGACCGATTTTGAACCCATTCTAGACATAATGTCCTGGATATTACTGTAAGAACCTTATAACCGGAAGTTTGCGTGCGATTCATCCGCTTCGTAGCAGATACTAGCCGTTTTCTAACGTATTATCGTGTTTACAGTTAAGGGATATTACGTTTCTTTGTTGAAAAACCAGCATTTATCGGTATATTACGGAATATGAGCGATAGCGGAACATTTATCCATGTATATTCACGTCTCAACCATGGTGGAGTACGATTTGTGCATGATAAATCAGTATTTTATTAGGTTTTTACTGAATTGAAGGGCATTTTCGTTATATTTGATGAGAAATAGCATGCTAAGAACCCAAAACGTGTGCTTCTTCGGATTATTCCAGTTCAATATCAGTTTTCGACCGATTTTGAACCCATTCTAGACATAATGTCCTGGATATTACTGTAGGAACCTTATACCAGGAAGTTTTCATGCGATTCATCCGCTTCGTAGCAGATATACTAGCAGCATTTTCGCGTCTTATCGCGTTAAGAATGTAGGAATATTACATTTCTTTGTTGAACATCAGTTTTTATCGGTATATTACGTAATATGAGCGATAGCAGTACATTTATTTATGCATATTCACGTTTTCCACCATAGTGGAGTAAGATTTTTGTGCGATAAATCAATATTTCATTAGGTTTTTACTGAATTGAAGGGCATTTTCGTTATATTTGATGAGAAATAGCATGCTAAGAACCCAAAACGTGTGCTTCTTCGGATTATTCCAGTTCAATATCAGTTTTCGACCGATTTTGAACCCATTCTAGACATAATGTCCTGGATATTACTGTAGGATCCTTATAACGGGAAGTTTTCATGCGATTCATCCGCTTCGTAGCAGATAATAGCAGCATATTCACATAATAGCGCGTTAAGAATAAAGGAATATTACGTTTCTTTGTTGGAATCAGTATTTATCGGTATATTACGGAATATGAGCGATAGCGGAACATTTATTTATGCATATTCACGTTTCAATTATAGTGGAGTACGATTTGTGCGCGAAAAATCAATATTTCATTAGGTTCAACTGAATTGAAGCCTATTTTTGCTATTTAGATGAGGAATAGCACGCTTCGATCCAAAAACGTATGCTTCTTCGGCTTATTCTAGTTCAATATCAGATTTCGACCGATTTTGAACCCATTCTAGACATAATGTCGTGGATATTTCTGTATGAACCATATAACCAGAAGTTTGCATGCAATTCATCCGCTTCGTAGGAGATACTTGCCGCATTTTCGCGTCTTATCGCGTTAAGAATGTAGGAATATTACATTTCTTTGTTGAACATCAGTTTTTATCGGTATATTACGGAATATGAGCGATAGCAGTACATTTATTTATGCATATTCACGTTTTCACCATAGTGGAGTACGATTTGTGCGTGATAAATCAATGTTTCATTAGGTTTAACTGAATTGAAGCCAATTTTTGTTATTCTTGATGAGCAATAGCACGCTAAGATCCCAAAACGTGTGCTTCTTCGGGTTATTCTAGTTCAATATAAGTTTTCGACCGATTTTGAACCCATTCTAAACATTATGTCGTGGACATAACTGTAAGAACCATAGAACTGGAAGTTTGCGTGCGATTCATCCGCTTCGTAGCAGATACTAGCCGTTTTCTAACGTATTATCGTGTTTAGAGTTTAGGGATATTACGTTTCTTTGTTGAAAACCAGCATTTATCGGTATATTACGGAATATGAGCGATAGCGGAACATTTATCCATGTATATTCACGTCTCAACCATGGTGGAGTACGATTTGTGCATGATAAATCAGTATTATATTAGGTTTTTACTGAATTGAAGGGCATTTTTGTTATATTTGATGAGAAATAGCACGCTAAGATCCCAAAACGTGTGCTTCTTCGGCTTATTCTAGTTCAATATCAGTTTTCGACCGATTTTGAACCCATTCTAGACATAATGTCCTGGATATTACTGTAGGAACCTTATAACAGGAAGTTTTCATGCGATTCATCCGCTTCGTAGCAGATACTAACAGCATATTCACATAATTGCGCGTTCAGAATGTAGAGATATTACGTTTCTTTGTTAAAAATCAGTATTTATCGGTTATTACGGAATATGAGCGATAGCGGAACATTTATAAATGCATATTTACGTTTGAATTATAGTGGAGTACGATTTGTGCGCGAAAAATCAATATTTCATTAGGTTTAACTGAATTGTAGCCTATTTTTTTTATTTTTGATGTTAAATAGCACGCTTAGATCCCAAAACGTGTGCTTCTTCGGGTTATTCCAGTTTAATATCAGTTTTCGACCGATTTTGAACCCCATTCTAGTCATTATGTCGTGGATATATTTGTAAGAACCATATAACCGGAAGTTTGTGTGCGATTCATCCGCTTCGTAGCAGAAACTAGCCGCATATATACGTCTTATCGCGTTTAGAATGTAGGAATATATCGTTTCTTTGTTGAAAATCAGTATTTATCGGTATATTACGGAAAATGAGCGATAGCGGAACATTTATCTATGAATATTCACGTCTCAACCATGGTGGAGTACGATTTGTGCATGATAAATCAGTATTATATTAGGTTTTTACTGAATTGAAGGGCATTTTTGTTATATTTGATGAGAAATAGCACGCTAAGATCCCAAAACGTGTGCTTCTTCGGCTTATTCTAGTTCAGTATAAGTTTTCGACCGATTTTGAACCCATTCTAGACATAATGTCCTGGATATTACTGTAGGAACCTTATAACAGGAAGTTTTCATGCGATTCATCCGCTTCGTAGCAGATACTAACAGCATATTCACATAATTGCGCGTTCAGAATGTAGAGATATTACGTTTCTTTGTTAAAAATCAGTTTTTATCGGTATATTACGGAATATGAGCGATAGCAGTACATTTATTTATGCATATTCACGTTTTCACCATAGTGGAGTACGATTTGTGCGTGATATATCAATATTTCATTAGGTTTTTACTGAATTGAAGCCTATTTTTGTTATTTTTGATGATGAATAGCATGCTAAGAACCCAAAACGTGTGCTTCATCGTATTATTCCAGTTCAATATCAGTTTTCGACCGATTTTGAACCCATTCTAGGCATAATTTCCTGGATATTACTATAGGAACCTTATAACAGGAAGATTGCATGCGATTCATCCTCTTCGTAGCAGAAACTAGCCGCATATTCACATAATAGCCCGTTTTGAATGTAGGGATATTACGTTTTTTTGTTAAAAATCAGTATTTATCGGTATTTTACGGAATATGAGCGATAGCAGTACATTTATTTATGCATATTCACGTTTTCACCATAGTGGAGTACGATTTGTGCGTGATAAATCAATATTTCATTAGGTTTAACTGAATTGAAGCCTATTTTTGTTATTTTTGATGAGGAATAGCACGCTTAGATCCCGAAACATGTGCTTCTTCGGCTTATTCTAGTTCAATATCAGATTTCGACCGATTTTGAACCCATTCTAGACATAATGTCGTGGATATTACTGTATGAACCATATAACCGGAAGTATGCTTGCGATTCATCCGCTTCGTAGCAGATACTTGCCGCATTTTCGCGTCTTATCGCGTTAAGAATGTAGGAATATATCGTTTCTTTGTTGAAAATCAGTTTTTATCGGTATATTACGGAATATGAGCGATGGCAGTACATTTATTTATGAAATTCACGTTTCCACCAAAGTGGAGTAGGATTTGTGCGCGATAAATCAATATTTCATTAGGTTTTAACTGAATTGAAGCCTATTTTTGTTATTTTTGATGAGGAATAGCACGCTTCGATCCCGAAACGTGTGCTTCTTTGGCTTATTCTAGTTCAATATCAGTTTTCGACCGATTTTGAACCCATTCTAGACATAATGTCCTGGATATTACTGTAGGAACCTTATAACAGGAAGTTTTCATGCGATTCATCCGCTTCGTAGCAGATTATAGCAGCATATTCACATAATAGCGCGTTAAGAATAAAGGAATATTACGTTTCTTTGTTGAAATCAGTATTTATCGGTATATTACGGAATATGAGCGATGGCAGTACATTTATTTATGAAATTCACGTTTCCACCATAGTGGAGTAAGATTTTTGCGCGATAAATCAATATTTCATTAGGTTTTTACTGAATTTAAGCCTATTTTTGTTATTTTTGATGAGGAATAGCACGCTAAGATCCCAAAACGTGTGCTTCCTCGGCTTATTCTAGTTCAATTACAGTTTTCGACCGATTTTGAACCCATTCTAGACATTATGCCCTGGATATTTTAGTAGGAACCTTATACCAGGAAGTTTTCATGCGATTCATCCGCTTCGTAGCAGATACTAGCAGCATATTCACATAATTGCGCGTTCAGAATGTAGGGATATTACGTTTCTTTGTTGAAAACCAGCATTTATCGGTATATTACGGAATATGAGCGATAGTGGAACATTTATTAATGCATATTTACGTTTGAATTATAGTGGAGTACGATTTGTGCGCGAAAAATCAATATTTCATTAGGTTTAACTGAATTAAAGCCTATTTTTGTTATTTTTGATGTTGAATAGCACGCTTAGATCCCAAAACGTGTGCTTCTTCGGGTTATTCCAGTTTAATATCAGTTTTCGACCGATTTTGAACCCATTCTAGTCATTATGTCGTGGATATAACTGTAAGAACCATATAACCGGAAGTTTGTGTGCGATTCATCCGCTTTGTAGCAGATACTAGCCGCATATTTACGTCTTATCGCGTTTAGAATGTAGGAATATATCGTTTCTTTGTTGAAAATCAGTATTTATCGTTATATTGCGGAATATGAGCGATAGCGGAATATTTTTAATGCATATTCACGTTTCAATTATAGTGGAGTACGATTTTGCGCGATATATCAGTATTTCATTAGGTTTTTACTGAATTGAAGCCTATTTTTGTTATTTTTGATGAGGAATAGCATGCTAAGAACCCAAAACGTGTGCTTCTTCGGATTATTCCATTTCAATATCAGTTTTCGACCGATTTTGAACCCATTCTAGACATAATGTCCTGGATATTACTGTAGGATCCTTATAACAGGAAGTTTTCATGCGATTCATCCGCTTCGTAGCAGATAATAGCAGCATATTCACATAATAGCGCGTTAAGAATAAAGGAATATTACGTTTCTTTGTTGGAATCAGTATTTATCGGTATATTACGAAATATGAGCGATGGCAGTACATTTATTTGTAAAATTCACGTTTCCACCATAGTGGAGTAAGATTTTTGTGCGATAAATCAATATTTCATTAGGTTTTTACTGAATTGAAGGGCATTTTTGTTATATTTGATGAGAAATAGCACGCTAAGATCCCAAAACTTGTACTTCCTCGGCTTATTCTAGTTCAATATCAGTTTTCGACCGATTTTGAACCCATTCTAGACCTAATGTCCTGGATATTACTGTAGGATCCTTATAACGGGAAGTTTTCATGCGATTCATCCGCTTCGTAGCAGATAATAGCAGCATATTCACATAATTGCGCGTTCAGAATGTAGGGATATTACGTTTGTTTGTTGAAAATCAGTATTTATCGGTATATTACGGAATATGAGCGATAGCGGAACATTTATTTATGCATATTCACGTTTCAATTATAGTGGAGTACGATTTGTGCGCGAAAAATCAATATTTCATTAGGTTCAACTGAATTGAAGCCTATTTTTGCTATTTAGATGAGGAATAGCACGCTTCGATCCAAAAACGTATGCTTCTTCGGCTTATTCTAGTTCAATATCAGATTTCGACCGATTTTGAACCCATTCTAGACATAATGTCGTGGATATTTCTGTATGAACCATATAACCAGAAGTTTGCATGCAATTCATCCGCTTCGTAGGAGATACTTGCCGCATTTTCGCGTATTATCGTGTTTAGAGTTTAGGGATATTACGTTTCTTTGTTGAAAACCAGCATTTATCGGTATATTACGGAATATGAGCGATAGCGGAACATTTATCCATGTATATTCACGTCTCAACCATGGTGGAGTACGATTTGTGCATGATAAATCAGTATTATATTAGGTTTTTACTGAATTGAAGGGCATTTTTGTTATAATTGATGAGAAATAGCACGCTAAGATCCCAAAACGTGTGCTTCTTCGGCTTATTCTAGTTCAATATCAGTTTTCGACCGATTTTGAACCCATTCTAGACATAATGTCCTGGATATTACTGTAGGAACCTTATAACAGGAAGTTTTCATGCGATTCATCCGCTTCGTAGCAGATACTAACAGCATATTCACATAATTGCGCGTTCAGAATGTAGAGATATTACGTTTCTTTGTTAAAAATCAGTATTTATCGGTATATTACGGAATATGAGCGATAGCGGAACATTTATAAATGCATATTTACGTTTGAATTATAGTGGAGTACGATTTGTGCGCGAAAAATCAATATTTCATTAGGTTTAACTGAATTGTAGCCTATTTTTTTTATTTTTGATGTTAAATAGCACGCTTAGATCCCAAAACGTGTGCTTCTTCGGGTTATTCCAGTTTAATATCAGTTTTCGACCGATTTTGAAACCATTCTAGTCATTATGTCGTGGATATATTTGTAAGATCCATATAACCGGAAGTTTGTGTGCGATTCATCCGCTTCGTAGCAGAAACTAGCCGCATATATACGTCTTATCGCGTTTAGAATGTAGGAATATATCGTTTCTTTGTTGAAAATCAGTATTTATCGGTATATTACGGAAAATGAGCGATAGCGGAACATTTATCTATGAATATTCACGTCTCAACCATGGTGGAGTACGATTTGTGCATGATAAATCAGTATTATATTAGGTTTTTACTGAATTGAAGGGCATTTTTGTTATATTTGATGAGAAATAGCACGCTAAGATCCCAAAACGTGTGCTTCTTCGGCTTATTCTAGTTCAGTATCAGTTTTCGACCGATTTTGAACCCATTCTAGACATAATGTCCTGGATATTACTGTAGGAACCTTATAACAGGAAGTTTTCATGCGATTCATCCGCTTCGTAGCAGATACTAACAGCATATTCACATAATTGCGCGTTCAGAATGTAGAGATATTACGTTTCTTTGTTAAAAATCAGTATTTATCGGTTATTACGGAATATGAGCGATAGCGGAACATTTATAAATGCATATTTACGTTTGAATTATAGTGGAGTACGATTTGTGCGCGAAAAATCAATTTTTCATTAGGTTTAACTGAATTGAAGCCTATTTTTGTTATTTTTGATGTTGAATAGCACGCTTAGATCCCAAAACGTGTGCTTCTTCGGGTTATTCCAGTTAAATATCAGTTTTCGACCGATTTTGAACCCATTCTAGTCATTATGTCGTGGATATATTTGTAAGAACCATATAACCGGAAGTTTGTGTGCGATTCATCCGCTTCGTAGCAGATACTAGCCGCATATATACGTCTTATCGCGTTTAGAATGTAGGAATATATCGTTTCTTTGTTGAAAATCAGTAGTTATCGTTATATTGCGGAATATGAGCGATAGCGGAACATTTTTTTATGCATATTCACGTTTCAATTATAGTGGAGTACGATTTTGCGCGATATATCAATATTTCATTAGGTTTTTACTGAATTGAAGCCTATTTTTGTTATTTTTGATGAGGAATAGCATGCTAAGAACCCAAAACGTGTGCTTCTTCGGATTATTCCAGTTCAATATCAGTTTTCGACCGATTTTGAACCCATTCTAGACATAATGTCCTGGATATTACTGTAAGAACCTTATAACCGGAAGTTTGCGTGCGATTCATCCGCTTCGTAGCAGATACTAGCCGTTTTCTAACGTATTATCGTGTTTACAGTTAAGGGATATTACGTTTCTTTGTTGAAAACCAGCATTTATCGGTATATTACGGAATATGAGCGATAGCGGAACATTTATCCATGTATATTCACGTCTCAACCATGGTGGAGTACGATTTGTGCATGATAAATCAGTATTTTATTAGGTTTTTACTGAATTGAAGGGCATTTTCGTTATATTTGATGAGAAATAGCATGCTAAGAACCCAAAACGTGTGCTTCTTCGGATTATTCCAGTTCAATATCAGTTTTCGACCGATTTTGAACCCATTCTAGACATAATGTCCTGGATATTACTGTAGGAACCTTATACCAGGAAGTTTTCATGCGATTCATCCGCTTCGTAGCAGATACTAGCAGCATTTTCGCGTCTTATCGCGTTAAGAATGTAGGAATATTACATTTCTTTGTTGAACATCAGTTTTTATCGGTATATTACGTAATATGAGCGATAGCAGTACATTTATTTATGCATATTCACGTTTTCACCATAGTGGAGTAAGATTTTTGTGCGATAAATCAATATTTCATTAGGTTTTTACTGAATTGAAGGGCATTTTCGTTATATTTGATGAGAAATAGCATGCTAAGAACCCAAAACGTGTGCTTCTTCGGATTATTCCAGTTCAATATCAGTTTTCGACCGATTTTGAACCCATTCTAGACATAATGTCCTGGATATTACTGTAGGATCCTTATAACGGGAAGTTTTCATGCGATTCATCCGCTTCGTAGCAGATAATAGCAGCATATTCACATAATAGCGCGTTAAGAATAAAGGAATATTACGTTTCTTTGTTGGAATCAGTATTTATCGGTATATTACGGAATATGAGCGATAGCGGAACATTTATTTATGCATATTCACGTTTCAATTATAGTGGAGTACGATTTGTGCGCGAAAAATCAATATTTCATTAGGTTCAACTGAATTGAAGCCTATTTTTGCTATTTAGATGAGGAATAGCACGCTTCGATCCAAAAACGTATGCTTCTTCGGCTTATTCTAGTTCAATATCAGATTTCGACCGATTTTGAACCCATTCTAGACATAATGTCGTGGATATTTCTGTATGAACCATATAACCAGAAGTTTGCATGCAATTCATCCGCTTTGTAGGAGATACTTGCCGCATTTTCGCGTCTTATCGCGTTAAGAATGTAGGAATATTACATTTCTTTGTTGAACATCAGTTTTTATCGGTATATTACGGAATATGAGCGATAGCAGTACATTTATTTATGCATATTCACGTTTTCACCATAGTGGAGTACGATTTGTGCGTGATAAATCAATGTTTCATTAGGTTTAACTGAATTGAAGCCAATTTTTGTTATTCTTGATGAGCAATAGCACGCTAAGATCCCAAAACGTGTGCTTCTTCGGGTTATTCTAGTTCAATATAAGTTTTCGACCGATTTTGAACCCATTCTAAACATTATGTCGTGGACATAACTGTAAGAACCATAGAACTGGAAGTTTGCGTGCGATTCATCCGCTTCGTAGCAGATACTAGCCGTTTTCTAACGTATTATCGTGTTTAGAGTTTAGGGATATTACGTTTCTTTGTTGAAAACCAGCATTTATCGGTATATTACGGAATATGAGCGATAGCGGAACATTTATCCATGTATATTCACGTCTCAACCATGGTGGAGTACGATTTGTGCATGATAAATCAGTATTATATTAGGTTTTTACTGAATTGAAGGGCATTTTTGTTATATTTGATGAGAAATAGCACGCTAAGATCCCAAAACGTGTGCTTCTTCGGCTTATTCTAGCTCAATATCAGTTTTCGACTGATTTTGAACCCATTCTAGACATAATGTCCTGGATATTACTGTAGGAACCTTATAACAGGAAGTTTTCATGCGATTCATCCGCTTCGTAGCAGATACTAACAGCATATTCACATAATTGCGCGTTCAGAATGTAGAGATATTACGTTTCTTTGTTAAAAATCAGTATTTATCGGTATATTACGGAATATGAGCGATAGCGGAACATTTATAAATGCATATTTACGTTTGAATTATAGTGGAGTACGATTTGTGCGCGAAAAATCAATATTTCATTAGGTTTAACTGAATTGTAGCCTATTTTTTTTTATTTTTGATGTTAAATAGCACGCTTAGATCCCAAAACGTGTGCTTCTTCGGGTTATTCCAGTTTAATATCAGTTTTCGACCGATTTTGAACCCATTCTAGTCATTATGTCGTGGATATATTTGTAAGAACCATATAACCGGAAGTTTGTGTGCGATTCATCCGCTTCGTAGCAGAAACTAGCCGCATATATACGTCTTATCGCGTTTAGAATGTAGGAATATATCGTTTCTTTGTTGAAAATCAGTATTTATCGGTATATTACGGAAAATGAGCGATAGCGGAACATTTATCTATGAATATTCACGTCTCAACCATGGTGGAGTACGATTTGTGCATGATAAATCAGTATTATATTAGGTTTTTACTGAATTGAAGGGCATTTTTGTTATATTTGATGAGAAATAGCACGCTAAGATCCCAAAACGTGTGCTTCTTCGGCTTATTCTAGTTCAGTATAAGTTTTCGACCGATTTTGAACCCATTCTAGACATAATGTCCTGGATATTACTGTAGGAACCTTATAACAGGAAGTTTTCATGCGATTCATCCGCTTCGTAGCAGATACTAACAGCATATTCACATAATTGCGCGTTCAGAATGTAGAGATATTACGTTTCTTTGTTAAAAATCAGTTTTTATCGGTATATTACGGAATATGAGCGATAGCAGTACATTTATTTATGCATATTCACGTTTTCACCATAGTGGAGTACGATTTGTGCGTGATATATCAATATTTCATTAGGTTTTTACTGAATTGAAGCCTATTTTTGTTATTTTTGATGAGGAATAGCATGCTAAGAACCCAAAACGTGTGCTTCTTCGGATTATTCCAGTTCAATATCAGTTTTCGACCGATTTTGAACCCATTCTAGACATAATGTCCTGGATATTACTGTAAGAACCTTATAACCGGAAGTTTGCGTGCGATTCATCCGCTTCGTAGCAGATACTAGCCGTTTTCTAACGTATTATCGTGTTTACAGTTAAGGGATATTACGTTTCTTTGTTGAAAACCAGCATTTATCGGTATATTACGGAATATGAGCGATAGCGGAACATTTATCCATGTATATTCACGTCTCAACCATGGTGGAGTACGATTTGTGCATGATAAATCAGTATTTTATTAGGTTTTTACTGAATTGAAGGGCATTTTCGTTATATTTGATGAGAAATAGCATGCTAAGAACCCAAAACGTGTGCTTCTTCGGATTATTCCAGTTCAATATCAGTTTTCGACCGATTTTGAACCCATTCTAGACATAATGTCCTGGATATTACTGTAGGAACCTTATACCAGGAAGTTTTCATGCGATTCATCCGCTTCGTAGCAGATACTAGCAGCATTTTCGCGTCTTATCGCGTTAAGAATGTAGGAATATTACATTTCTTTGTTGAACATCAGTTTTTATCGGTATATTACGTAATATGAGCGATAGCAGTACATTTATTTATGCATATTCACGTTTTCACCATAGTGGAGTAAGATTTTTGTGCGATAAATCAATATTTCATTAGGTTTTTACTGAATTGAAGGGCATTTTCGTTATATTTGATGAGAAATAGCATGCTAAGAACCCAGAACGTGTGCTTCTTCGGATTATTCCAGTTCAATATCAGTTTTCGACCGATTTTGGACCCATTCTAGACATAATGTCCTGGATATTACTGTAGGATCCTTATAACAGGAAGTTTTCATGCGATTCATCCGCTTCGTAGCAGATAATAGCAGCATATTCACATAATAGCGCGTTAAGAATAAAGGAATATTACGTTTCTTTGTTGGAATCAGTATTTATCGGTATATTACGAAATATGAGCGATGGCAGTACATTTATTTGTAAAATTCACGTTTCCACCATAGTGGAGTAAGATTTTTGTGCGATAAATCAATATTTCATTAGGTTTTTACTGAATTGAAGGGCATTTTTGTTATATTTGATGAGAAATAGCACGCTAAGATCCCAAAACTTGTACGTCCTCGGCTTATTCTAGTTCAATATCAGTTTTCGACCGATTTTGAACCCATTCTAGACCTAATGTCCTGGATATTACAGTAGGAACCTTATAACAGGAAGTTTTCATGCGATTCATCCGCTTCGTAGCAGATACTAGCAGCATATTCACATAATTGCGCGTTCAGAATGTAGGGATATTACGTTTGTTTGTTGAAAATCAGTATTTATCGGTATATTACGGAATATGAGCGATAGCGGAACATTTATTTATGCATATTCACGTTTCAATTATAGTGGAGTACGATTTGTGCGCGAAAAATCAATATTTCATTAGGTTCAACTGAATTGAAGCCTATTTTTGCTATTTAGATGAGGAATAGCACGCTTCGATCCAAAAACGTATGCTTCTTCGGCTTATTCTAGTTCAATATCAGATTTCGACCGATTTTGAACCCATTCTAGACATAATGTCGTGGATATTTCTGTATGAACCATATAACCAGAAGTTTGCATGCAATTCATCCGCTTCGTAGGAGATACTTGCCGCATTTTCGCGTCTTATCGCGTTAAGAATGTAGGAATATTACATTTCTTTGTTGAACATCAGTTTTTATCGGTATATTACGGAATATGAGCGATAGCAGTACATTTATTTATGCATATTCACGTTTTCACCATAGTGGAGTACGATTTGTGCGTGATAAATCAATGTTTCATTAGGTTTAACTGAATTGAAGCCAATTTTTGTTATTCTTGATGAGCAATAGCACGCTAAGATCCCAAAACGTGTGCTTCTTCGGGTTATTCTAGTTCAATATAAGTTTTCGACCGATTTTGAACCCATTCTAAACATTATGTCGTGGACATAACTGTAAGAACCATAGAACTGGAAGTTTGCGTGCGATTCATCCGCTTCGTAGCAGATACTAGCCGTTTTCTAACGTATTATCGTGTTTAGAGTTTAGGGATATTACGTTTCTTTGTTGAAAACCAGCATTTATCGGTATATTACGGAATATGAGCGATAGCGGAACATTTATTCATGTATATTCACGTCTCAACCATGGTGGAGTACGATTTGTGCATGATAAATCAGTATTACATTAGGTTTTTACTGAATTGAAGGGCATTTTTGTTATATTTGATGAGAAATAGCACGCTAAGATCCCAAAACGTGTGCTTCTTCGGCTTATTCTAGTTCAGTATCAGTTTTCGACCGATTCTGAACCCATTCTAGACATAATGTCCTGGATATTACTGTAGGAACCTTATAACAGGAAGTTTTCATGCGATTCATCCGCTTCGTAGCAGATACTAACAGCATATTCACATAATTGCGCGTTCAGAATGTAGAGATATTACGTTTCTTTGTTAAAAATCAGTATTTATCGGTATATTACGGAATATGAGCGATAGCGGAACATTTATAAATGCATATTTACGTTTGAATTATAGTGGAGTACGATTTGTGCGCGAAAAATCAATATTTCATTAGGTTTAACTGAATTGTAGCCTATTTTTTTTATTTTTGATGTTAAATAGCACGCTTAGATCCCAAAACGTGTGCTTCTTCGGGTTATTCCAGTTTAATATCAGTTTTCGACCGATTTTGAACCCATTCTAGTCATTATCTCGTGGATATATTTGTAAGAACCATATAACCGGAAGTTTGTGTGCGATTCATCCGCTTCGTAGCAGAAACTAGCCGCATATATACGTCTTATCGCGTTTAGAATGTAGGAATATATCGTTTCTTTGTTGGAATCAGTATTTATCGGTATATTACGGAAAATGAGCGATAGCGGAACATTTATCTATGAATATTCACGTCTCAACCATGGTGGAGTACGATTTGTGCATGATAAATCAGTATTATATTAGGTTTTTACTGAATTGAAGGGCATTTTTGTTATATTTGATGAGAAATAGCACGCTAAGATCCCAAAACGTGTGCTTCTTCGGCTTATTCTAGTTCAGTATCAGTTTTCGACCGATTTTGAACCCATTCTAGACATAATGTCCTGGATATTACTGTAGGAACCTTATAGCAGGAAGTTTTCATGCGATTCATCCGCTTCGTAGCAGATACTAACAGCATATTCACATAATTGCGCGTTCAGAATGTAGAGATATTACGTTTCTTTGTTAAAAATCAGTTTTTATCGGTATATTACGGAATATGAGCGATAGCAGTACATTTATTTATGCATATTCACGTTTTCACTATAGTGGAGTACGATTTGTGCGTGATAAATCAATGTTTCATTAGGTTTAACTGAATTGAAGCCAATTTTTGTTATTCATGATGAGCAATAGCACGCTAAGATCCCAAAACGTGTGCTTCTTCGGGTTATTCTAGTTCAATATAAGTTTTCGACCGATTTTGAACCCATTCTAAACATTATGTCGTGGACATAACTGTAAGAACCATAGAACTGGAAGTTTGCGTGCGATTCATCCGCTTCGTAGCAGATACTAGCCGTTTTCTAACGTATTATCGTGTTTAGAGTTTAGGGATATTACGTTTCTTTGTTGAAAACCAGCATTTATCGGTATATTACGGAATATGAGCGATAGCGGAACATTTATCCATGTATATTCACGTCTCAACCATGGTGGAGTACGATTTGTGCATGATAAATCAGTATTATATTAGGTTTTTACTGAATTGAAGGGCATTTTTGTTATATTTGATGAGAAATAGCACGCTAAGATCCCAAAACGTGTGCTTCTTCGGCTTATTCTAGTTCAATATCAGTTTTCGACCGATTTTGAACCCATTCTAGACATAATGTCCTGGATATTACTGTAGGAACCTTATAACAGGAAGTTTTCATGCGATTCATCCGCTTCGTAGCAGATACTAACAGCATATTCACATAATTGCGCGTTCAGAATGTAGAGATATTACGTTTCTTTGTTAAAAATCAGTATTTATCGGTTATTACGGAATATGAGCGATAGCGGAACATTTATAAATGCATATTTACGTTTGAATTATAGTGGAGTACGATTTGTGCGCGAAAAATCAATTTTTCATTAGGTTTAACTGAATTGAAGCCTATTTTTGTTATTTTTGATGTTGAATAGCACGCTTGGATCCCAAAACGTGTGCTTCTTCGGGTTATTCCAGTTTAATATCAGTTTTCGACCGATTTTGAACCCATTCTAGACATATTGTCCTGGATATATTTGTAAGAACCATATAACCGGAAGTTTGTGTGCGATTCATCCGCTTCGTAGCAGATACTAGCCGCATATATACGTCTTATCGCGTTTAGAATGTAGGAATATATCGTTTCTTTGTTGAAAATCAGTAGTTATCGTTATATTGCGGAATATGAGCGATAGCGGAACATTTTTTTATGCATATTCACGTTTCAATTATAGTGGAGTACGATTTGTGCGCGAAAAATCAATATTTCATTAGGTTTAACTGAATTGAAGCCTATTTTTGTTATTTTTGATGAGGAATAGCATGCTAAGAACCCAAAACGTGTGCTTCTTCGGATTATTCCAGTTCAATATCAGTTTTCGACCGATTTTGAACCCATTCTAGACATAATGTCCTGGATATTACTGTAAGAACCTTATAACCGGAAGTTTGCGTGCGATTCATCCGCTTCGTAGCAGATACTAGCCGTTTTCTAACGTATTATCGTGTTTACAGTTAAGGGATATTACGTTTCTTTGTTGAAAACCAGCATTTATCGGTATATTACGGAATATGAGCGATAGCGGAACATATATCCATGTATATTCACGTCTCAACCATGGTGGAGTACGATTTGTGCATGATAAATCAGTATTTTATTAGGTTTTTACTGAATTGAAGGGCATTTTCGTTATATTTGATGAGAAATAGCATGCTAAGAACCCAAAACGTGTGCTTCTTCGGATTATTCCAGTTCAATATCAGTTTTCGACCGATTTTGAACCCATTCTAGACATTATGTCCTGGATATTACTCTAGGAACCTTATAACAGGAATTATGCATGCGATTCATCCGCTTCCTAGCAGATACTAGCCGCATTTTTACGTCTTATCGCGTTTAGAATGTAGGAATATTTCGTTTCTTTGTTGAAAATCAGTTTTTATCGGTATATTACGGAATTTTAGCGATAGCAGTACATTTATTTATGAAATTCACGTTTTCACCATAGTGGAGTACGATTTGTGCGTGATAAATCAATATTTCATTAGGTTTAACTGAATTGAAGCCTATTTTTGTTATTCTTGATGAGCAATAGCACGCTAAGATCCCAAAACGTGTGCTTCTTCGGGTTATTTCAGTTCAATATAAGTTTTCGACCGATTTTGAACCCATTCTAGACATTATGTCGTGGATATAACTGTAAGAACCATATAACCGGAAGTTTGCGTGCGATTCATCCGCTTCGTAGCAGATACTAGCCGTTTTCTAACGTATTATCGTGTTTAGAGTTTAGGGATATTACGTTTCTTTGTTGAAAACCAGCATTTATCGGTATATTACGGAATATGAGCGATAGCGGAACATTTATCCATGTATATTCACGTCTCAACCATGGTGGAGTACGATTTGTGCATGATAAATCAGTATTTTATTAGGTTTTTTGCTGAATTGAAGGGCATTTTTGTTATATTTGATGAGAAATAGCACGCTAAGATCGCAAAACGTGTGCTTCTTCGGCTTATTCTAGTTCAGTATCAGTTTTCGACCGATTTTGAACCCATTCTAGACAAAATGTCCTGGATATTACTGTAGGAACCTTATAACAGGAAGTTTTCATGCGATTCATCCGCTTCGTAGCAGATACTAGCAGCATATTCACATAATTGCGCGTTCAGAATGTAGGGATATTACGTTTCTTTGTTGAAAATCAGTATTTATCGGTATATTACGGAATATGAGCGATAGCGGAACATTTATTTATGCATATTCACGTTTCAATTATAGTGGAGTACGATTTGTGCGCGAAAAATCAATATTTCATTAGGTTCAACTGAATTGAAGCCTATTTTTGCTATTTTTAATGAGGAATAGCACGCTTAGATCCCGAAAAGTGTGCTTCTTCGGCTTATTCTAGTTCAATATCAGTTTTTGACCGATTTTGAACCGATTCTAGACATAATGTCCTGGATATTACTGTAGGAACCTTATAACAGGAAGTTTGCATGCGATTCATCCGCTTCGTAGCAGATACTAGCCGCATTTTCACATATTATCGCGTTTCGAATGTAGGAATATTACGTTTCTTTGTTGAAATCAGTATTTATCGGTATATTACGGAATATTAGCGATAGCAGTACATTTATTTATGAAATTCACGTTTCCACCATAGTGGAGTAAGATTTGTGCGCGAAAAATCAATATTTCATTAGGTTTAACTGAATTGAAGCCTATTTTTGTTATTTTTGATGAGCAATAGCACGCTAAGATCCCGAAACGTGTGCTTCTTCGGCTTATTCTAGTTCAATTTAAGTCTTCGACCGATTTTGAACCCATTCTAGACATTATGTCGTGGATATAACTGTAAGAACCATATAACCGGAAGTTTGCGTGCGATTCATCCGCTTCGTAGCAGATACTAGCCGTTTTCTAACGTATTATCGTGTTAAGAGTATAGGGATATTACGATTCTTTGTTGAAAACCAGCATTTATCGGTATATTACGGAATATGAGCGATAGCGGAACACTTATCCATGTATATTCACGTCTCAACCATGGTGGAGTACGATTTGTGCATGATAAATCAGTATTTTATTAGGTTTTTACTGAATTGAAGGGCATTTTTGTTATATTTGATGAGAAATAGCACGCTAAGATCCCAAAACGTGTGCTTCTTCGGCTTATTCTAGTTCAAAATCAGTTTTCGACCGATTTTGAACCCATTCTAGACATAATGTCCTTGATATTACTATAGGAACCTTATAACAGGAAGTTTTCATGCGATTCATCCGCTTCGTAGCAGATACTAGCAGCATATTCACATAATTGCTCGTTCAGAATGTAGGGATATTACGTTTCTTTGTCGAAAATCAGTATTTATCGGTATATTACGGAATATGAGCGATAGCGGAACATTTATTTATGCATATTCACGTTTCAATTATAGTGGAGTACGATTTGTGCGCTAAAAATCAATATTTCATTAGGTTCAACTGAATTGAAGCCTATTTTTGCTATTTTTGATGAGGATTAGCAGGCTTAGATCCCGAAACGTGTGCTTCTTCGGCTTATTCTAGTTCAATATCAGATTTCGACCGATTTTGAACCCATTCTAGACGTAATGTCGTGGATATTACTGTATGAACCATATATCAGGAAGTTTGCATGCGATTCATCCGCTTCCTAGCAGATACTTGCCGCATTTTCGCGTCTTATCGCGTTAAGAATGTAGGAATATTACATTTCTTTGTTGAAAATCAGTTTTTAGCGGTATATTACGGAATATGAGCGATAGCAGTACATTTATTTATGCATATTCACGTTTTCACTATAGTGGAGTACGATTTGTGCGCGATAAATCAATATTTCATTAGGTATTTACTGAATTGAAGCGTATTTTTTTTATTCTTGATGAGCAATAGCACGCTAAGATCCGAAACCGTGTGCTTCTTCGGGTTTTTCTAGTTCAATATAAGTTTTCGACGGACTTTGAACACATTCTAGACATTATGTCGTGGATATAAATGTAAGAACCATATAACCGGAAGTTTGCGTGCGATTCATCCGCTTCGTAGCAGATACTAGCCGTTTTCTAACGTATTATCGTGTATAGAGTTTAGGGATATTACGTTTCTTTGTTGAAAACCAGCAATTATAGGTATATTACGGAATATCAGCGATAGCGGAACATTTATCCATGTATATTCACGTCTCAACCATGGTAGAGTACGATTTGTGCATGATTAATCAGTATTATATTAGGTTTTTACTGAATTGAAGGGCATTTTTGTTATATTTGATGAGAAATAGCACGCTAAGATCCCAAAACGTGTGCTTCTCGGCTTATTCTAGTTCAATTACAGTTTTCGACCGATTTTGAACCCATTCTAGACATTATGTCCTGGATATTACTGTAGAAACCTTATATCAGGAAGTTTTCATGCGATTCATCCGCTTCGTAGCAGATACTAACAGCATATTCACATAATTGCGCGTTCAGAATGTAGGGATATTACGTTTCTTTGTTAAAAATCAGTATTTATCGGTATATATTACGGAATATGAGCGATAGCGGAACATTTATTAATGCATATTTACGTTTGAATTATAGTAAAGTACGATTTGTTCGCGAAAAATCAATATTTCATTAGGTTTAACTGAATTGAAGCCTATTTTTGTTATTTTTGATGAGCAATAGCACGCTAAGATCCCGAAACGTGTGCTTCTTCGGGTTTTTCTAGTTCAATATAAGTTTCCGACCGATTTTGAACCCATTCTAGACATTATGTCGTGGATATAACTGTAAGAACCATATAATCGGAAGTTTGCGTGCGATTCATCCGCTTCGTAGCAGATACTAGCCGTTTTCTAACGTATTATCGTGTTTAGAGTATAGGGATATTACGTTTCTTTGTTGAAAACCAGCATTTATCGGTATGTTACGGAATATGAGCGATAACGGAACATTTATCCATGTATATTCACGTCTCAACCATGGTGGAGTACGATTTGTGCATGATAAATCAGTATTTTATTAGGTTTTTACTGAATTGAAGGGCATTTTTGTTATATTTGATGAGAAATAGCACGCTAAGATCCCAAAACGTGTGCTTCTTCGGCTTATTCTAGTTCAAAATCAGTTTTCGACCGATTTTGAACCCATTCTAGATATAATGTCCTGGATATTACTGTAGGAACCTTATAACAGGAAGTTTGCATGCGATTCATCCGCTTCGTAGCATATACTAGCCGCATTTTCACATATTATCGCGTTTCGAATGTAGGAATATTACGTTTCTTTGTTGACAATCAGGTTTTATCGGTATATTACGGAATATGAGCGATAGCGGAACATTTATTTATGCATATTCACGTTTTAATTATAGTGGAGTACGATTTTGCGCAATAAATCAATATTTCATTAGGTTTTTACTGCATTGAAGCCTATTTTTGTTATTTTTGATGAGGAATAGCACGCTTAGATCCCGAAACGTGTGCTTCATCGGCCTATTCTAGTTCAATATCAGTTTTCGACCGATTTTGAACCCATTCTAGACATAATGTCCTGGATATTACTGTAGGAACCTTATAACAGGAAGTTTGCATGCGATTCATCCGCTTCGTAGCAGATACTAGCCGCATTTTCGCGTCTTATCGCGTTTAGAATGTAGGAATATTACGTTACTTTGTTGAAATCAGTATTTATCGGTATATTACGGAATATTAGCGGTGGCAGTACATTTATTTATGAAATTCACGTTTCCACCATAGTGGAGTAAGATTTGTGCGCGATAAATCAATATTTCATTAGGTTCCTACTGAGTTTAAGCCTATTTTTGTTATTTTTGATGAGGAATAGCACGCTAAGATCCCAAAACGTGTGCTTCCTCGGCTTATTCTAGTTCAATTACAGTTTTCGACCGATTTTGAACCCATTCTAGACATTATGTCCTGGATATTACTGTAGGAACCTTATATCAGGAAGTTTTCATGCGATTCATCCGCTTCGTAGCAGATACTAGCAGCATATTCACATAATTGCTCGTTCAGAATGTAGGGATATTACGTTTCTTTGTCGAAAATCAGTATTTATCGGTATTTTACGGAATATGAGCGATAGCGGAACATTTATAAATGCATATTTACGTTTGAATTATAGTGGAGTACGATTTGTGCGCGAAAAATCAATATTTCATTAGGTTTAACTGAATTGTAGCCTATTTTTTTTATTTTTGATGTTAAATAGCACGCTTAGATCCCAAAACGTGTGCTTCTTCGGGTTATTCCAGTTTAATATCAGTTTTCGACCGATTTTGAACCCATTCTAGTCATTATGTCGTGGATATATTTGTAAGAACCATATAACCGGAAGTTTGTGTGCGATTCATCCGCTTCGTAGCAGAAACTAGCCGCATATATACGTCTTATCGCGTTTAGAATGTAGGAATATATCGTTTCTTTGTTGAAAATCAGTATTTATCGGTATATTACGGAAAATGAGCGATAGCGGAACATTTATCTATGAATATTCACGTCTCAACCATGGTGGAGTACGATTTGTGCATGATAAATCAGTATTATATTAGGTTTTTACTGAATTGAAGGGCATTTTTGTTATATTTGATGAGAAATAGCACGCTAAGATCCCAAAACGTGTGCTTCTTCGGCTTATTCTAGTTCAGTATCAGTTTTCGACCGATTTTGAACCCATTCTAGACATAATGTCCTGGATATTACTGTAGGAACCTTATAACAGGAAGTTTTCATGCGATTCATCCGCTTCGTAGCAGATACTAACAGCATATTCACATAATTGCGCGTTCAGAATGTAGAGATATTACGTTTCTTTGTTAAAAATCAGTATTTATCGGTTATTACGGAATATGAGCGATAGCGGAACATTTATAAATGCATATTTACGTTTGAATTATAGTGGAGTACGATTTGTGCGCGAAAAATCAATTTTTCATTAGGTTTAACTGAATTGAAGCCTATTTTTGTTATTTTTGATGTTGAATAGCACGCTTGGATCCCAAAACGTGTGCTTCTTCGGGTTATTCCAGTTTAATATCAGTTTTCGACCGATTTTGAACCCATTCTAGACATATTGTCCTGGATATTACTGTAGGAACCTTATAACAGGAAGTTTGCATGCGATTCATCCGCTTCGTAGCATATACTAGCCGCATATATACGTCTTATCGCGTTTAGAATGTAGGAATATATCGTTTCTTTGTTGAAAATCAGTAGTTATCGTTATATTGCGGAATATGAGCGATAGCGGAACATTTTTTTATGCATATTCACGTTTCAATTATAGTGGAGTACGATTTTGCGCGATATATCAATATTTCATTAGGTTTTTACTGAACTGAAGCCTATTTTTGTTATTTTTGATGAGGAATAGCATGCTAAGAACCCAAAACGTGTGCTTCTTCGGATTAATCCAGTTCAATATCAGTTTTCGACCGATTTTGAACCCATTCTAGACATTATGTCGTGGATATAACTGTAAGAACCATATAACCGGAAGTTTGCGTGCGATTCATCCGCTTCGTAGCAGATACTAGCCGTTTTCTAACGTATTATCGTGTTTAGAGTTTAGGGATATTACGTTTCTTTGTTGAAAACCAGCATTTATCGGTATATTACGGAATATGAGCGATAGCGGAACATTTATCCATGTATATTCACGTCTAAACCATGGTGGAGTACGATTTGTGCATGATAAATCAGTATTTTATTAGGTTTTTTGCTGAATTGAAGGGCATTTTTGTTATATTTGATGAGAAATAGCACGCTAAGATCGCAAAACGTGTGCTTCTTCGGCTTATTCTAGTTCAGTATCAGTTTTCGACCGATTTTGAACCCATTCTAGACAAAATGTCCTGGATATTACTGTAGGAACCTTATAACAGGAAGTTTTCATGCGATTCATCCGCTTCGTAGCAGATACTAGCAGCATATTCACATAATTGCGCGTTCAGAATGTAGGGATATTACGTTTCTTTGTTGAAAATCAGTATTTATCGGTATATTACGGAATATGAGCGATAGCGGAACATTTATTTATGCATATTCACGTTTCAATTATAGTGGAGTACGATTTGTGCGCGAAAAATCAATATTTCATTAGGTTCAACTGAATTGAAGCCTATTTTTGCTATTTTTAATGAGGAATAGCACGCTTAGATCCCGAAAAGTGTGCTTCTTCGGCTTATTCTAGTTCAATATCAGTTTTTGACCGATTTTGAACCCATTCTAGACATAATGTCCTGGATATTACTGTAGGAACCTTATAACAGGAAGTTTGCATGCGATTCATCCGCTTCGTAGCAGATACTAGCCGCATTTTCACATATTATCGCGTTTCGAATGTAGGAATATTACGTTTCTTTGTTGAAATCAGTATTTATCGGTATATTACGGAATATTAGCGATAGCAGTACATTTATTTATGAAATTCACGTTTCCACCATAGTGGAGTAAGATTTGTGCGCGAAAAATCAATATTTCATTAGGTTTAACTGAATTGAAGCCTATTTTTGTTATTTTTGATGAGCAATAGCACGCTAAGATCCCGAAACGTGTGCTTCTTCGGCTTATTCTAGTTCAATTTAAGTCTTCGACCGATTTTGAACCCATTCTAGACATTATGTCGTGGATATAACTGTAAGAACCATATAACCGGAAGTTTGCGTGCGATTCATCCGCTTCGTAGCAGATACTAGCCGTTTTCTAACGTATTATCGTGTTAAGAGTATAGGGATATTACGATTCTTTGTTGAAAACCAGCATTTATCGGTATATTACGGAATATGAGCGATAGCGGAACACTTATCCATGTATATTCACGTCTCAACCATGGTGGAGTACGATTTGTGCATGATAAATCAGTATTTTATTAGGTTTTTACTGAATTGAAGGGCATTTTTGTTATATTTGATGAGAAATAGCACGCTAAGATCCCAAAACGTGTGCTTCTTCGGCTTATTCTAGTTCAAAATCAGTTTTCGACCGATTTTGAACCCATTCTAGACATAATGTCCTTGATATTACTATAGGAACCTTATAACAGGAAGTTTTCATGCGATTCATCCGCTTCGTAGCAGATACTAGCAGCATATTCACATAATTGCTCGTTCAGAATGTAGGGATATTACGTTTCTTTGTCGAAAATCAGTATTTATCGGTATATTACGGAATATGAGCGATAGCGGAACATTTATTTATGCATATTCACGTTTCAATTATAGCGGAGTACGATTTGTGCGCTAAAAATCAATATTTCATTAGGTTCAACTGAATTGAAGCCTATTTTTGCTATTTTTGATGAGGATTAGCAGGCTTAGATCCCGAAACGTGTGCTTCTTCGGCTTATTCTAGTTCAATATCAGATTTCGACCGATTTTGAACCCATTCTAGACGTAATGTCGTGGATATTACTGTATGAACCATATATCAGGAAGTTTGCATGCGATTCATCCGCTTCCTAGCAGATACTTGCCGCATTTTCGCGTCTTATCGCGTTAAGAATGTAGGAATATTACATTTCTTTGTTGAAAATCAGTTTTTAGCGGTATATTACGGAATATGAGCGATAGCAGTACATTTATTTATGCATATTCACGTTTTCACTATAGTGGAGTACGATTTGTGCGCGATAAATCAATATTTCATTAGGTATTTACTGAATTGAAGCGTATTTTTTTTATTCTTGATGAGCAATAGCACGCTAAGATCCGAAACCGTGTGCTTCTTCGGGTTTTTCTAGTTCAATATAAGTTTTCGACGGACTTTGAACACATTCTAGACATTATGTCGTGGATATAAATGTAAGAACCATATAACCGGAAGTTTGCGTGCGATTCATCCGCTTCGTAGCAGATACTAGCCGTTTTCTAACGTATTATCGTGTATAGAGTTTAGGGATATTACGTTTCTTTGTTGAAAACCAGCAATTATAGGTATATTACGGAATATCAGCGATAGCGGAACATTTATCCATGTATATTCACGTCTCAACCATGGTAGAGTACGATTTGTGCATGATTAATCAGTATTTTATTGGGTTTTTACTGAACTGAAGGGCATTTTTGTTATATTTGATGAGAAATAGCACGCTAAGATCCCAAAACGTGGGCTTTTTCGGCTTATTCTAGTTCAAAACCAGTTTTCGACCGATTTTGAACCCATTCTAGACGTAATGTCCTTGATATTACTATAGGAACCTTATAACAGGAAGTTTTCATGCGATTCATCCGCTTCGTAGCAGATACTAGCAGCATATTCACATAATTGCTCGTTCAGAATGTAGGGATATTACGTTTCTTTGTTGAAAATCAGTATTTATCGGTATATTACGGAATATGAGCGATAGCGGAACATTTATTTATGCATATTCACGTTTCAATTATAGTGGAGTACGATTTGTGCGCGAAAAATCAATATTTAATTAGGTTCAACTGAATTGAAGCCTATTTTTGTTATTTTTGATGAGCAATAGCACGCTAAGATCCCGAAACGTGTGCTTCTTCGGCTAATTCTAGTTCAATATCAGTTTCCGACCGATTTTGAACCCATTCTAGACATTATGTCCTGGATATTACTCTAGGAACCTTATAACAGGAATTATGCATGCGATTCATCCGCTTCCTTGCAGATACTAGCCGCATTTTTACGTCTTATCGCGTTTAGAATGTAGGAATATTTCGTTTCTTTGTTGAAAATCAGTTTTTATCGGTATATTACGGAATTTTAGCGATAGCAGTACATTTATTTATGAAATTCACGTTTCCACCATAGTGGAGTAAGATTTGTGGGCGAAAAATCAATATTTCATTAGATTTAACTGAATTGAAGCCTATTTTTGTTATTTTTGATGAGCAATAGCACGCTAAGATCCCGAAACGTGTGCTTCTTCGGCTTATTCTAGTTCAATATAAGTCTTCGACCGATTTTGAACCCATTCTAGACATTATGTCGTGGATATAACTGTAAGAACCATATAACCGGAAGTTTGCGTGCGATTCATCCGCTTCGTAGCAGATACTAGCCGTTTTCTAACGTATTATCGTGTTAAGAGTATAGGGATATTACGATTCTTTGTTGAAAACCAGCAATTATCAGTATATTACGGATTATGAGCGATAGCGGAACACTTATCCATGTATATTCACGTCTCAACCATGGTGGAGTACGATTTGTGCATGATAAATCAGTATTTTATTAGGTTTTTACTGAATTGAAGGGCATTTTTGTTATATTTGATGAGAAATAGCACGCTAAGATCCTAAAACGTGTGCTTCTTCGGCTTATTCTAGTTCAAAATCAGTTTTCGACCGATTTTGAACCCATTCTAGACATAATGTCCTTGATATTACTATAGAAACCTTATAACAGGAAGTTTTCATGCGATTCATCCGCTTCGTAGCAGATACTAGCAGCATATTCACATAATTGCTCGTTCAGAATGTAGGGATATTACGTTTCTTTGTCGAAAATCAGTATTTATCGGTATATTACGGAATATGAGCGATAGCGGAACATTTATTTATGCATATTCACGTTTCAATTATAGTGGAGTACGATTTGTGCGCGAAAAATCAATATTTCAACAGGTTCAACTGAATTGAAGCCTAATTTTGTTTATTTTTGATGAGGAATAGCACGCTTAGATCCCGAAACGTGTGCTTCTTCGGCTTAACCTAGTTCAATATCAGTTTTCGACCGATTTTGAACCAATTCTAGACATAATGTCCTGGATATTACTGTAGGAACCTTATAACAGGAAGTTTGCATGCGATTCATCCGCTTCGTAGCATATACTAGCCGCATTTTCACATATTATCGCGTTTCGAATGTAGGAATATTACGTTTCATTGTTGAAAATCAGGTTTTATCGGTATATTACGGAATATGAGCGTTAGTGGAACATTTATTTATGCATATTTACGTTTCAACCATAGTGGAGTAAGATTTGTGCGCGATAAATTATTATTTTGTTAGGTTTTTAATGAATTGAAGCCTATTTTTGTTATTTTTGATGAGGAATAGCACACTAAGATCCCAAAACGTGTGCTTCCTCGGCTTATTCTAGTTCAATATCAGTTTTCGACCGATTTTGAACCCATTCTAGACATTATGTCCTGGATATTACTGTAGGAACCTTATAACAGGAAGTTTTCATGCGATTCATCCGCTTCGTAGCAGATACTAGCAGCATATTCACATAATTGCGCGTTCAGAATGTAGGGATATTACGTTTCTATGTTAAGAATCAGTATTTATCGGTATATTACGGAATATGAGCGATAGCGGAACATTTATTAATGCATATTTACGTTTGAATTATAGTGGAGTACGATTTGTTCGCGAAAAATCAATATTTCATTAGGTTTTTACTGAAATGAAGCCTATTTTTGTTATTTTTGATGAGGAATAATACGCTTAGATCCCGAAACGTGTGCTTCATCGGCCTATTCTAGTTCAATATCAGTTTTCGACCGATTTTGAACCCATTCTAGACATAATGTCCTGGATATTACTGTAGGAACCTTATAACAGGAAGTATGCATGCGATTCATCCGCTTCGTAGCAGATACTAGCCGCATTTTCACATATTATCGCGTTTCGAATGTAGGAATATTACGTTTCTTTGTTGAAAATCAGTTTTTATCGGTATATTACGGAATATGAGCGTTAGTGGAACATTTATTTATGCATATTTACGTTTCAACCATAGTGGAGTAAGATTTGTGCGCGATAATTTATTATTTTGTTAGGTTTTTAATGAATTGAAGCCTATTTTTGTTATTTTTGATGAGGAATAGCACGCTAAGATCCCAAAACGTGTGCTTCCTCGGCTTATTCTAGTTCAATATCAGTTTTCGACCGATTTTGAACCCATTCTAGACATTATGTCCTGGATATTACTGTAGGAACCTTATATCAGGAAGTTTTCATGCGATTCATCCGCTTCGTAGCAGATACTAGCAGCATATTCACATAATTGCGCGTTCAGAATGTAGGGATATTACGTTTCTATGTTAAAAATCAGTATTTATCGGTATATTACGGAATCTGAGCGATAGCGGAACATTTATTAATGCATATTGACGTTTGAATTATAGTGGAGTACGATTTGTTCGCGAAAAATCAATATTTCATTAGGTTCAACTGAATTCAAGCCTATTTTTATTATTTTTGATGAGGAATAGCACGCTTAGATCCCGAAACGTGTGCTTCTTCGGCTTATTCTAGTTCAAATCAGTTTTCGACCGATTCTGAACCCATTCTAGACATAATGTCCAGGATATTACTGTAGAAACCTTATAACAGGAAGTGTGCATGCGATTCATCCTCTTCGTAGCAGAAACTAGCCGCATATTCACATAATTGCGCGTTCAGAATTTAGGGATATTACGTTTCTTTGTTGAAAATCTGTATTTATCGGTATATTACGGAATATGAGCGATAGCGGAACATTTATTTATGCAAATTCACGTTTCAATTATAGTGGAGTACGATTTGTGCGCGAAAAATCAATATTTCATTAGGTTCAAATGATTTGAAGCCTATTTTTGCTATTTTTGATGAGGAATAGCACGCTTAGATCCCGAAACGTGTGCTTCTTCGGCTTATTCTAGTTCAATATCAGATTTCGACCGATTTTGAACCCATTCTAGACGTAATGTCGTGGATATTACTGTATGAACCATATATCCGGAAGTTTGCATGCGATTCATCCGCTTCGTAGCAGATACTTGCCGCATTTTTGCGTCTTATCGCGTTTAGAATGTAGGAATATATAGTTTCTTTGTTGAAAATCAGTATTTATCGTTATATTACGGAATATGAGCGATAGCGGAACATTTATTTATGCATATTCACGTTTTAATTATAGTGGAGTACGATTTTGCGCGATAGATCAATATTTCATTAGGTTTTTACTGAAATGAAGCCTATTTTTGTTATTTTTGATGAGGAATAGCACGCTTAGATCCCGAAACGTGTGCTTCATCGGCCTATTCTAGTTCAATATCAGTTTTCGACCGATTTTGAACCCATTCTAGACATAATGTCCTGGATATTACTGTAGGAACCTTATAACAGGAAGTATGCATGCGATTCATCCGCTTCGTAGCAGATACTAGCCGCATTTTCACATATTATCGCGTTTCGAATGTAGGAATATTACGTTTCTTTGTTGAAATCAGTATTTATCGGTATATTACGGAATATTAGCGGTAGCAGTACATTTATTTATGAAATTCACGTTTCCACCATAGTGGAGTAAGATTTGTGCGCGATAAACAAATATTTCATTAGGTTCCTACTGAATTTAAGCCTATTTTTGTTATTTTTGATGAGGAATAGCACGCTAAGATCCCAAAACGTGTGCTCCTCGGCTTATTCTAGTTCAATTACAGTTTTCGACCGATTTTGAACCCATTCTAGACATTATGTCCTGGATATTACTGTAGAAACCTTATATCAGGAAGTTTTCATGCGATTCATCCGCTTCGTAGCAGATACTAACAGCATATTCACATAATTGCGCGTTCAGAATGTAGGGATATTACGTTTCTTTGTTAAAAATCAGTATTTATCGGTATATATTACGGAATATGAGCGATAGCGGAACATTTATTAATGCATATTTACGTTTGAATTATAGTAAAGTACGATTTGTTCGCGAAAAATCAATATTTCATTAGGTTTAACTGAATTGAAGCCTATTTTTGTTATTTTTGATGAGCAATAGCACGCTAAGATCCCGAAACGTGTGCTTCTTCGGGTTTTTCTAGTTCAATATAAGTTTCCGACCGATTTTGAACCCATTCTAGACATTATGTCGTGGATATAACTGTAAGAACCATATAATCGGAAGTTTGCGTGCGATTCATCCGCTTCGTAGCAGATACTAGCCGTTTTCTAACGTATTATCGTGTTTAGAGTATAGGGATATTACGTTTCTTTGTTGAAAACCAGCATTTATCGGTATGTTACGGAATATGAGCGATAGCGGAACATTTATCCATGTATATTCACGTCTCAACCATGGTGGAGTACGATTTGTGCATGATAAATCAGTATTTTATTAGGTTTTTACTGAATTGAAGGGCATTTTTGTTATATTTGATGAGAAATAGCACGCTAAGATCCCAAAACGTGTGCTTCTTCGGCTTATTCTAGTTCAAAATCAGTTTTCGACCGATTTTGAACCCATTCTAGATATAATGTCCTGGATATTACTGTAGGAACCTTATAACAGGAAGTTTGCATGCGATTCATCCGCTTCGTAGCAGATACTTGCCGCATTTTCACATATTATCGCGTTTCGAATGTAGGAATATTACGTTTCTTTGTTGACAATCAGGTTTTATCGGTATATTACGGAATATGAGCGATAGCGGAACATTTATTTATGCATATTCACGTTTTAATTATAGTGGAGTACGATTTTGCGCAATAAATCAATATTTCATTAGGTTTTTACTGCATTGAAGCCTATTTTTGTTATTTTTGATGAGGAATAGCACGCTTAGATCCCGAAACGTGTGCTTCATCGGCCTATTCTAGTTCAATATCAGTTTTCGACCGATTTTGAACCCATTCTAGACATAATGTCCTGGATATTACTGTAGGAACCTTATAACAGGAAGTTTGCATGCGATTCATCCGCTTCGTAGCAGATACTAGCCGCATTTTCGCGTCTTATCGCGTTTAGAATGTAGGAATATTACGTTACTTTGTTGAAATCAGTATTCATCGGTATATTACGGAATATTAGCGGTGGCAGTACATTTATTTATGAAATTCACGTTTCCACCATAGTGGAGTAAGATTTGTGCGCGATAAATCAATATTTCATTAGGTTCCTACTGAGTTTAAGCCTATTTTTGTTATTTTTGATGAGGAATAGCACGCTAAGATCCCAAAACGTGTGCTTCCTCGGCTTATTCTAGTTCAATTACAGTTTTCGACCGATTTTGAACCCATTCTAGACGTTATGTCCTGGATATTACTGTAGGAACCTTATATCAGGAAGTTTTCATGCGATTCATCCGCTTCGTAGCAGATACTAGCAGCATATTCACATAATTGCGCGTTCAGAATGTAGGGATATTACGTTTCTTTGTTAAAAATCAGTATTTTTCGGTATATATTACGGAATATGAGCGATAGCGGAACATTTATTAATGCATATTTACGTTTGAATTATAGTAAAGTACGATTTGTTCGCGAAAAATCAATATTTCATTAGGTTCCTACTGAATTTAAGCCTATTTTTGTTATTTTTGATGAGCAATAGCACGCTAAGATCCCGAAACGTGTGCTTCCTCGGCTTATTCTAGTTCAATATAAGTTTTCGACCGATTTTGAACCCATTCTAGACATTATGTCGTGGATATAACTGTAAGAACCATATAACCGGAAGTTTGCGTGCGATTCATCCGCTTCGTAGCAGATACTAGCCGTTTTCTTACGTATCATCGTGTTTAGAGTATAGGGATATTACGTTTCTTTGTTGAAAACCAGCATTTATCGGTATATTACGGAATATGAGCGATAGCGGAACATTTATCCATGTGTATTCACGTCTCAACCATGGTGGAGTACGATTTGTGCGCGAAAAATCAATATTTCATCAGGTTCAACTGAATTGAAGCCTAATTTTGTTTATTTTTTATGAGGAATAGCACGCTTAGATCCCGAAACGTGTGCTTCTTCGGCTAAACCTAGTTCAATATCAGTTTTCGACCGATTTTGAACCAATTCTAGACATAATGTCCTGGATATTACTGTAGGAACCTTATAACAGGAAGTTTGCATGCGATTCATCCGCTTCGTTGAATATACTAGCCGCATTTTCACATATTATCGCGTTTCGAATGTAGGAATATTACGTTTCTTTGTTGAAAATCAGTTTTTATCGGTATATTACGGAATATGAGCGATAGTGGAACATTTATTAATGCTTATTTACGTTTGAATTATAGTGGAGTACGATTTGTTCGCGAAAAATCAATATTTCATTAGGTTCAACTGAATTCAAGCCTATTTTTGTTATTTTTGATGAGGAATAGCACGCTAAGATCCCAAAACGTGTGCTTCCTCGGCTTATTCTAGTTCAATATCAGTTAGTTGACCAATTTTGAACCCATTCTAGTCATTATGTCCTGGATATTACTGTAGGAACCTTATAACAGGAAGTTTTCATGCGATTCATCCGCTTCGTAGCAGATACTAGCAGCATATTCACATAATTGCGCGTTCAGAATGTAGGGATATTACGTTTCTATGTTAAAAATCAGTATTTATCGGTATATTACGGAATCTGAGCGATAGCGGAACATTTATTAATGCATATTGACGTTTGAATTATAGTGGAGTACGATTTGTTCGCGAAAAATCAATATTTCATTAGGTTCAACTGAATTCAAGCCTATTTTTGTTATTTTTGATGAGGAATAGCACGCTTAGATCCCGAAACGTGTGCTTCTTCGGCTTATTCTAGTTCAATATCAGTTTTCGACCGACTCTGAACCCATTCTAGACATAATGTCCTGGATATTACTGTAGGAACCTTATAACAGGAAGTTTGCATGCGATTCATCCTCTTCGTAGCAGAAACTAGCCGCATATTCACATAATAGCCCGTTCAGAATGTAGGGATATTACGTTTCTTTGTTGAAAATCAGCATTTATCGGTATATTACGGAATATGAGCGATAGCGGAACATTAATCCATGTATATTCACGTCTCAACCATGGTGGAGTACGATTTGTGCATGATAAATCAGTATTTTATTAGGTTTTTACTGAATTGAAGGGCATTTTTGTTATATTTGATGAGAAATAGCACGCTAAGATCCCAAAACGTGTGCTTCTTCGGCTTTTTCTAGTTCAATATCAGTTTTCGACCGATTTTGAACCCATTCTAGACATAATGTCCTGGATATTACTGTAGGAACCTTATAACAGGAAAATTTCATGCGATTCATCCGCTTCGTAGCAGATACTAGCAGCATATTCACATAATTCCGCGTTCAGAATGTAGGGATATTACGTTTCTTTGTCGAAAATCAGTATTTATCGGTATATTACGGAATATGAGCGATAGCGGAACATTTATTTATGCATATTCACGTTTCAATTATAGTGGAGTACGATTTGTGCGCGAAAAATCAATATTTCATTAGGTTCAACTGAATTGAAGCCTAATTTTGTTTATTTCTGATGAGGAATAGCACGCTTAGATCCCGAAACGTGTGCTTCTTCGGCTTAACCTAGTTCAACATCAGTTTTCGACCGATTTTGAACCAATTCTAGACAAAATGTCCTGGATATTACTGTAGGAACCTTATAACAGGAAGTTTGGATGCGATTCATCCGCTTCGTAGCAGATACTAGCCGCATTTTCACATATTATCGCGTTTCGAATGTAGGAATATTACGTTTCTTTGTTGAAAATCAGTTTTTATCGGTATATTACGGAATATGAGCGTTAGTGGAACATTTATTTAGGCATATTTACGTTTCAACCATAGTGGAGTAAGATTTGTGCGCGATAAATTATTATTTTGTTAGGTTTTTAATGAATTGAAGCCTATTTTTGTTATTTTTGATGAGGAATAGCACGCTAAGATCCCAAAACGTGTGCTTCCTCGGCTTATTCTAGTTCAATATCAGTTTTCGACCGATTTTGAACCCATTCTAGACCTAATGTCCTGGATATTACTGTAGGAACCTTATAACAGGAAGTTTGCATGCGATTCATCCTCTTCGTAGCAGAAACTAGCCGCATATTCACATAATAGCCCGTTCAGAATGTAGGGATATTACGTTTCTTTGTTGAAAATCAGCATTTATCGGTATATTACGGAATATGAGCGATAGCGGAACATTAATCCATGTATATTCACGTCTCAACCATGGTGGAGTACGATTTGTGCATGATAAATCAGTATTTTATTAGGTTTTTACTGAATTGAAGGGCATTTTTGTTATATTTGATGAGAAATAGCACGCTAAGATCCCAAAACGTGTGCTTCTTCGGCTTTTTCTAGTTCAATATCAGTTTTCGACCGATTTTGAACCCATTCTAGACATAATGTCCTGGATATTACTGTAGGAACCTTATAACAGGAAAATTTCATGCGATTCATCCGCTTCGTAGCAGATACTAGCAGCATATTCACATAATTCCGCGTTCAGAATGTAGGGATATTACGTTTCTTTGTCGAAAATCAGTATTTATCGGTATATTACGGAATATGAGCGATAGCGGAACATTTATTTATGCATATTCACGTTTCAATTATAGTGGAGTACGATTTGTGCGCGAAAAATCAATATTTCATTAGGTTCAACTGAATTGAAGCCTAATTTTGTTTATTTCTGATGAGGAATAGCACGCTTAGATCCCGAAACGTGTGCTTCTTCGGCTTAACCTAGTTCAACATCAGTTTTCGACCGATTTTGAACCAATTCCAGACAAAATGTCCTGGATATTACTGTAGGAACCTTATAACAGGAAGTTTGCATGCGATTCATCCGCTTCGTAGCAGATACTAGCCGCATTTTCACATATTATCGCGTTTCGAATGTAGGAATATTACGTTTCTTTGTTGAAAATCAGTTTTTATCGGTATATTACGGAATATGAGCGTTAGTGGAACATTTATTTAGGCATATTTACGTTTCAACCATAGTGGAGTAAGATTTGTGCGCGATAAATTATTATTTTGTTAGGTTTTTAATGAATTGAAGCCTATTTTTGTTATTTTTGATGAGGAATAGCACGCTAAGATCCCAAAACGTGTGCTTCCTCGGCTTATTCTAGTTCAATATCAGTTTTCGACCGATTTTGAACCCATTCTAGACCTAATGTCCTGGATATTACTGTAGGAACCTTATATCAGGAAGTTTTCATGCGATTCATCCGCTTCGTAGCAGATACTAGCAGCATATTCACATAATTGCGCGTTCAGAATGTAGGGATATTACGTTTCTATGTTAAAAATCAGTATTTATCGGTATATTACGGAATCTGAGCGATAGCGGAACATTTATTAATGCATATTGACGTTTGAATTATAGTGGAGTACGATTTGTTCGCGAAAAATCAATATTTCATTAGGTTCAACTGAATTCAAGCCTATTTTTGTTATTTTTGATGAGGAATAGCACGCTAAGATCCCAAAACGTGTGCTTCCTCGGCTTATTCTAGTTCAATATCAGTTTTCGACCGATTTTGAACCCATTCTAGACATTATGTCGTGGATATAACTGTAAGAACCATATAATCGGAAGTTTGCGTGCGATTCATCCGCTTCGTAGCAGATACTAGCCGTTTTCTAACGTATTATCGTGTTTAGAGTATAGGGATATTACGTTTCTTTGTTGAAAACCAGCATTTATCGGTATGTTACGGAATATGAGCGATAGCGGAACATTTATCCATGTATATTCACGTCTCAACCATGGTGGAGTACGATTTGTGCATGATAAATCAGTATTTTATTAGGTTTTTACTGAATTGAAGGGCATTTTTGTTATATTTGATGAGAAATAGCACGCTAAGATCCCAAAACGTGTGCTTCTTCGGCTTATTCTAGTTCAAAATCAGTTTTCGACCGATTTTGAACCCATTCTAGATATAATGTCCTGGATATTACTGTAGGAACCTTATAACAGGAAGTTTGCATGCGATTCATCCGCTTCGTAGCATATACTAGCCGCATTTTCACATATTATCGCGTTTCGAATGTAGGAATATTACGTTTCTTTGTTGACAATCAGGTTTTATCGGTATATTACGGAATATGAGCGATAGCGGAACATTTATTTATGCATATTCACGTTTTAATTATAGTGGAGTACGATTTTGCGCGATAAATCAATATTTCATTAGGTTTTTACTGAATTGAAGCCTATTTTTGTTATTTTTGATGAGGAATAGCACGCTTAGATCCCGAAACGTGTGCTTCATCGGCCTATTCTAGTTCAATATCAGTTTTCGACCGATTTTGAACCCATTCTAGACATAATGTCCTGGATATTACTGTAGGAACCTTATAACAGGAAGTTTGCATGCGATTCATCCGCTTCGTAGCAGATACTAGCCGCATTTTCGCGTCTTATCGCGTTTAGAATGTAGGAATATATCGTTTCTTTGTTGAAAATCAGTATTTATCGTTATATTACGGAATATGAGCGATAGCGGAACATTTATTTATGCATATTCACGTTTTAATTATAGTGGAGTACGATTTTGCGCGATAAATCAATATTTCATTAGGTTTTTACTGAATTGAAGCCTATTTTTGTTATTTTTGATGAGGAATAGCACGCATAGATCCCGAAACGTGTGCTTTTTCGGCCTATTCTAGTTCAATATCAGTTTTCGACCGATTTTGAACCCATTCTAGACATAATGTCCTGGATATTACTGTAGGAACCTTATAACAGGAAGTTTGCATGCGATTCATCCGCTTCGTAGCAGATACTAGCCGTTTTCTTACGTATCATCGTGTTTAGAGTATAGGGATATTACGTTTCTTTGTTGAAAACCAGCATTTATCGGTATATTACGGAATATGAGCGATAGCGGAACATTTATCCATGTGTATTCACGTCTCAACCATGGTGGAGTACGATTTGTGCGCGAAAAATCAATATTTCATCAGGTTCAACTGAATTGAAGCCTAATTTTGTTTATTTTTTATGAGGAATAGCACGCTTAGATCCCGAAACGTGTGCTTCTTCGGCTAAACCTAGTTCAATATCAGTTTTCGACCGATTTTGAACCAATTCTAGACATAATGTCCTGGATATTACTGTAGGAACCTTATAACAGGAAGTTTGCATGCGATTCATCCGCTTCGTTGAATATACTAGCCGCATTTTTACATATTATCGCGTTTCGAATGTAGGAATATTACGTTTCTTTGTTGAAAATCAGTTTTTATCGGTATATTACGGAATATGAGCGATAGTGGAACATTTATTAATGCTTATTTACGTTTGAATTATAGTGGAGTACGATTTGTTCGCGAAAAATCAATATTTCATTAGGTTCAACTGAATTCAAGCCTATTTTTGTTATTTTTGATGAGGAATAGCACGCTAAGATCCCAAAACGTGTGCTTCCTCGGCTTATTCTAGTTCAATATCAGTTAGTTGACCAATTTTGAACCCATTCTAGACATTATGTCCTGGATATTACTGTAGGAACCTTATAACAGGAAGTTTTCATGCGATTCATCCGCTTCGTAGCAGATACTAGCAGCATATTCACATAATTGCGCGTTCAGAATGTAGGGATATTACGTTTCTATGTTAAAAATCAGTATTTATCGGTATATTACGGAATCTGAGCGATAGCGGAACATTTATTAATGCATATTGACGTTTGAATTATAGTGGAGTACGATTTGTTCGCGAAAAATCAATATTTCATTAGGTTCAACTGAATTCAAGCCTATTTTTGTTATTTTTGATGAGGAATAGCACGCTTAGATCCCGAAACGTGTGCTTCTTCGGCTTATTCTAGTTCAATATCAGTTTTCGACCGACTCTGAACCCATTCTAGACATAATGTCCTGGATATTACTGTAGGAACCTTATAACAGGAAGTTTGCATGCGATTCATCCTCTTCGTAGCAGAAACTAGCCGCATATTCACATAATAGCCCGTTCAGAATGTAGGGATATTACGTTTCTTTGTTGAAAATCAGCATTTATCGGTATATTACGGAATATGAGCGATAGCGGAACATTAATCCATGTATATTCACGTCTCAACCATGGTGGAGTACGATTTGTGCATGATAAATCAGTATTTTATTAGGTTTTTACTGAATTGAAGGGCATTTTTGTTATATTTGATGAGAAATAGCACGCTAAGATCCCAAAACGTGTGCTTCTTCGGCTTTTTCTAGTTCAATATCAGTTTTCGACCGATTTTGAACCCATTCTAGACATAATGTCCTGGATATTACTGTAGGAACCTTATAACAGGAAAATTTCATGCGATTCATCCGCTTCGTAGCAGATACTAGCAGCATATTCACATAATTCCGCGTTCAGAATGTAGGGATATTACGTTTCTTTGTCGAAAATCAGTATTTATCGGTATATTACGGAATATGAGCGATAGCGGAACATTTATTTATGCATATTCACGTTTCAATTATAGTGGAGTACGATTTGTGCGCGAAAAATCAATATTTCATTAGGTTCAACTGAATTGAAGCCTAATTTTGTTTATTTCTGATGAGGAATAGCACGCTTAGATCCCGAAACGTGTGCTTCTTCGGCTTAACCTAGTTCAACATCAGTTTTCGACCGATTTTGAACCAATTCTAGACAAAATGTCCTGGATATTACTGTAGGAACCTTATAACAGGAAGTTTGCATGCGATTCATCCGCTTCGTAGCAGATACTAGCCGCATTTTCACATATTATCGCGTTTCGAATGTAGGAATATTACGTTTCTTTGTTGAAAATCAGTTTTTATCGGTATATTACGGAATATGAGCGTTAGTGGAACATTTATTTAGGCATATTTACGTTTCAACCATAGTGGAGTAAGATTTGTGCGCGATAAATTATTATTTTGTTAGGTTTTTAATGAATTGAAGCCTATTTTTGTTATTTTTGATGAGGAATAGCACGCTAAGATCCCAAAACGTGTGCTTCCTCGGCTTATTCTAGTTCAATATCAGTTTTCGACCGATTTTGAACCCATTCTAGACCTAATGTCCTGGATATTACTGTAGGAACCTTATAACAGGAAGTTTGCATGCGATTCATCCTCTTCGTAGCAGAAACTAGCCGCATATTCACATAATAGCCCGTTCAGAATGTAGGGATATTACGTTTCTTTGTTGAAAATCAGCATTTATCGGTATATTACGGAATATGAGCGATAGCGGAACATTAATCCATGTATATTCACGTCTCAACCATGGTGGAGTACGATTTGTGCATGATAAATCAGTATTTTATTAGGTTTTTACTGAATTGAAGGGCATTTTTGTTATATTTGATGAGAAATAGCACGCTAAGATCCCAAAACGTGTGCTTCTTCGGCTTTTTCTAGTTCAATATCAGTTTTCGACCGATTTTGAACCCATTCTAGACATAATGACCTGGATATTACTGTAGGAACCTTATAACAGGAAAATTTCATGCGATTCATCCGCTTCGTAGCAGATACTAGCAGCATATTCACATAATTGCGCGTTCAGAATGTAGGGATATTACGTTTCTTTGTCGAAAATCAGTATTTATCGGTATATTACGGAATATGAGCGATAGCGGAACATTTATTTATGCATATTCACGTTTCAATTATAGTGGAGTACGATTTGTGCGCGAAAAATCAATATTTCATTAGGTTCAACTGAATTGAAGCCTAATTTTGTTTATTTCTGATGAGGAATAGCACGCTTAGATCCCGAAACGTGTGCTTCATCGGCCTATTCTAGTTCAATATCAGTTTTCGACCGATTTTGAACCCATTCTAGACATAATGTCCTGGATATTACTGTAGGAACCTTATAACAGGAAGTTTGCATGCGATTCATCCGCTTCGTAGCAGATACTAGCCGCATTTTCGCGTCTTATCGCGTTTAGAATGTAGGAATATATCGTTTCTTTGTTGAAAATCAGTATTTATCGTTATATTACGGAATATGAGCGATAGCGGAACATTTATTTATGCATATTCACGTTTTAATTATAGTGGAGTACGATTTTGCGCGATAAATCAATATTTCATTAGGTTTTTACTGAATTGAAGCCTATTTTTGTTATTTTTGATGAGGAATAGCACGCATAGATCCCGAAACGTGTGCTTTTTCGGCCTATTCTAGTTCAATATCAGTTTTCGACCGATTTTGAACCCATTCTAGACATAATGTCCTGGATATTACTGTAGGAACCTTATAACAGGAAGTTTGCATGCGATTCATCCGCTTCGTAGCAGATACTAGCCGTTTTCTTACGTATCATCGTGTTTAGAGTATAGGGATATTACGTTTCTTTGTTGAAAACCAGCATTTATCGGTATATTACGGAATATGAGCGATAGCGGAACATTTATCCATGTGTATTCACGTCTCAACCATGGTGGAGTACGATTTGTGCGCGAAAAATCAATATTTCATCAGGTTCAACTGAATTGAAGCCTAATTTTGTTTATTTTTTATGAGGAATAGCACGCTTAGATCCCGAAACGTGTGCTTCTTCGGCTAAACCTAGTTCAATATCAGTTTTCGACCGATTTTGAACCAATTCTAGACATAATGTCCTGGATATTACTGTAGGAACCTTATAACAGGAAGTTTGCATGCGATTCATCCGCTTCGTTGAATATACTAGCCGCATTTTTACATATTATCGCGTTTCGAATGTAGGAATATTACGTTTCTTTGTTGAAAATCAGTTTTTATCGGTATATTACGGAATATGAGCGATAGTGGAACATTTATTAATGCTTATTTACGTTTGAATTATAGTGGAGTACGATTTGTTCGCGAAAAATCAATATTTCATTAGGTTCAACTGAATTCAAGCCTATTTTTGTTATTTTTGATGAGGAATAGCACGCTAAGATCCCAAAACGTGTGCTTCCTCGGCTTATTCTAGTTCAATATCAGTTAGTTGACCAATTTTGAACCCATTCTAGACATTATGTCCTGGATATTACTGTAGGAACCTTATAACAGGAAGTTTTCATGCGATTCATCCGCTTCGTAGCAGATACTAGCAGCATATTCACATAATTGCGCGTTCAGAATGTAGGGATATTACGTTTCTATGTTAAAAATCAGTATTTATCGGTATATTACGGAATCTGAGCGATAGCGGAACATTTATTAATGCATATTGACGTTTGAATTATAGTGGAGTACGATTTGTTCGCGAAAAATCAATATTTCATTAGGTTCAACTGAATTCAAGCCTATTTTTGTTATTTTTGATGAGGAATAGCACGCTTAGATCCCGAAACGTGTGCTTCTTCGGCTTATTCTAGTTCAATATCAGTTTTCGACCGACTCTGAACCCATTCTAGACATAATGTCCTGGATATTACTGTAGGAACCTTATAACAGGAAGTTTGCATGCGATTCATCCTCTTCGTAGCAGAAACTAGCCGCATATTCACATAATAGCCCGTTCAGAATGTAGGGATATTACGTTTCTTTGTTGAAAATCAGCATTTATCGGTATATTACGGAATATGAGCGATAGCGGAACATTAATCCATGTATATTCACGTCTCAACCATGGTGGAGTACGATTTGTGCATGATAAATCAGTATTTTATTAGGTTTTTACTGAATTGAAGGGCATTTTTGTTATATTTGATGAGAAATAGCACGCTAAGATCCCAAAACGTGTGCTTCTTCGGCTTTTTCTAGTTCAATATCAGTTTTCGACCGATTTTGAACCCATTCTAGACATAATGTCCTGGATATTACTGTAGGAACCTTATAACAGGAAAATTTCATGCGATTCATCCGCTTCGTAGCAGATACTAGCAGCATATTCACATAATTCCGCGTTCAGAATGTAGGGATATTACGTTTCTTTGTCGAAAATCAGTATTTATCGGTATATTACGGAATATGAGCGATAGCGGAACATTTATTTATGCATATTCACGTTTCAATTATAGTGGAGTACGATTTGTGCGCGAAAAATCAATATTTCATTAGGTTCAACTGAATTGAAGCCTAATTTTGTTTATTTCTGATGAGGAATAGCACGCTTAGATCCCGAAACGTGTGCTTCTTCGGCTTAACCTAGTTCAACATCAGTTTTCGACCGATTTTGAACCAATTCTAGACAAAATGTCCTGGATATTACTGTAGGAACCTTATAACAGGAAGTTTGCATGCGATTCATCCGCTTCGTAGCAGATACTAGCCGCATTTTCACATATTATCGCGTTTCGAATGTAGGAATATTACGTTTCTTTGTTGAAAATCAGTTTTTATCGGTATATTACGGAATATGAGCGTTAGTGGAACATTTATTTAGGCATATTTACGTTTCAACCATAGTGGAGTAAGATTTGTGCGCGATAAATTATTATTTTGTTAGGTTTTTAATGAATTGAAGCCTATTTTTGTTATTTTTGATGAGGAATAGCACGCTAAGATCCCAAAACGTGTGCTTCCTCGGCTTATTCTAGTTCAATATCAGTTTTCGACCGATTTTGAACCCATTCTAGACCTAATGTCCTGGATATTACTGTAGGAACCTTATAACAGGAAGTTTGCATGCGATTCATCCTCTTCGTAGCAGAAACTAGCCGCATATTCACATAATAGCCCGTTCAGAATGTAGGGATATTACGTTTCTTTGTTGAAAATCAGCATTTATCGGTATATTACGGAATATGAGCGATAGCGGAACATTAATCCATGTATATTCACGTCTCAACCATGGTGGAGTACGATTTGTGCATGATAAATCAGTATTTTATTAGGTTTTTACTGAATTGAAGGGCATTTTTGTTATATTTGATGAGAAATAGCACGCTAAGATCCCAAAACGTGTGCTTCTTCGGCTTTTTCTAGTTCAATATCAGTTTTCGACCGATTTTGAACCCATTCTAGACATAATGACCTGGATATTACTGTAGGAACCTTATAACAGGAAAATTTCATGCGATTCATCCGCTTCGTAGCAGATACTAGCAGCATATTCACATAATTGCGCGTTCAGAATGTAGGGATATTACGTTTCTTTGTCGAAAATCAGTATTTATCGGTATATTACGGAATATGAGCGATAGCGGAACATTTATTTATGCATATTCACGTTTCAATTATAGTGGAGTACGATTTGTGCGCGAAAAATCAATATTTCATTAGGTTCAACTGAATTGAAGCCTAATTTTGTTTATTTCTGATGAGGAATAGCACGCTTAGATCCCGAAACGTGTGCTTCTTCGGCTTAACCTAGTTCAACATCAGTTTTCGACCGATTTTGAACCAATTCTAGACAAAATGTCCTGGATATTACTGTAGGAACCTTATAACAGGAAGTTTGCATGCGATTCATCCGCTTCGTAGCAGATACTAGCCGCATTTTCACATATTATCGCGTTTCGAATGTAGGAATATTACGTTTCTTTGTTGAAAATCAGTTTTTATCGGTATATTACGGAATATGAGCGTTAGTGGAACATTTATTTAGGCATATTTACGTTTCAACCATAGTGGAGTAAGATTTGTGCGCGATAAATTATTATTTTGTTAGGTTTTTAATGAATTGAAGCCTATTTTTGTTATTTTTGATGAGGAATAGCACGCTAAGATCCCAAAACGTGTGCTTCCTCGGCTTATTCTAGTTCAATATCAGTTTTCGACCGATTTTGAACCCATTCTAGACCTAATGTCCTGGATATTACTGTAGGAACCTTATATCAGGAAGTTTTCATGCGATTCATCCGCTTCGTAGCAGATACTAGCAGCATATTCACATAATTGCGCGTTCAGAATGTAGGGATATTACGTTTCTATGTTAAAAATCAGTATTTATCGGTATATTACGGAATCTGAGCGATAGCGGAACATTTATTAATGCATATTGACGTTTGAATTATAGTGGAGTACGATTTGTTCGCGAAAAATCAATATTTCATTAGGTTCAACTGAATTCAAGCCTATTTTTGTTATTTTTGATGAGGAATAGCACGCTAAGATCCCAAAACGTGTGCTTCCTCGGCTTATTCTAGTTCAATATCAGTTTTCGACCGATTTTGAACCCATTCTAGACATTATGTCGTGGATATAACTGTAAGAACCATATAATCGGAAGTTTGCGTGCGATTCATCCGCTTCGTAGCAGATACTAGCCGTTTTCTAACGTATTATCGTGTTTAGAGTATAGGGATATTACGTTTCTTTGTTGAAAACCAGCATTTATCGGTATGTTACGGAATATGAGCGATAGCGGAACATTTATCCATGTATATTCACGTCTCAACCATGGTGGAGTACGATTTGTGCATGATAAATCAGTATTTTATTAGGTTTTTACTGAATTGAAGGGCATTTTTGTTATATTTGATGAGAAATAGCACGCTAAGATCCCAAAACGTGTGCTTCTTCGGCTTATTCTAGTTCAAAATCAGTTTTCGACCGATTTTGAACCCATTCTAGATATAATGTCCTGGATATTACTGTAGGAACCTTATAACAGGAAGTTTGCATGCGATTCATCCGCTTCGTAGCATATACTAGCCGCATTTTCACATATTATCGCGTTTCGAATGTAGGAATATTACGTTTCTTTGTTGAAAATCAGGTTTTATCGGTATATTACGGAATATGAGCGATAGCGGAACATTTATTTATGCATATTCACGTTTTAATTATAGTGGAGTACGATTTTGCGCGATAAATCAATATTTCATTAGGTTTTTACTGAATTGAAGCCTATTTTTGTTATTTTTGATGAGGAATAGCACGCTTAGATCCCGAAACGTGTGCTTCATCGGCCTATTCTAGTTCAATATCAGTTTTCGACCGATTTTGAACCCATTCTAGACATAATGTCCTGGATATTACTGTAGGAACCTTATAACAGGAAGTTTGCATGCGATTCATCCGCTTCGTAGCAGATACTAGCCGCATTTTCGCGTCTTATCGCGTTTAGAATGTAGGAATATATCGTTTCTTTGTTGAAAATCAGTATTTATCGTTATATTACGGAATATGAGCGATAGCGGAACATTTATTTATGCATATTCACGTTTTAATTATAGTGGAGTACGATTTTGCGCGATAAATCAATATTTCATTAGGTTTTTACTGAATTGAAGCCTATTTTTGTTATTTTTGATGAGGAATAGCACGCATAGATCCCGAAACGTGTGCTTTTTCGGCCTATTCTAGTTCAATATCAGTTTTCGACCGATTTTGAACCCATTCTAGACATAATGTCCTGGATATTACTGTAGGAACCTTATAACAGGAAGTTTGCATGCGATTCATCCGCTTCGTAGCAGATACTAGCCGCATTTTCACATATTATCGCGTTTCGAATGTAGGAATATTACGTTACTTTGTTGAAATCAGTATTTATCGGTATATTACGGAATATTAGCGGTGGCAGTACATTTATTTATGAAATTCACGTTTCCACCATAGTGGAGTAAGATTTGTGCGCGATTAATCAATATTTCATTAGGTTCCTACTGAGTTTAAGCCTATTTTTGTTATTTTTGATGAGGAATAGCACGCTAAGATCCCAAAACGTGTGCTTCCTCGGCTTATTCTAGTTCAATTACAGTTTTCGACCGATTTTGAACCCATTCTAGACATTATGTCCTGGATATTACTGTAGGAACCTTATATCAGGAAGTTTTCATGCGATTCATCCGCTTCGTTGCAGATACTAGCAGCATATTCACATAATTGCGCGTTCAGAATGTAGGGATATTACGTTTCTTTGTTAAAAATCAGTATTTATCGGTATATATTACGGAATATGAGCGATAGCGGAACATTTATTAATGCTTATTTACGTTTGAATTATAGTAAAGTACGATTTGTTCGCGAAAAATCAATATTTCATTAGGTTTAACTGAATTGAAGCCTATTTTTGTTATTTTTGATGAGCAATAGCACGCTAAGATCCCGAAACGTGTGCTTCTTCGGCTTATTCTAGTTCAATATAAGTTTTCGACCGATTTTGAACCCATTCTAGACATTATGTCGTGGATATAACTGTAAGAACCATATAACCGGAAGTTTGCGTGCGATTCATCCGCTTCGTAGCAGATACTAGCCGTTTTCTAACGTATCATCGTGTTTAGAGTATAGGGATATTCCGTTTCTTTGTTGAAAACCAGCATTTATCGGTATATTACGGAATATGAGCGATAGCGGAACATTTATCCATGTATATTCACGTCTCAACCATGGTGGAGTACGATTTGTGCGCGAAAAATCAATATTTCATCAGGTTCAACTGAATTGAAGCCTAATTTTGTTTATTTTTGATGAGGAATAGCACGCTTAGATCCCTAAACGTGTGCTTCTTCGGCTTAACCTAGTTCAATATCAGTTTTCGACCGATTTTGAACCAATTCTAGACATAATGTCCTGGATATTACTTTAGGAACCTTATAACAGGAAGTTTGCATGCGATTCATCCGCTTCGTTGCATATACTAGCCGCATTTTCACATATTATCGCGTTTCGAATGTAGGAATATTACGTTTCTTTGTTGAAAATCAGTTTTTATCGGTATATTACGGAATATGAGCGATAGTGGAACATTTATTAATGCATATTTACGTTTGAATTATAGTAAAGTACGATTTGTTCGCGAAAAATCAATATTTCATTAGGTTTAACTGAATTGAAGCCTATTTTTGTTATTTTTGATGAGCAATAGCACGCTAAGATCCCGAAACGTGTGCTTCTTCGGGTTTTTCTAGTTCAATATAAGTTTCCGACCGATTTTGAACCCATTCTAGACATTATGTCGTGGATATAACTGTAAGAACCATATAATCGGAAGTTTGCGTGCGATTCATCCGCTTCGTAGCAGATACTAGCCGTTTTCTAACGTATTATCGTGTTTAGAGTATAGGGATATTACGTTTCTTTGTCGAAAACCAGCATTAATCGGTATGTTACGGAATATGAGCGATAGCGGAACATTTATCCATGTATATTCACGTCTCAACCATGGTGGAGTACGATTTGTGCATGATAAATCAGTATTTTATTAGGTTTTTACTGAATTGAAGGGCATTTTTGTTATATTTGATGAGAAATAGCACGCTAAGATCCCAAAACGTGTGCTTCTTCGGCTTATTCTAGTTCAAAATCAGTTTTCGACCGATTTTGAACCCATTCTAGATATAATGTCCTGGATATTACTGTAGGAACCTTATAACAGGAAGTTTGCATGCGATTCATCCGCTTCGTAGCATATACTAGCCGCATTTTCACATATTATCGCGTTTCGAATATAGGAATATTACGTTTCTTTGTTGACAATCAGGTTTTATCGGTATATTACGGAATATGAGCGATAGCGGAACATTTATTTATGCATATTCACGTTTTAATTATAGTGGAGTACGATTTTGCGCGATAAATCAATATTTCATTAGGTTTTTACTGAATTGAAGCCTATTTTTGTTATTTTTGATGAGGAATAGCACGCTTAGATCCCGAAACGTGTGCTTCATCGGCCTATTCTAGTTCAATATCAGTTTTCGACCGACTTTGAACCCATTCTAGACATAATGTCCTGGATATTACTGTAGGAACCTTATAACAGGAAGTTTGCATGCGATTCATCCGCTTCGTAGCAGATACTAGCCGCATTTTCGCGTCTTATCGCGTTTAGAATGTAGGAATATATCGTTTCGTTGTTGAAAATCAGTATTTATCGTTATATTACGGAATATGAGCGATAGCGGAACATTTATTTATGCATATTCACGTTTTAATTATAGTGGAGTACGATTTTGCGCGATAAATCAATATTTCATTAGGTTTTTACTGAATTGAAGCCTATTTTTGTTATTTTTGATGAGGAATAGCACGCATAGATCCCGAAACGTGTGCTTTTTCGGCCTATTCTAGTTCAATATCAGTTTTCGACCGATTTTGAACCCATTCTAGACATAATGTCCTGGATATTACTGTAGGAACCTTATAACAGGAAGTTTGCATGCGATTCATCCGCTTCGTAGCAGATACTATCCGCATTTTCACATATTATCGCGTTTCGAATGTAGGAATATTACGTTACTTTGTTGAAATCAGTATTTATCGGTATATTACGGAATATTAGCGGTGGCAGTACATTTATTTATGAAATTCACGTTTCCACCACAGTGGAGTAAGATTTGTGTGCGATAAATCAATATTTCATTAGGTTCCTACTGAGTTTAAGCCTATTTTTGTTATTTTTGATGAGGAATAGCACGCTAAGATCCCAAAACGTGTGCTTCCTCGGCTTATTCTAGTTCAATTACAGTTTTCGACCGATTTTGAACCCATTCTAGACATTATGTCCTGGATATTACTGTAGGAACCTTATATCAGGAAGTTTTCATGCGATTCATCCGCTTCGTAGCAGATACTAGCAGCATATTCACATAATTGCGCGTTCAGAATGTAGGGATATTACGTTTCTTTGTTAAAAATCAGTATTTATCGGTATATATTACGGAATATGAGCGATAGCGGAACATTTATTAATGCATATTTACGTTTGAATTATAGTAAAGTACGATTTGTTCGCAAAAAAAACAATATTTCATTAGGTTTAACTGAATTGAAGCCTATTTTTGTTTTTTTTGATGAGCAATAGCACGCTAAGATCCCGAAACGTGTGCTTCATCGGCCTATTCTAGTTCAATATCAGTTTTCGACCGACTTTGAACCCATTCTAGACATAATGTCCTGGATATTACTGTAGGAACCTTAAAACAGGAAGTTTGCATGCGATTCATCCTCTTCGTAGCAGAAACTAGCCGCATATTCACATAATAGCCCGTTCAGAATGTAGGGATATTACGTTTCTTTATTGAAAATCAGCATTTATCGGTATATTACGGAATATGAGCGATAGCGGAACATTTATCCATGTATATTCACGTCTCAACCATGGTGGAGTACGATTTGTGCATGATAAATCAGTATTTTATTAGGTTTTTACTGAATTGAAGCCTATTTTTGTTACATTTGATGAGAAATAGCACGCTTAGATCCCAAAACGTGTGCTTCTTCGGCTTATTCTAGTTCAATATAAGTTTTCGACCGATTTTGAACCCATTCTAGACATTATGACGTGGATATAACTGTAAGAACCATATAACCGGAAGTTTGCGTGCGATTAATCCGCTTCGTAGCAGATACTAGCCGTTTTCTAACATATTATCGTGTTTAGAGGTTAGGGATATTACGTTTCTTTGTTGAAAACCAGCATTTATCGGTAAATTACGGAATATGAGCGATAGCGGAACATTTATCAATGTATATTCACGTCTCAACCATGGTGGAGTACGATTTGTGCAGAAAAAATCAATATTTAATTAGGTTCAACTGAATTGAAGCCTATTTTTGTTATTTTTGATGAGCAATAGCACGCTAAGATCCCGAAACGTGTGCTTCTTCGGCTTATTCTAGTTCAATATCAGTTTCCGACCGATTTTGAACCCATTCTAGACATTATGTCCTGGATATTACTCTAGGAACCTTATAACAGGAATTATGTATGCGATTCATCCGCTTCCTAGCAGATACTAGCCGCATTTTTACGTCTTATCGCGTTTAGAATGTAGGAATATTTCGTTTCTTTGTTGAAAATCAGTTTTTATCGGTATATTACGGAATTTTAGCGATAGCAGTACATTTATTTATGAAATTAACGTTTCCACCATAGTGGAGTAAGATTTGTGCGCGATAAATCAATATTTCATTAGGTATTTACTGAATTGAAGCGTATTTTTGTTATTTTTGAAGAGCAATAGCACGCTTAGATCCCGAAACGTGTGCTTCTTCAGCTTATTCTAGTTCAATATAAGTTTTCGACCGATTTTGAACCCATTCTAGACATTATGTCGTGGATATAACTGTAAGAACCATATAACCGGAAGTTTGCGTGCGATTCATCCGCTTCGTAGCAGATACTAGCCGTTTTCTAACGTATTATCGTTTTTAGAGTTTAGGGATATTACGTTTCTTTGATGAAAACCAGCATTTATCGGTATATTACGGAATATGAGCGATAGCGGAACATTTATCCATGTATATTCACGTCTAAACCATGGTGGAGTACGATTTGTGCATGATAAATCAGTATTTTATTAGGTTTTTTGCTGAATTGAAGGGCATTTTTGTTATATTTGATGAGAAATAGCACGCTAAGATCGCAAAACGTGTGCTTCTTCGGCTTATTCTAGTTCAGTATCAGTTTTCGACCGATTTTGAACCCATTCTAGACAAAATGTCCTGGATATTACTGTAGGAACCTTATAACAGGAAGTTTTCATGCGATTCATCCGCTTCGTAGCAGATACTAGCAGCATATTCACATAATTGCGCGTTCAGAATGTAGGGATATTACGTTTCTTTGTTGAAAATCAGTATTTATCGGTATATTACGGAATATGAGCGATAGCGGAACATTTATTTATGCATATTCACGTTTCAATTATAGTGGAGTACGATTTGTGCGCGAAAAATCAATATTTCATTAGGTTCAACTGAATTGAAGCCTATTTTTGCTATTTTTAATGAGGAATAGCACGCTTAGATCCCGAAAAGTGTGCTTCTTCGGCTTATTCTAGTTCAATATCAGTTTTTGACCGATTTTGAACCCATTCTAGACATGATGTCCTGGATATTACTGTAGGAACCTTATAACAGGAAGTTTGCATGCGATTCATCCGCTTCGTAGCAGATACTAGCCGCATTTTCACATATTATCGCGTTTCGAATGTAGGAATATTACGTTTCTTTGTTGAAATCAGTATTTATCGGTATATTACGGAATATTAGCGATAGCAGTACATTTATTTATGAAATTCACGTCTCAACCATGGTGGAGTACGATTTGTGCATGATAAATCAGTATTTTATTAGGTTTTTACTGAATTGAAGGCATTTTTGTTATATTTGATGAGAAATAGCACGCTAAGATCCCAAAACGTGTGCTTCTTCGGCTTATTCTAGTTCAAAATCAGTTTTCGACCGATTTTGAACCCATTCTAGACATAATGTCCTTGATATTACTATAGGAACCTTATAACAGGAAGTTTTCATGCGATTCATCCGCTTCGTAGCAGATACTAGCAGCATATTCACATAATTGCTCGTTCAGAATGTAGGGATATTACGTTTCTTTGTCGAAAATCAGTATTTATCGGTATATTACGGAATATGAGCGATAGCGGAACATTTATTTATGCATATTCACGTTTCAATTATAGTGGAGTACGATTTGTGCGCTAAAATCAATATTTCATTAGGTTCAACTGAATTGAAGCCTATTTTTGCTATTTTTGATGAGGATTAGCAGGCTTAGATCCCGAAACGTGTGCTTCTTCGGCTTATTCTAGTTCAATATCAGATTTCGACCGATTTTGAACCCATTCTAGACGTAATGTCGTGGATATTACTGTATGAACCATATATCAGGAAGTTTGCATGCGATTCATCCGCTTCCTAGCAGATACTTGCCGCATTTTCGCGTCTTATCGCGTTAAGAATGTAGGAATATTACATTTCTTTGTTGAAAATCAGTTTTTTATCGGTATATTACGGAATATGAGCGATAGCAGTACATTTATTTATGCATATTCACGTTTTCACTATAGTGGAGTACGATTTGTGCGCGATAAATCAATATTTCATTAGGTATTTACTGAATTGAAGCGTATTTTTTTTATTCTTGATGAGCAATAGCACGCTAAGATCCCAAACCGTGTGCTTCTTCGGGTTTTTCTAGTTCAATATAAGTTTTCGACGGACTTTGAACACATTCTAGACATTATGTCGTGGATATAAATGTAAGAACCATATAACCGGAAGTTTGCGTGCGATTCATCCGCTTCGTAGCAGATACTAGCCGTTTTCTAACGTATTATCGTGTATAGAGTTTAGGGATATTACGTTTCTTTGTTGAAAACCAGCATTTATCGGTATATTACGGAATATCAGCGATAGCGGAACATTTATTTATGCATATTCACGTTTCAATTATAGTGGAGTACGATTTGTGCGCGAAAAATCAATATTTAATTAGGTTCAACTATATTGATGCCTATTTTTGTTATTTTTGATGAGGAATAGCACGCTTAGATCCCGAAACGTGTGCTTCTTCGGGTTATTCTAGTTCAATATAAGTTTTCAACCGATTTTGAACCCATTCTAGACTTAATGTCGTGGATATTACTGTAAGAACCATATAACCGGAAGTTTTCATGCGATTCATCCGCTTCGTAGCAGATACTAGCAGCATATTCACATAATTGCGCGTTCAGAACGTAGGGATATTACGTTTCTTTGTTGAAAATCAGTATTTATCGGTATATTACGGAATATGAGCGATAGCGGAACATTTATTTATGCATATTCACGTTTCAATTATAGTGGAGTACGATTTGTGCGCGAAAAATCAATATTTAATTAGGTTCAACTGAATTGAAGCCTATTTTTGTTATTTTTGATGAGCAATAGCACGCTAAGATCCCGAAACGTGTGCTTCTTCGGCTTATTCTAGTTCAATATCAGTTTCCGACCGATTTTGAACCCATTCTAGACATTATGTCCTGGATATTACTCTAGGAACCTTATAACAGGAATTATGCATGCGATTCATCCGCTTCCTAGCAGATAATAGCCGCATTTTTACGTCTTATCGCGTTTAGAATGTAGGAATATTTCGTTTCTTTGTTGAAAATCAGTTTTTATCGGTATATTACGGAATTTTAGCGATAGCAGTACATTTATTTATGAAATTCACGTTTCCACCATAGTGGAGTAAGATTTGTGGGCGAAAAATCAATATTTCATTAGATTTAACTGAATTGAAGCCTATTTTTGTTCTTTTTGATGAGCAATAGCACGCTAAGATCCCGAAACGTGTGCTTCTTCGGCTTATTCTAGTTCAATATAAGTCTTCGACCGATTTTGAACCCATTCTAGACATTATGTCGTGGATATAACTGTAAGAACCATATAACCGGAAGTTTGCGTGCGATTCATCCGCTTCGTAGCAGATACTAGCCGTTTTCTAACGTATTATCGTGTTAAGAGTATAGGGATATTACGATTCTTTGTTGAAAACCAGCAATTATCGGTATATTACGGAATATGAGCGATAGCGGAACACTTATCCATGTATATTCACGTCTCAACCATGGTGGAGTACGATTTGCGCATGATAAATCAGTATTTTATTAGGTTTTTACTGAATTGAAGGGCATTTTTGTTATATTTGATGAGAAATAGCACGCTAAGATCCCAAAACGTGTGCTTCTTCGGCTTATTCTAGTTCAAAATCAGTTTTCGACCGATTTTGAACCCATTCTAGACATAATGTCCTTGATATTACTATAGGAACCTTATAACAGGAAGTTTTCATGCGATTCATCCGCTTCGTAGCAGATACTAGCAGCATATTCACATAATTGCTCGTTCAGAATGTAGGGATATTACGTTTCTTTGTCGAAAATCAGTATTTATCGGTATATTACGGAATATGAGCGATAGCGGAACATTTATTTATGCATATTCACGTTTCAATTATAGTGGAGTACGATTTGTGCGCGAAAAATCAATATTTAATTAGGTTCAACTGAATTGAAGCCTATTTTTGTTATTTTTGATGAGCAATAGCACGCTAAGATCCCGAAACGTGTGCTTCTTCGGCTTATTCTAGTTCAATATCAGTTTTCGACCGATTTTGAACCCATTCTAGACATTATGTCCTGGATATTACTCTAGGAACCTTATAACAGGAATTATGCATGCGATTCATCCGCTTCCTAGCAGATACTAGCCGCATTTTACGTCTTATCGCGTTTAGAATGTAGGAATATTTCGTTTCTTTGTTGAAAATCAGTTTTGATCGGTATATTACGGAATTTTAGCGATAGCAGTACATTTATTTATGAAATTCACGTTTCCACCATAGTGGAGTAAGATTTGTGGGCGAAAAATCAATATTTCATTAGATTTAACTGAATTGAAGCCTATTTTTGTTATTTTTGATGAGCAATAGCACGCTAAGATCCCGAAACGTGTGCTTCTTCGGCTTATTCTAGTTCAATATAAGTCTTCGACCGATTTTGAACCCATTCTAGACATTATGTCGTGGATATAACTGTAAGAACCATATAACCGGAAGTTTGCGTGCGATTCATCCGCTTCGTAGCAGATACTAGCCGTTTTCTAACGTATCATCGTGTTTAGAGTATAGGGATATTACGTTTCTTTGTTGAAAACCAGCATTTATCGGTATATTACGGAATATGAGCGATAGCGGAACACTTATCCATGTATATTCACGTCTCAACCATGGTGGAGTACGATTTGTGCATGATAAATCAGTATTTTATTAGGTTTTTACTGAATTGAAGGGCATTTTTGTTATATTTGATGAGAAATAGCACGCTAAGATCCCAAAACGTGTGCTTCTTCGGCTTATTCTAGTTCAAAATCAGTTTTCGACCGATTTTGAACCCATTCTAGACATAATGTCCTTGATATTACTATAGGAACCTTATAACAGGAAGTTTTCATGCGATTCATCCGCTTCGTAGCAGATACTAGCAGCATATTCACATAATTGCTCGTTCAGAATGTAGGGATATTACGTTTCTTTGTCGAAAATCAGTATTTATCGGTATATTACGGAATATGAGCGATAGCGGAACATTTATTTATGCATATTCACGTTTCAATTATAGTGGAGTACGATTTGTGCGCGAAAAATCAATATTTAATTAGGTTCAACTGAATTGAAGCCTATTTTTGTTATTCTTGATGAGCAATAGCACGCTAAGATCCCAAAACGTGTGCTTCTTCGGGTTATTTCAGTTCAATATCAGTTTTCGACCGATTTTGAACCCATTCTAGACATTATGTCCTGGATATTACTCTAGGAACCTTATAACAGGAATTATGCATGCGATTCATCCGCTTCCTAGCAGATACTAGCCGCATTTTTACGTCTTATCGCGTTTAGAATGTAGGAATATTTCGTTTCTTTGTTGAAAATCAGTTTTGATCGGTATATTACGGAATTTTAGCGATAGCAGTACATTCATTTATGAAATTCACGTTTCCACCATAGTGGAGTAAGATTTGTGGGCGAAAAATCAATATTTCATTAGATTTAACTGAATTGAAGCCTATTTTTGTTATTTTTGATGAGCAATAGCACGCTAAGATCCCGAAACGTGTGCTTCTTCGGCTTATTCTAGTTCAATATAAGTTTTCGACGGACTTTGAACACATTCTAGACATTATGTCGTGGATATAACTGTAAGAACCATATAACCGGAAGTTTGCGTGCGATTCATCCGCTTCGTAGCAGATACTAGCCGTTTTCTAACGTATCATCGTGTTTAGAGTATAGGGATATTACGTTTCTTTGTTGAAAACCAGCATTTATCGGTATATTACGGAATATGAGCGATAGCGGAACACTTATCCATGTATATTCACGTCTCAACCATGGTGGAGTACGATTTGTGCATGATAAATCAGTATTTTATTAGGTTTTTACTGAATTGAAGGGCATTTTTGTTATATTTGATGAGAAATAGCACGCTAAGATCCCAAAACGTGTGCTTCTTCGGCTTATTCTAGTTCAAAATCAGTTTTCGACCGATTTTGAACCCATTCTAGACATAATGTCCTTGATATTACTATAGGAACCTTATAACAGGAAGTTTTCATGCGATTCATCCGCATCGTAGCAGATACTAGCAGCATATTCACATAATTGCTCGTTCAGAATGTAGGGATATTACGTTTCTTTGTCGAAAATCAGTATTTATCGGTATATTACGGAATATGAGCGATAGCGGAACATTTATTTATGCATATTCACGTTTCAATTATAGTGGAGTACGATTTGTGCGCGAAAAATCAATATTTCATTAGGTTCAACTGAATTGAAGCCTATTTTTGTTATTTTTGATGAGCAATAGCACGCTAAGATCCCGAAACGTGTGCTTCATCGGCTTATTCTAGTTCAATATCAGTTTTCGACCGATTTTGAACCCATTCTAGACATTATGTCCTGGATATTACTCTAGGAACCTTATAACAGGAATTATGCATGCGATTCATCCGCTTCCTAGCAGATACTAGCCGCATTTTTACGTCTTATCGCGTTAAGAATGTAGGAATATTACATTTCTTTGTTGAAAATCAGTTTTTATCGGTATATTACGGAATATGAGCGATAGCAGTACATTTTTTTATGCATATTCACGTTTTCACTATAGTGGAGTACGATTTGTGCGCGATAAATCAATATTTCATTAGGTATTTACTGAATTGAAGCGTATTTTTTTTATTCTTGATGAGCAATAGCACGCTAAGATCCCAAACCGTGTGCTTCTTCGGGTTTTTCTAGTTCAATATAAGTTTTCGACGGACTTTGAACACATTCTAGACATTATGTCGTGGATATAAATGTAAGAACCATATAACCGGAAGTTTGCGTGCGATTCATCCGCTTCGTAGCAGATACTAGCCGTTTTCTAACGTATTATCGTGTATAGAGTTTAGGGATATTACGTTTCTTTGTTGAAAACCAGCATTTATCGGTATATTACGGAATATCAGCGATAGCGGAACATTTATTTATGCATATTCACGTTTCAATTATAGTGGAGTACGATTTGTGCGCGAAAAATCAATATTTAATTAGGTTCAACTATATTGATGCCTATTTTTGTTATTTTTGATGAGGAATAGCACGCTTAGATCCCGAAACGTGTGCTTCTTCGGGTTATTCTAGTTCAATATAAGTTTTCAACCGATTTTGAACCCATTCTAGACTTAATGTCGTGGATATTACTGTAAGAACCATATAACCGGAAGTTTTCATGCGATTCATCCGCTTCGTAGCAGATACTAGCAGCATATTCACATAATTGCGCGTTCAGAATGTAGGGATATTACGTTTCTTTGTTGAAAATCAGTATTTATCGGTATATTACGGAATATGAGCGATAGCGGAACATTTATTTATGCATATTCACGTTTCAATTATAGTGGAGTACGATTTGTGCGCGAAAAATCAATATTTTATTAGATTCAACTATATTGAAGCCTATTTTTGTTATTTTTGATGAGGAATAGCACGCTTAGATCCCGAAACGTGTGCTTCTTCGGCTTAACCTAGTTCAATATAAGTTTTCGACCGATTTTGAACCCATTCTAGAATTAATGTCGTGGATATTACTGTAGGAACCTTATAACAGGAATTTTGCATGCGATTCATCCGCTTCCTAGCAGATACTAGCCGCATTTTTACGTCTTATCGCGTTAAGAATGTAGGAATATATCGTTTCTTTGTTGAAAATCAGTATTTATCGTTATATTACGGAATATGAGCGATAGCGGAACATTTATTTATGCATATTCACGTTTCAATTATAGTGGAGTACGATTTGTGCGCTAAAATCAATATTTCATTAGATTTAACTGAATTGAAGCCTATTTTTGTTATTTTTGATGAGCAATAGCACGCTAAGATCCCGAAACGTGTGCTTCTTCGGCTTATTCTAGTTCAATATAAGTTTTCGACGGACTTTGAACACATTCTAGACATTATGTCGTGGATATAACTGTAAGAACCATATAACCGGAAGTTTGCGTGCGATTCATCCGCTTCGTAGCAGATACTAGCCGTTTTCTAACGTATCATCGTGTTTAGAGTATAGGGATATTACGTTTCTTTGTTGAAAACCAGCATTTATCGGTATATTACGGAATATGAGCGATAGCGGAACACTTATCCATGTATATTCACGTCTCAACCATGGTGGAGTACGATTTGTGCATGATAAATCAGTATTTTATTAGGTTTTTACTGAATTGAAGGGCATTTTTGTTATATTTGATGAGAAATAGCACGCTAAGATCCCAAAACGTGTGCTTCTTCGGCTTATTCTAGTTCAAAATCAGTTTTCGACCGATTTTGAACCCATTCTAGACATAATGTCCTTGATATTACTATAGGAACCTTATAACAGGAAGTTTTCATGCGATTCATCCGCTTCGTAGCAGATACTAGCAGCATATTCACATAATTGCTCGTTCAGAATGTAGGGATATTACGTTTCTTTGTCGAAAATCAGTATTTATCGGTATATTACGGAATATGAGCGATAGCGGAACATTTATTTATGCATATTCACGTTTCAATTATAGTGGAGTACGATTTGTGCGCTAAAATCAATATTTCATTAGGTTCAACTGAATTGAAGCCTATTTTTGCTATTTTTGATGAGGATTAGCAGGCTTAGATCCCGAAACGTGTGCTTCTTCGGCTTATTCTAGTTCAATATCAGATTTCGACCGATTTTGAACCCATTCTAGACGTAATGTCGTGGATATTACTGTATGAACCATATATCAGGAAGTTTGCATGCGATTCATCCGCTTCCTAGCAGATACTTGCCGCATTTTCGCGTCTTATCGCGTTAAGAATGTAGGAATATTACATTTCTTTGTTGAAAATCAGTTTTTATCGGTATATTACGGAATATGAGCGATAGCAGTACATTTATTTATGCATATTCACGTTTTCACTATAGTGGAGTACGATTTGTGCGCGATAAATCAATATTTCATTAGGTATTTACTGAATTGAAGCGTATTTTTTTTATTCTTGATGAGCAATAGCACGCTAAGATCCCAAACCGTGTGCTTCTTCGGGTTTTTCTAGTTCAATATAAGTTTTCGACGGACTTTGAACACATTCTAGACATTATGTCGTGGATATAAATGTAAGAACCATATAACCGGAAGTTTGCGTGCGATTCATCCGCTTCGTAGCAGATACTAGCCGTTTTCTAACGTATTATCGTGTATAGAGTTTAGGGATATTACGTTTCTTTGTTGAAAACCAGCATTTATCGGTATATTACGGAATATCAGCGATAGCGGAACATTTATTTATGCATATTCACGTTTCAATTATAGTGGAGTACGATTTGTGCGCGAAAAATCAATATTTAATTAGGTTCAACTATATTGATGCCTATTTTTGTTATTTTTGATGAGGAATAGCACGCTTAGATCCCGAAACGTGTGCTTCTTCGGGTTATTCTAGTTCAATATAAGTTTTCAACCGATTTTGAACCCATTCTAGACTTAATGTCGTGGATATTACTGTAAGAACCATATAACCGGAAGTTTTCATGCGATTCATCCGCTTCGTAGCAGATACTAGCAGCATATTCACATAATTGCGCGTTCAGAACGTAGGGATATTACGTTTCTTTGTTGAAAATCAGTATTTATCGGTATATTACGGAATATGAGCGATAGCGGAACATTTATTTATGCATATTCACGTTTCAATTATAGTGGAGTACGATTTGTGCGCGAAAAATCAATATTTTATTAGATTCAACTATATTGAAGCCTATTTTTGTTATTTTTGATGAGGAATAGCACGCTTAGATCCCGAAACGTGTGCTTCTTCGGCTTAACCTAGTTCAATATCAGTTTTCGACCGATTTTGAACCCATTCTAGAATTAATGTCGTGGATATTACTGTAGGAACCTTATAACAGGAATTTTGCATGCGATTCATCCGCTTCCTAGCAGATACTAGCCGCATTTTTACGTCTTATCGCGTTAAGAATGTAGGAATATATCGTTTCTTTGTTGAAAATCAGTATTTATCGTTATATTACGGAATATGAGCGATAGCGGAACATTTATTTATGCATATTCACGTTTCAATTATAGTGGAGTACGATTTTGCGCGATAAATCAGTATTTCATTAGGTTTAACTGAATTGAAGCGTAATTTTGTTATTTTTGATGAGGAATAGCACGCTTAAATCCCAAAACGTTTGCTTCTTCGGGTTATTCTAGTTCAATATCAGTTTTCGACCGATTTTGAACCCATTCTAGACAAAATGTCCTGGATATTACTGTAGGAACCTTATAACAGGAAGTTTTCATGCGATTCATCCGCTTCGTAGCAGATACTAGCAGCATATTCACATAATTACGCGTTCAGAATGTAGGGATATTAAGTTTCTTTGTTGAAAATCAGTATTTATCGGTATATTACGGAATATGAGCGATAGCGGAACATTTATTTATGCATATTAACTTTTCAATTAAAGTAGAGTACGATTTGTGCGCGATAAATCAATATATCATTAGGTTTAACTGTATTGAAGCCTATTAATGTTATTTTTGATGAGGAATAGCACGCTTAGATCCCAAAACGTGTGCTTCTTCGGGTTATTCCAGTACAATATCAGTTTTCGACCGATTTTGAACCCATTCTAGACATTATGTCGTGGATATTACTGTGGGAACCATATAACCGGAAGTTTGCATGCGATTCATCCGATACGTAGCAGATACTAGCCGCATTTTCACATATTATCGCGTTTCGAATGTAGGAATATTACGTTACTTTGTTGAAAATCAGTATTTATTGTTATATTACGGAATATCAGTGATAGCAGTACATTTATTTATGCATATTCACGTTTTCACCACAGTGGAGTACGATTTTTGCGCGATAAATCAGTATTTTATTAGGTTTTTACTGAATTGAAGGGCATTTTTGTTATTTTTGGTGAGAAATAGCACGCTAAGATCCCAAAACGTGTGCTTCTTCGGCTTATTCTAGTTCAATATCAGTTTTCGACCGATTTTGAACCCATTCTAGACATTATGTCCTTGATATTACTGTAGGAACCTTATAACAGGAAGTTTGTATGCGATTCATCCGCCTCGTAGCAGATTCTTGCCGCATTTTCACGTCTTATCTCGTTTAGAATGTAGGAATATTACGTTTCTTTGTTGAAAATCAGGATTTATCGGTATATTACGGAATATCAGTGATAGCAGTACATTTATATATGCATATTCACGTTTTCACCATAGTGGAGTACGATTTGTGCGCGATAAATCAATATTTCATTAGGTATTTACTGAATTGAAACGTATTTTTGTTATTTTTGATGAGCAATAGCACGCTAAGATCCCAAAACGTGTGCTTCTTCGGATTATTCCAGTTCAATATAAGTTTTCGACCGATTTTGAACCCCTTCTAGTCATTTTGTCCTGGATAATACTGTAGGAACCTTATAACAGGAAGTTTGCATGCGATTCATCCGCTTCGTAGCAGATACTAGCCGCATATTCACATAATAGCGCGTTTAGAATGTAGGGATATTACGTTTCTTTGTTGAAAATCAGGATTTATCGGTATATTACGGAATATGAGCGATAGCGGAACATTTATTTATGCATATTCACGTTTCAATTATAGTGGAGTAAGATTTGTGCGCGAAAAATCAATATTTCATTAGGTTTAACTGAATTGAAGCCTATTTTTGTTATTTTTGATGAGGAATAGTACGCTAAGATCCCAAAACTTGTGCTTCTTCGGATTATTCCAGTTCAATATCAGTTTTCGACCGATTTTGAACCCATTCTAGACGTAATGTCCTGGATATTACTGTAGGAACCAATATAACCGGAAGTTTGCATGCGATTCATCCGCTTCGTAGCAGATACTAGCCGTATTTTCACATATTATCACGTTTCGAATGTAGGAATATTACGTTACTTTGTTGAAAATCAGTATTTATTGTTATATTACGGAATATCAGTGATAGCAGTACATTTATTTATGCATATTCACGTTTTGTATGTAGGAATATTACATTTCTCTTGTTGAAAATCAGTATTGTATGAAAGTGAGTGAAATAGTGTATGAAAGCTGGTTTCTTGTACTTATAGACCTTACGTTTTCTTTCCAGAGCATCTTATTCATTTACGATCAATATTTCCCTATTCTTCATCAGTTCACTTCATGCCATGCGAACCCTTCATTTTACAAATTGAGGCTTTTAATGGATGATGAAAGATGGACTAGTATAATTCCTAATTGTGTTCAGATGTTCATTACTACGTAGAACACTGTATCGCCCGCAATTTTTGTAAGCCTGGTATCAATTCCTACTCTGAGGTCGTTGGTATATATTAAAAAAATAGGAGCGGCCCGATTTCGCTTTGATACGATATTCCTGTAATAAAACTTGCGAAATAGTTCGCACGCCGGAACCCTGTCTTTTAGAGGGGCGAAAAGCGGAAAAGAATATCCGCAATGCTGGCGATGGCGGACCTAAAAAAACATTCTCCCGATATGAACAAAAAAATTGTGGAAGGATTTGAAAGTTTGGACTTCGGAAGCTTTTTGAATTCTTCGGAAATTTTTCATCTGCAAGCCCACCAGCCTGCCGCATCCTAAACTCACCGTCGCGAAAATTACATGCTAAATTCTCCTTCCACGACGCATGCTCAAACCGTGTTACTCGCTAAATGATTCGAGCACTTAAATCATATCTCCCAATATCACTTCCAAAATCGTAGCTCGATCCTAGTGCTCGCCTCAACAAAGCTTTAAAGCAAGATTAGTTTCCGCGTTGGATGGTAACGGAATGGAAAGGGGAGGAAAGATACAGTTATCTGAAAAGTCTATAGAACTTCAACGGATGCATCTACTGATATACCAAATCTGTTAGCTAGACCTTTCTTTTCTTTGGATTTTTTTATGCGAAAGCCACTCGAATAACTATAAATACCGGACTTTTTGATCGTTCGCATCTCACTTACGTCTCTATAGTACGATAACTTTCCATTGCTTGCACACGAATTTACTGCACGTGTGTGAATTCAGAGACGTCTTATAGTTGAACTGCCACTAGATTAGCTGGACGTTTCCGATGCATATTTTAAAAGACTACCTCTAGTATTCGAATACCAAAGGCAGAAAACGAATGCCGCAACTTCAGCGGGAATTGGATGTGATGAGCAGAGGATATGAATCCGTCTGCAGGATGCACTCTTAAAAATATTCTATGATCGGTCCTTGATAATAAGCGAATGCCAATTGATTCTTGGACAAAGTTTATTTAAAAATTCACATAAATTACATGTCAAGTATCACTCTTCCATCAGTGTTTACATCAGATAGTAGCCGAGGTTTTCCTTCCCTTCTCTGCTATCGCTCCCGAATCGAAATCCTCTCCCCAACGGTCGTTGGAGGTACCTGAAACGAGAGTGAAAGAGATTATTCAAAATGTGAAAGAATGACTAGGTTCACTGTCAGAATGAGAGGGCATCACCCGTTTGCCAAAACCTTTGTTTCCGGAATGTAAACGATACGGTTAAGTAATTCGAAATGTCAGCAACGGTTCGAAAAGTAAGAGATCCCATATCTAATGAAGATGTCTGATGAATCCGTAGAGAAATAAAAAAGAATATATTTTTCTCTTCCTGTGGCACTTGGGAAACGCATTCGGTTTTTTGTTGAGTGAACGGAAATGTTCTGCCAAATATCAGGAAATTGGTGCTTGATGAACTCCATCAAGTCCTCTTCCCTTCACAGAGGATGGATGAATGCAATTTCTTTGAGAAAAGTTTGCTTGGTGCCCTAAGAAGGAAGATAATGTCTGTAGCATTCTACGGCATCGTATCCCTTTGAGAAGCAAGAAAGAAGAATGAGGGAACAACTTTATCTTTTGGTAGGTTTATCCCAAGAGTGGTTATCCTTGGATGTTACAGGGATGTTAAATTGCAAAATATGGAATCGTCCTTGCACCTACTGAAGGAAGGCGGCTAGAAGGTACACTATAACAGGAATCGTGAAAAATGGAAATTCTCAATAATGAAGGAAAGAACACAGAGCTGAATATGAAACAAATCGAGGAGTGAAGATTCTGCAAGTCACTATATTGGAGTGTTTTCCATGTAGCATATCACACGTTGCAAGATCCTAGAAATATTTGGTCGAATCCATTGAAATAGTCAAAAGAAGATGCCACTTCTTGCTCCTCGAACGAATGCTAGAAGCAAAGGAAAGGATGAAGAAGTGAGTGAATGAGGAAGTAAAAAAGTCGTATTTAAAATCAGCCCCTGAACGCTGGGAAGCATGATGGAATTCTGAAGAACATTGCCGCGGTGCACAGAAAATATTTCCGAGGAAACACTCAAGACTTGGTTACATATTGGCAGTTGAAAACTCTGGAAATAAGAAGCAAGGATATGGTCGGGCATTCAGGAAGGAGATGGGAGGTCCAAAGATACACAAAATCGTCCAGTATAGAAGATAAAAAGGGCTGAAAAGAAGTGAATTTGCTCACAATCTACCTCATAGTCATGTGCTGCGCGAAGAGGCAACAGTAGAGAGAGAGGAAAAATAGAACAGTTTATCAACAAGGAACGACCTAACTGCAGATAGAATGGAAACCGATGATGCTAAGGCTCATGGGCCCATCTTGATGTTCTTCAGTTTGATTTGCACCAAGAAGGAATATGGTCTTCTTTCACAAGTAAGAAATCGCCCATTGTATGAAAAGGCTCATTTTTCATCGAACAGTAGTTTCAGTTCAGTAGCAACGAAAGAAAAATATGACCAGGTCCAAATCGTACCTTGAGAAGGTAGTCTACTTAGATGTTCAAAGTTGTAAGCAATTTCCTTCATCATCTAAGAATAGGCTTAGCAATCCAATCCGTGAAGACCCTCCTCGTGGACAGCATGGTGAAGGTTCTCGAATCCAAAGGCATCCTGGAATTGAAAGATGATGAGTTCATTAAAAAGGAAGACATTGTCAAGGACCTAGGCGCACACCTACTGCACGAACGGTTTTAAGGCTGTATAATTGATTTCTATTAACGATGTACGGCTATTTATTCACCTGTCGTACTTTTGAAATAATTAAAAATTAAAACCTCGTATCAGGGAAAGTTTTTGCATGCAGTGCATGCTTGTAAAACATATAAACTGTTGGTGGCAAAGCTCTACGTCGTAATAAATAGGAATATAGAATCAGGCGATAGTAAAACTTGACAAATCAAAGCTTCGGTACGTTCCGAAATGCTGAGAATTTATCAGTCATCAATTAAATTGTTGAAAAAAAAATTTACAAATTTTGAACTACCGCTAAACATTTATCTCGCTTCTGATTGGCTGAAAGAAATGACACCGCTGTCAGTGTAGAAGCTGTATTGTTAAATTTTATGCCAAATATTTCTTTACCTGATTGCCGATCGAATATCACCAAAAAATCTCTCTCCATTTACGTGGACACCGAGCAATGGCGGTTTTCTTGAAATCCAAAGCATTACGATGACGAAACTTATGAATTCAATATCTTTGCACAGTAAGACTCACGTAGTTGGTAAAAATCATAATAAATACTAATCTTCATTAAATTATAATCCGTCACGACTCACCTCACGTTCATTTTCTAAAATCTTTCTCGAATTTTAGATTCCCGCCGGTGACAATCGCGTCTCCAAATACCGCGGCGCGTTATTCACTTTCCACTGCGACCTCTCCGTGTCAACATCCTCCCTTTCACCAGTCATTCATTTTCCCCTTTTTCTAATTTCATGCACTCTTTGGAGCATATAATCATCCTCATTAAAACTATGAAGCTACGCCCGAGCTCTCTGTTCGAAGAAACGGCTTCGGAAACGCACTAAATTTCCCATTGTAGCGATAAGTTACGAGCCCATAAGCACGATGCTGTCGTGAGATATATAAGCCGTCCGTGGATGTTATTTTCATTAGTATTTATCTGGTCATTTTCACCGAGGTAAAGATATCTTGAATGGCGATGAATAGCAAGCTAGGTATTCGAAACGCTTCGGTCGGACGCAATCGGTAAATAAAATTCCTGGGCACATTCTTGTCGTCGAGGGAAGAGAAATAGTTTTTAATGGGACGTTTCTTACCTTACTTGGCTTTTCGACTGAACCTTGCATCCTCAACAAAAGCCGTGCTGCATTTCCTGCACTGGGATGAGGTGTCACAAAGCCGTCCTCTACGAAGCTGCAGTAAATCTAATCAATCTCTTATGTGCAACGCCAACCACAGAACGCAACAACGTTGTCACAATCACTTCATACAGGGAGATACTTGGAGATTTGATAGCTATTTCCATGGATAGAAAACGGCGTAACGAAAGCATGGGGAAACTCGATTCACAAATCACGAGTACGAACTCTGCTCGCTGGTGATAGCCGCCTACTGAGGCGACACCGATACGATAACTTGGCCCTCTGTCGGATTTCGAATATTCTCCATATGACGGAAAATGACGATCTATTTCTAGCGCTCCTCATTCCTGCGAAGAGATCTATGCGTTTATAACTCTGCTACGATTCGCTTTTTCGAGGACTAAAGTTGGATCGAGTTGCGGCGTGCGCTTAGGTATTTGTCAAGGAGATATCTCGTTCCTGGGAAAAGGGATGATATAAAATGGCAATGACTTAATAAGAAAGAAGAAGATGAAGGACGTCGTATCACGAAAACCCTAACGTCCACAAAGTATCGACGAAAATTACCACTGTCTCTTCGGAAGAGAGAAGTATCGCACAGAGGCCGAATTAAATCCACCGCAGACTTTCCCCACGGAGGAGCTGCATGCGTCCGATACGTTGTTTTCCTATTCGCCTCTCCTCACCACCGGGTAATCGTTCGCTGAAACTACCTCCCGTAGCAGGCGTAAGAAGAACCATTCAAATCGGAATGAAAATTCAAATGATTTAATATTTCACCAGGCGTTTTCAAGGCGAGCTGTGACTTTCAGGAAGTAAGATCGCTCGCGAACATTCTCAACGCTCTTACCGACTACCCTCTCAGCGAAACCGAGATTCTGTATGACTTTTCCACAAGTTTTACGTATAGATTAAGATTGCAGAGATTCTACTATTAAAATTTTTCTCCGCGGATCGTATATGTTCATTTACAGTTTTCCGGTCAAAGTAGTCGACGACTAAACACTCGTTAATATATATGAATCTCATTCCCCATTTTCCGCACCCTATCATGCCTTTATCTAAATCATTTCTAAGAACTAATCTACCCTCACTGCCATATATTTCCATGTAGAACATTGTATCGCCCGCAATTATCCTAACCTTACATGGAGTGTAAGTATAGATGTCTCCTGACTTTTGAATGAGACTAGCATAGATCGATAGAGGATCAAAATTAAGAATACACGTCTTTTTTTATAGACGTTTCTCGCCGTAAGTTTAGGAGATATTAACATTCTGTAAGTATTCAAGGGCGCTCATATTTCCCTAGGACCCCTGTCAGAGGCGATGACCCTCTTCTTCTCACACTCTTTCATTTACTCACCACTTCACCCTTACCCCATCCCTATCCGTCTAACTTCTTCCTCTGCAGCGTCTCTGGCCTATAAACAATCTTAATGTGATGTATGCCCTTCTCTCTCTTTTTGGGGGATTTTAGAGGGCAGTGGGCAGTTGGTAAGAGGAACGCGAGGAGGGCAGTAGTGCCGAATAAAAGTTCGGTGTTGGAAGCAAGGACTTCGTTTTATTTCTGTTCCCTTTTTGTTCCCTGAGCGAATCCCGCCTCGAAGCGAGCATTTACAATTTGGTGTCAGAAGTGGGATTCAGGCCTGATCTCAGGGAACAAATAAATCGGAAAAGGACAAGTCATGGCATCCCGTGTGAGTTTTGGGGACCGGGAAGTGGATCTCCAGGAGGCGATTGACGAGCTCAGCTCGAGGATTAAAGAGCTTAATCGGGAAAATGCGAGTTTGAGGGGGTCACTCGGAAGTGGTGAGACGGAGGTTGCGCCAAGAAAGAACTTCGCCCTGATATCTCTTGTGGATGTCTTTTCGGGAGAGTCGAAAGGAGTCACGTCTTTCTTTGAGAAGATCGAGAAAACTGCAGAACTGAGTGGATGGGGCGACACCGAGAAGCTGCACGTTGCTTCTCTTCGGTTGGGAGGAGAGGCCGCCGAGTATTATCGGAGTAAGGAGGAGTGTAGGGAGGCGCCGTCATATGAAGTACTCAAACACCTTCTAGTAGAGAGGTTTAAGACGAAGAAAAGCGCCCGTTTTTATCGAGAAAAGCTTGCGTCGATCCGGATGGGAGCTGCGAACGACGTTGAGGGTTTTGCCGATAGAATCCGCACCATCAACGCTCACACCTACGAAGCAGCGGGGACCGCAGATTACGTCGCCGCAGTGCGGCATGAAGCCGATCAACGGGCACTTGACGCCTTCCTCAATGGACTACCGGGAGAACTGAGCCGGCAAGTCCGACTAACAGCGCCGGAGACCCTCGACGAAGCTGTTCGACAGGCGGTACGAATAGATGAAGTCGAGAGAAGAGTGGATACCGGGAACCCATTGAGGAGAGTTTTCCGTGTTCCGAGAGAGCAAGTTTGTTTTTCCTGCGGGCAGATGGGACACTTCGCACGGCAGTGTCCAAGAGGACGACGTTGCTTCACCTGCGGATGCACGGGGCATTTCGCCCGGAGCTGCGCCTCACGACCACCTATGCGTCATCAGCAGAGGAATTTAAACGACCGAAACCGGCCCCTTATAGACGCCTTCTTGCCCCGAGTGGAGCATACGAAGGCGATGAGAGATTTGGTGGCAATGGTGCGAGTTGGGGGAGGCGAATACAGATTTTTAGTCGATACCGGTGCACAAGTGTCCCTTATTTTGCGAGAGATTTGTGGGTTACGAGACATAGGCCGGTCATCGTATAGAATTAAAGGAATAACCGGAGGATTAGTGAAAAATTACGGGGAGAAATTAATTCAATTTCACGTAGGCAAACAAATGTATCGGGCTAATATGCAGGTAGTGCACGACGCGGGTGGCTTCGATGGCATTTTAGGTTTAGATTTTTTGAAAAAAAATGGGGCAAAAATTGACATGAGTAAGGGTACGATTATTGTAGGACAGCACGTATGGGTGACGCAAGGCAAGAAGGGTACGCGACGGGAAGCAGAACCGACCGATCGGGATGATTTTCATCATCCACAGGAAGTAAACGGGGTTAGCGTACGATTAGTTAACGCGGAAACAATTCCTCCGCGATGTGAAATGCGGTCACCATTCGAGTGCTTCGAAAGACGCGAGAAGAGCTGGGGAGATAAACACGTGCCTGAATTGAGGAGGAAACTTACGATGATATGGGATAAATGTCGTAAGAATTGCAGGCAAGCTCGGGAGAAACAGGCACCATACTACAACCAAGGCGTTAGGGAAATAGAATATAAGAAGGGAGATTGGGTTTATCTAAGCGACCCTTGCGTTAAGGCGGGCAAAGTAAGGAAATTCCACCGCCCGTGGAAGGGCCCTTACGAAGTTTTAGATGTACTTTCCCCCGCTAATATTCTATTGAAACTCCCTTTTCGTCAATTAGTTGTCCATAAGATCCGAGTAAAGGCATATTGTGGTGGGGTTCCCCCAATTTCTGCTAACCATAATATGGAACGACGAAGGGGAAGGCCACGCAAAGATGATGGTGCACGGGAGATGGATGAGCTTGAAGAGTTGCATTCTCCCTCCACCTCAGCGGCGCCCTCACAAAGAAATATCCAACCCCCTCCCTCTCTTTTACCAACTCCCAGCGAGGACCCAGAAGACATTATTTTCGAGGACATCGCGCGGAGGTCGCTGACGAGTCTGGGGCCTCCAAGACCAAATGGGATTTTGGACGATGTGACATCACGAGGAGGAGAAACAGACCGAGCCGACTTGGAAATTCCTTCGGCATTTATTACAAACAAACCCCCGCTACGCAGTCCATATTTATTGAGATCTCGTGGACAGCTGCCGAGCGACTCGTCGGAACCTGGAGTGCCCTGTCTGGAAAACACTGAGATTAGCTTGTCCACGCCCACCCCACAGCCTCGGCGTTCTCCCTATTTTCTTAGGGCTAGGAGGAAAAATGAATCTTAATGAGTTTTTTCTTTTCTTTTTTTTAAGTTTTAGTGCTAACGAAAGGACCACTTATTCTTCCCTCAGTGAATGTTCAAAATAAGAAACATATCAAGAATGTGCGATTGCAATTTTATTGCTGAATATTGTTTGTAAACCGTTGGACCGCTAGAATTCTGTGTTGAAAATTAAGACATTTATGAAGTTTAAATGTGTAAAGAGTTGCAGCTGATACTGCAACTCTCTTTAGTGGGGGGATGGTGTAAGTATTCAAGGGCGCTCATATTTCCCTAGGACCCCTGTCAGAGGCGATGACCCTCTTCTTCTCACACTCTTTCATTTACTCACCACTTCACCCTTACCCCATCCCTATCCGTCTAACTTCTTCCTCTGCAGCGTCTCTGGCCTATAAACAATCTTAATGTGATGTATGCCCTTCTCTCTCTTTTTGGGGGATTTTAGAGGGCAGTGGGCAGTTGGTAAGAGGAACGCGAGGAGGGCAGTAGTGCCGAATAAAAGTTCGGTGTTGGAAGCAAGGACTTCGTTTTATTTCTGTTCCCTTTTTGTTCCCTGAGCGAATCCCGCCTCGAAGCGAGCATTTACAATTCAAAGATTGCAATTTTCAAGCATCACCATTTGAATGTGGGTTTGACCCATTTAATAAATCCCGAATTCCATTCTCTCATCATTTTTTTCTTATTGCAGTAACCTCTAATTTTTGTTGTAGAATTTGTGGTTCTTCTTCCCATAATCGAAAGAGAAAATAGAATCGTATCATGAAGAGTTGTATCACCAACTTTTATTGTAATTCTATTAGTAGGACTATACCACAAATGAAACCAGGGTGTACTTGAATGATCAAATTAGGATAATTGTTAGTTATAACGTTTGATTTGCATTCAAAAAGTGGTGATTTATTCAACTAATCTTAAATCAGAAGCGAAAATTGCAATCAGTTTCCACCTGATCATCATCTGAAGTTAAAGGAAAAAAAAACAAGTTAAACTTCCCATATAAGGGATATCCTGACAATCTCCCAGGTTGTGAATAATTATTCCAGCACATATAAAAAGAAGAGCCTTAAATGATGCATGAGTTAATAGGTGAAAAAATGCCAATTCTGTATAACCCATAGCCAAAATTCTTATTATTAATCCAAGTTGACTTAATGCAGAAAGAGCGATAATTTTTTTTCAAATCAAATTCATAATTTGCCCCTATTCCAGATATAAATATGGTTATGCCTCCAATTAATAATAAATACTTACCTTACCCACTATTTATAACCAGAACATTAAATCGGATTATTAAATAAACCCCAGCCATAACTAAAGTAGAAGAATGAACCAATGAAGATACTGGTGTTGGAGCCGCCATTGCAGTTCGTAATCAAGAAGAAAAAGCAATTTGAGCACTATTAGTTATAGCAGCAAAAACCATTAATAAAGAAATTATAATCCCTTCAAAATCAATAAATATATAATTTAAATAAAAAGCATAATTTCCTCTACCATAATTTAATATTCAGGCAATACCTAATAAAAGGCTACATCACCGAGGGGATTAGATAAAACAGATAATATTCCAGCTCTATAAGACTTTAAATTTTTATAGTAGATTGCTAAGAGATAAGAAATTAAACCAAGACCATCCCAAACTAATAGGATTTAAATTATATTTGGTCTAATAATGAATAATGTTATTGAAAATTCAAATATTAATACAAATAAAATAAAATGAGAGATATAAGGATCTCCTTCCATATTATTATTTCTATAAAAAATTACTATACTAGAAAGAAATAAAACAAAACGTATAAACACTAAAGATATTCAGTCAAATAGTATAGTTATTACAATATTTATGGAATTTAAAGGAAGAACACCCCATTCAAAAAATACAGTCAAATTATTTACACAAAATTAAATACCTAATGTAAGATTAGTTAAAGATAACACTTAAAATATTAAAGATCTAATAAAACAAATATTTAAGCGTCAATTAATGATCTTAAGCAAACGATATTGCATTATTGACACCACAAATCAAAATTTTAAATTAAACTTTTTAAATTAAAATCTGTCGAAAAATAAATCTCTTTTTAAAGTGATGTAATTTGAAGGAAATCAGTGTAATAATAAAGGTAAATATACACGATAGTATCCGAAATTTGAACTATACGAAGTAGAAAAAGTCTTTCCATGCTGGGTATATCTATATAAATATAAAGTATAAGCAGCTCTAAAAAATGATGAAAAAATAATTGCAATTATAGTTACTCAACTTCAACTTAGAATTCTATTAAGTAAACTAATTTCCCCTAACAAATTAATTCTAGGTGGAGCAGCCATGTTACATGAACTAAGAAGAAATCACCATAAACATATTCTAGTTATTAGATTAATGAATCCCTTATTAATAAATAATCTTCAACTTCCTAATCGTTCATAAGAAATATTAGCAAGACAAAATAAACTTGATGAACATAAACCATGAGCAATTATTAAAACATAAGTATTACCTAAACCTCAACAAGTTTTTGTTATTAATCTAGCTAATACAATCCCTATATGAACAATAGACGAATAAGCAATTAATGACTTCAGATCAACTTGACATAAACAAATTAATCTGACAATCACTCCTCCTACTAAACAAATACCTATTCACATAAAATTAAACTTCACCCCTGCAGATGTAATTAATCTAAAAACACACAAAAGACCATACCCTCCTAACTACCCCGCTAAAGTTATAGATCCAGAAAAAAGAGGTTCAACATGAGCCTTTGGTAATAAGAAGTGAAATAAAAATATAGGCATTTTCACTAAAAAGGCAAATGGTAACGAGATATAAGAATAAAAGCTGACGTTGCAAATGTGAAGATAATCAAAAACATAAATTCAGTCTACCCAAATTTTTATATAAAGTACAAATTGAAACTAATAAAGGTAGAGATGCAAATAAAGTATAAAATAATAAGTTAATACCTGCCTGTACACTTTCAGGTTGATAACCTCTCTGTAAGACAAAAAGAAATATAGGAATTAATGATATTTAAAAAAATAAATATAATATAAATAAATTAGCTGTTATAAAAGTAATAATATTATTATTATTATTATTATTATTATTATTATTATTATTATTATTATTGTACATACAAAAAACTGGGTAAAGTTTTTATGAGAATAAATTGAAGATCTAACTAGTAACATTAAACAGCAAATTCAAAATATTAAAAAATTAAACCATAACTTAACACATCATAACCAAAATAAAGTCTTATATTGCAATAAGAAAAAACTATATAACCTTCCAATAAAAAAATAAAAGAAGCAAAAAAATGAAGGAGACTACTAATCAAAATCCAGAGGTAAAACATAATGGGATCATTAAAATAAGATATAAAACAAACTTTAGCATTGTAGAAGTCTAAATGAACTAAAATAATCATTGCCCTGTCTCCGAATTATAGAAACTAAAATTCCTAAACCCAAAGCTCCTTCATCTACCCCAAAAGTCAAAAAATATATAAGAAAATAAAGATCAGAATAAAAAAGTAATACAAAAAAAATTAAACAAAAGTCTAAGAATTATAAATTCTAAACTTAGCGGAGTAGAAAGAAGGTTCTTACGTTTAGATACAAATGATCATAAACCTCAAGTATTTTGAAAGTACAATAAAAGGAGTAATACCCTTATTAGTTTCACTAAAATTTGTACATTGAATTAAAAATGAAAGGATTATAATCTTTAATCCAGAGAAAAAAATTAAGTAATTTAATGAGACAGGAAGGAATCTTTTTCAAGCCAAATATATATTAATTTATCATAACGATAACAAGGCAGATTTCCACGAACTCAAATAAATATATATGATACTAATACTAACTTTAAAATAAAAATCGGTGAGTAAAAATCAACTCCTAAGAACTTTACCACAAATAAAATTCTTGAATATTCTGCTACAAAAATTAACGCAAACCCACCTCTTCTATACTCAACGTTAAATCCTGACACAAGCTCAGACTCACCTTCAGCAAAATCAAAAGGAGTATGATTAGTATCTGCTAGAAGAAGGAAATCAAATAATTATTAAAGGAATAATATATAAATCAAATATAATCTCGATAAAGAGAAAATTGATACATTCTATATACATTAGAAAGAAAAATAAAAGAGAACAACCCATTTATGCTGAAGGTAAAAACTTTTTAATTATTATCTGATATTCATATATATTGGTTTAAAAGAATAAAAAAAAGAGTTTGAAAGAAAATTTAGTTAAAGTTATCTGGTTACAGAGTTACATGGTGTTCCAAAAATGGAACACTAGGCAAAAGCGCTACCTAATACATAGAATGTAGTCTTCGGTATGATAGTCCTTAGAGCACTTTATTTGAAGGGCAACATTGCATTTCTTACAGCAAAAAGTGGTATATTTGCGGCATTCTACAATATTTTGGTTTGCTTTGATTGTTTTGTGATTACATGATTCTGGTCATCACAACGGGAGTCCTTATTGCTTTTCTAAGAAGGTCTTCCCAGTTTGGGCCGAATTACCATGGGTCTTCAGATAATGGCATGCCACACAGCGAAGAAACTCAAAAAGATCCATTGGCTTTGGATCGTAAGTTTTATGCAGCTGCCAAGCATTTTGTAGAGCTAATTGGTTGCTGCACTTGGATCTTCTTTTTATGTTTTTGTGAATAGCGATTGACAAGACACAGCGGATTGACACCAGCCCCAGATGATGTAACTTTGACAACACTGTTATCATTCAGCATCCATATTGACTGTGCCTTCAATTCTGTAATCAAACGCAACCCTTTCTTTATTTTTTAGGGCATCTTCTGATTCCAATAGGGGTTTGTCGATTCGATTTTTTCTCACTGTGCGGGTTGCTTGATGACCATTTGAACTGAGTGTATCAAAAAGTGCAATGTCCAGGGTGCTCCTTCATGAGTGCATCAGTAAACTGTAGGACAACGGATGCACCGACACCATATTCCTCATAATTAGTGTTTGGGTTTTACCTTGATATGGTTGAAACCAACAAATATAACCTAGGCATGTGGCACCACATCAAAACTTGTACCCAAACCGAAAAGGTTTTCCCCAAATAAACTGTTTGCGTTCATGACGACCAAAGTAAGGAATCATAGACTCGTTAAAGCTGAAGTCTGTTTTGTTTGGTACAAATAGCATGCATCTCTCTTCTGGATCAAAATTTTCTTGAACAAGGTACGCAGGGGCACGCAAAGAATCAGGCAGATTATTTATTGTTTCTCCTTCTTTATCAACAGAGTCCTCATCAGAAACAGGAGTTGTTGCATTTTCAGGAGGTCCTATGATAATTGCATTTGCTTTTATGTCATAATTTGTCTACAAAAGGTCAGCTATTTTTGTAGGGATAATGTTTTATGCAACTTGAGACTTAAAAGTGGTGAAAATTAAAAAACAAAGATAAAGGCCATATATGTAAATAAAAAAGTATACGGCGAAGTCACAGTAGTGGTTGTGCCTAGTGTACCAAAAATGGAACAATCAACTTTTCTATCCTCTAACTTGTATATGAATAACATTTTCTGTATGTTCTGATTATGACATGAAACAGTGAGTATTCAAGTAGTAATAGAAAAATAAATAAAATCTATAGACGGTAAATCACCTAAGTTATAATTAAAGTTTATCGAATGAGTCTTGAAAAATCTACTCAAAAAAATAAAGCTAGGTTTTACAACGTCCACCTAGCTCTGTGTTCGCTCTGTGACTAATTCCGTGAATTCGGTTATGCTATACATACCCTTACAAAGAAGGCAGGAAGTTTTCACCCACTTCCCAGATTTCTTGTAAGCGATAGGATATAAAATAACTTCACGTAACTGCCGTTCCAAAAACGGAACTCTAGGCATAAATGGGTTAAGAACATTCTTTTCTATGATCACCTAAGTTCATGGAAAATATCTTAATAATTGAAGCTGATCCTATCTCATCTTCTTTTCATTCTATTTTCTTAAGTCAATGTTTTTGTTTTTAGATTGTATTTCATCTAATATTTACTTATGTAACATTTGTGTAAAGGAACTCTTATATTGCTCATCTTGGTATGACAGAGAGGAATATGTGTGTACAGTTATTGTCTTGAAGCATATAAACATATATCTTAGTGATAGATTTCAATGCTTGGTTACAGATGTGCTTGGGACTACAAGATATAGATGAGAAGAATGGGCAACATTTTTTTGCACTGATTTACTGGGATTGAGGTTCAGCATGAAGACATTACTTTGGATCAAGAACATTGCAAGTTAGTCTTAAAGGAAAAATAATTTGAAATGGAAATGGTGCATTGATATGGATCGTAAAAGCTTTTATTTATTTCAGGACTAAGGTCCTCCAAGCAAGCACCTGAGACATATTATACATCTTCCTATTTAGGAATTGAATCCCTCTCATTGCAGCATTTCTTTGATTGTCACTACACTCGGATATAACAATGTGAAGGTTTGGCATATTCAAGAATTTCTTTACAGTTTGTCTTTTACAGATATCTACTTGATGACCTGCCTCCATATATTTATTTTGACACTTGTGAACAGAATTAGAAGAGATATCCTACCATTCATCCATGATATCTCCTTTTATAAAAGGTGAATGATGTTTGAACATAACGACATGCAATATAGACTGACAGGTAATAAAGAATTATTATAGATGCAATGAACTAGACTCTGATAATAAATAAAGCATTTTCTTATCATCTAGTTTTTTTCATGCAAGCTTCTCAGAAATTTAACATTCCAATGCTATGTTCCTGGAGGTACCTCAGGAAAGGAAGCTGAAAATTATTCCACCAAAGGTCAAAACTAAAGGAAAGGTAAGTGACTATTACATTGGGTTTAACGTGGAAAACCCCAGTTTTATTATTCAAATGGTCTTGAAAACGAATCGGTAATTCAAGAAATAGCATATACCAAGAGTGAGAATGATTTTGGATTTATAAGAGTTGTCAGTGTTAGTCTACATAATTGAAGTTGTGAAATATTTGTAGAAAAGTGGATCGTGCTACCCGTGATGAGTAGGTGAAGTGCAAATATATATGCATGGATTAAGAGAATTAAGTGACAGTAATAGTAATTAGACCATCCATGGTTTTTTCTAATCGAGATAATAAGTAACTTTTAAGAAGTGACTCTTAAGATAAACTATCTTCCTTAGAGTAGTTTGCAATGTTGATGGCCAAAATAGAAATGAGTAACTATGCAATACTTACAAATGCAAGAATTACAAATGATTTTTTACCACCCAAAGTTGAATTGCAAAGATTGTGTTCCGATGTATTTGAATTCAATAAGAATAATTATACTTAGCTTAATAGGTTATAGATTTAAAACATTTTAGCAGCAAAGGAAGACCTAACTGCAGGTGGAATGGAATCTGATGATAATAATGCTGAATGCTCATGGCACTTTCTTGTTACTCATTTTGATTTGCAAAAATCAGTATTTTGGAGCTCCTTCACCGATATGAAACCGTACATTCGATCACTATAGTAATTATTTATCAAATAATAGATTCAATGCATGTCCATGTAAAAACAAGGGTGACCAGTTGGAGGACAAATTAAAGCAATACATGTTAATAAGGGAAGATAAACTAAAATTACAATTTAGTTTAGCTTTTAATTAAACAGAATCCCTCAAGTTGCATCAAAGGATTGCCTTGAATTAAATGTGAATCATAAAAGAATATCTCAATTGCTAATTCCAAATCAAAAAGGAATATTCTGCCTTTATGCATGCATATTTGAAGAGGAATATACATCCGTAATATGTTGTACCAAAATATACAAAAAATTACATTTGATAATAAAGATTTGGAGGCCTCTTATTAACAATCATAAACCGCGTTCCATCAAAATTAGGTGTTATGGGTTATTAATTTGTTAAACCTTTATGATTGAGTAGTGTGTCCTCCTGTCAGTACAGAAGTAAATGAAGCAGAAGGTATGATCATAATAAGGAAAGTGTGTGAGGATTTCATACTTTCCACACACTAAGTATGAAGAAGCAGATTGAAATGAAATAGTTCAGAGACTTAAGAGATATACAGAAAAAAATTCATAAAATAGAAAATGAATAAAAATATTTCTTATGAAACTTCATATGCAATGAATCTTTTATAGAGTATCTGAGTAGTCAGGAGTAAGTAGGGATTGGTATGTTTTATTCATAGAATTTAAAAATGGGATGACAAATGCTGTTCAAGAGCAGTTATCTATAAGATAATGAATAATTCATTTCTTTCTCATTAAGCTCTGGAAGATTTAAAATTTTGCATCAAAAAGCATAGTAATTCTTTCTGAGTGTGAGATTGTAACCAAAGGATATGAAAAAGAGTCTCAAAAGAAAATAATCATAGAGAAATGCAAGGTTAATCTCAATGAGTGTGTCCTTTGGTACAACACTATTCTAAATTTTACCCATTAATATTTCAATTTACCCAATCATTACCAATTGCTTCTTCAGTGCATTAAAATATGGAAAAAATTAAAAATATGTTGATCTCCACCAATGGACGACTATAGTGATGCTTGATGATTGTATCAGTTGTAGAAAGAAATGAATTTTCATAAATGAGCAGAGAGAAATATCACTGGAAATAATGGATGATGGCATCCATAAGAGGAAGCTTTTTGATTAATGAATAATATGAATCTCTGTGTTAAATCACTGAAATCGAATAAAATATGAGGAGATCCAGAATTGGTCAACCTGGGTGACGTTTTAGGGATACTTTTCTCTAGGTATACATAAAGAGAAGCCTGTAGAAATATGTTGATGCAGCATTACTTTGATATGCATAAATTATATGATAACATTGAAGCGAGGAAATTATGACAATCAGTTATTGTGTAACCAATCATTGATTGAGATCTTTAGATGGAGGGATATAATTTGAAGCTGAGAATTATATTCTGCTGTTCAGGGATGAAGCATTTGTATTTCAAACTCACTTATACATTATACACCGCTTCAATCAGCTACCAAGAAATCTAATATTCAAGATTTTCCAAGTGCAGCACATACTGCTTGAGGTGATTTATCTTGTAAAGAATAACGGTGGACACCCAACCGTTACAAAATTTCTACTGTTCAAAAATACTCAACATCTTTACCTAGCTGTGCAGTTTCATAATAATAAGGATAGAATAAGGCTATATAAGAATAAGGCATTATAATTAGGATAGAATATGTATCGCTATATAATATGTACAACAAAGGCAGAGAACGTCCTTAATATGAATATGTAATCAACAAAAGAAAAAATTGCAACGGACGTTTATGTAAAAATATGATCGCTTTAATCTAGATCCAACGACCTCTATAGATGTTCCATTTCCAATTTCTTACATTAAACTCAAATGAATTTCCCGCGTCAACCTCGTCTTCGTTTCAGTATATCGATATGTACGCCGGACTAATCGTCTCGATCCTAAGCACGATTGCTCGCCATGTCTTCAGTGACTGACTTACCGTTGAGGAGGTTTCACGTGAATTACGTATTAATAATGCGAATTTGTTCGGTCCTACGAAGAGTAAATGAGTGTGTCGTAAGCTCATATCTTTCTCAGTGCTTGGATTTCGGCTGTTTTTGGACGGACGAAGTAGCTCGTTACCTCTAACGAGATATAACGTGCGACAAAGGACTCGGTGAGAGGAACTTCTATTTGGAGGTAGGTAATTGTTAGCATTACGTATCTATTTTTATTTTATCTACATTATCCATTCCCTGGACGCTTTGGTATCTACGTCGTGGGCGTAAAAGAATAAAATACCGATTGCTTGAGACTGGGAGAGGAACAGGTGGCAGAACATAATTTTAAAGGCAAAGGAAATTATCAGAAGGCATCCTCTCTAAACGTTTCCCTCCAAAATCATGTCCATCGCACCCCATGACCCCTTATCGGTAATGGCGAAACAGAAATGCACTTTCGTGTAAATGGTTCTTGAATACGTGATGAAATACGATAAATGCGTGGTAGAATATGTTAATTTCCAATGCATCATTATAATTATTTTCATTAATTGATATCGATTAGTTAATTATTAGAAATCAAATCAAGGTTTATTTTTCTCATTCGACGACCGTAAAGACGAGAAGATGAGGAATTATAATTTACGTGAAGAAAATAGAATCAGGAAAAATTATTTAAGGATTGGCTAGGTAATAGGTTTTCGATAAAATATTTTACAATTTAACCGTTTCATTGTATGCGTAGTTGTATTTTGGAGGGAAAAAATTAGATTTCCACCAATGAGAACGCAGGATTTGCCGCCGAAAATCAACAATAGGAGGAAAGCAGTTCAGTTCGTGCGGAGATTTCATCGGGGGAGGTTCAGAGTGACCATCACGTCGGTGGATATTGAATCCAGACTGAAGTGTACGAGTCATCTGGCGAGGAGGACGCATGGATTGTTATCTAGCACAGATAACTGGTGGTACAAGAGATCCACTGCCATCGGGAATCGGATTGGATTCAGAGATTAGCGGTTCGAGTAATACCGCAGTGGTGGGAAACAGTCTTTTTTGTACACTATGCTGTAAGCGAATTTATGTTAGGATATGTACTTTCTTTTATGCTCGTTTGCTCCCTTTGCTAACGTTATTTTATGTAGGTGATTTATCATAAGTGAACGATATCTATATTCTTTAGTGAATGTTTTATTTTATGATTACTTGGTATACTTTGATAAGGTTCTTTATGATGATTAGGTATTATGTTATGTGTAGGCATTATATGATGAGTAGTATTATGTTATGATAGGGATTGACTGCGCGCGGTCACTCTTGTTCTGGGGCTCGTTATTGTCGGTGTTGTTCTTCGTCTTGGTCTCGTTTTCTGAGTATGTCGTTGGTGTTGTTTTTGGAATTGTTTGTGTAAGAGGCTATCAGTAGTATGTGTTTTCCTATGCATGTATGTGTGTGTGATGTCGCGCGCGCGCTTCACTTTTTTGTTGCTATGCAATGATATACTAATGATATTTTTTTACAGGCACATAATGATCTTTCTTTCAGGTACTCATGAAATATTATTGTTTGTTAGTATATTTCCTTTACAGTCGGACGTTTCGTAATCATGTTGCAATTTTTTTCAGAGGTGTTTTTAATGGTAGGTACCAGTTTCATAGTTCTCTGCACGTATTATAAGATTTTGAATCCTTTTTAACATAGTAATCTTTTCAGGTATCACGATAGGGTCTGTTGTTACATCCTTGGGAGATGAGAGGAGCCAAAAAGTCCAAGTCTATGATCACCCTCAAGCGGTGGGAAACCCAGGAGCAGTTCCTACGGTTCATGTGATATTTTTTTTGCTTTTGATGGTACATTTCCCTTTCTGTCTGGTGTTTCGTAATCATGTTGCAATTTTTTTCAGAGGCGTATTTAATGGTAGGTATCAGTTTCATAGTTCTCTGCATGAATTATAAGAATTCGAATCCCTTTTAACATAGTACTCTTTTCAGGTATCATGATAGGGTCTGTTGTTACATCCTTGGGAGATGAGAGGAGCCAAAAAGTCCAAGTCTAGGATCACCCTCAGGCGGTGGGAAACCCGGGAGCAGGTCCTGCGGTTCATGTGATATTTTTATTTTTGGTGTCTACGCTTCTGATACGTAGTGTTGCATGTGTATGTTACATGGTATTTATATGAAATCAGGTTGTCTGAAGTCCAAGTTTATGATTACGCTCACGCTGTGTGTAACCATGAAACGGCATCTAAAATTGTTAAGCGTAGTGTTCCATGTGTATGTTACATGTTATACATCAAATCAGTTTGTCCATTGTTTTGATCATGCATTAAATTTGTAAAAGCATTCATTTTTATGGATTGGGTTGTCAATAATTTTAATAACAAGGCCTTGTTTGGTAGTTTAACTTTCTATCATTGCAACTGATGTACAGAACTGGAATGGCGCCCATGCTTTTGTGTGTGTGTGTGAGTGTGTTACGAGTGCTTGTGAATGCGGAGTATACTCCTGTGTGCATGTTTATTTTTGCGGTTCCGAATTATTAGTAGTAGAATTTTGGTAGTTACTAACTAACTGGTGGTGGTAGAATTGTGTGTGCTGAGAGTATGGGTTCCATTCCAAACTGTGCATTTCAAGCAAATTAAGCTTCTCATTTCATCACAGTTATTTTGATCAGAGTTTATATTGGGTTTTTACATGTATTGATTGAGTTTTGTATTCGCTGGTAGTAAATCTCCTCCAGAAACTGGATTTCATTGTAAACATTTATATATTTTGTAGCTGTTTATAGCTTATTTGATGCAATAAACCAAGGAGGTTTTACCCCCTTGTTTTCTTCCTTGAATAAATTGAATTTTTTTGAAAGATGATTTGTGTGTTACTTGTACCCTCCCTGTTATTTTGACGAGTTGCTTCAGTTCAAAAAAGGAGTCTTTGGAATTTGCCACTCATGATTTCTAAGTTTAATTCAATTATTGTGCTAATTTTATCATTCCTGATCTGATAATCTACTTTAGTACGTTTCTACAAGTTGTAAATTTGCGAATACCGGGCAAGAATGCCTCGCGTTTGGATGAGAAAATCATGTACACTTGTAAGTTGTTTCTCACAGGAGTAAAATTAAAACTTCCCCTATAGAAAGAAATTATGATGAAAAAGACGATGGAAGACAGAGAAATGAAAATTTCAATTGATTCTGAACCTTAAATCGAATTTTCAATCGTACACAAACCTTTAGATTAGGGAACGCATTCCCTCCATCTAGTTCTCAATGGCCGTGAATCAAAAGCTGATATTTATATAACCGGTGCACAATTTGCACCACCCGTTGCAAAAGATGGTTGCGCACCAGATAAATGATTTTTGGATAAAATACGGTAAATCTAAAGCTAAGGACAGGAGAGAACATAGATTCCCAAATTAAAAGTTACTTTTCCCATTCTTTTAGAGAGACCGTGCTAGTTCATACATTCTCGTTTTATACACAGTAAATAATTCTATAGACGGCCAATAAATAATCAAAAGAAAATTGATTTCAGCCTCTAGCATGGTATTTAACAAAAACTAATTAAAAATCAAAAGATCTTCACAAACTTTAGTGTATGATGGCCAGTTTCCACCTGTTTTAGACCTCACGTTTTAATTCCATATCATCTGCATAATTTACGATCAAAAATTTTCCCTATCCTCAGCCAGTTTGCTTGATGAAATGCGAACCTGTTCATTTTTCAAAAATTGATGCTTGTCATTGATGATTAGCAACTTTTGCAATAAGTGACGTTATCTGAGATAGTACATACGATAAGAATAATGCGCTAAAATTTGCTGAGAATCAGCTGCAATTTTTATAATACGAGACGAAATTTCCCACTCCGTGGTACGTCACGTTCATTAGCTCAACCTGATAAACAGATAAATCTCCAAACTGTCAGAAACTACTACGAACCGGATAAATCGCATCCCAATTTCCCATTTTCAGATTCTGGAGGTAAAATGCACGAAATGATGTACAGAATGGGCCCCAAATTTGTTCGAAAACTAATACTTTACTAGAATAACCCGAAGGAAGCGCACGTTTTTTGGTTCTAAGCGTGCTATTTCTCATACAAATTATCTAAAAAGCGCTCCATTCCAGTAAAAACCTGCAACAATATAGATTTTCCGCGCAAAACTCGTCCTTCCTTTTACTCGAAAAGTAATTTTGCAGTAATCAATGTAATATATGAGCAATTCTGTCAAATCCTGCACTTATACTGATAAGTCGTAGTGAATTTGCTTTATTTGTATCAATCATTATTTTGGTTCGTTAAAAGAAAATTGATGCTTGTTTTCCTCTAATTTTTATGCATTCTCGCCTTCATTTCCGTAAGGTGAGCCATTATTTTACGAAATATAAGTAATTCAGCAGAAATTTTGCAATCTACCTTACTAAAGGTCCAAAAATATCCGAATACGTAACCTTGAAAATTTCTAGTTGGTACATCTCAAACTTACGATTTCGCAAACCTAAGAAAAGCAAGATGACAAACCTAAGGAAAACAAGATGACGAACTTAAGATAAACGTTTTTGCCAACCCTAACATAGAACACTTTTCAACTTTATCGATTTTCCTTGTCAACGCTTGTATATTCTGAAATTCGCCCATTTTTGGATTCAGAACGCGATAAAAGGTATTCGATAAGAAGCATGCGCTAGAATTTCGTAAGAATCAGCAATGATTCTTGTATGACGAGACGAATTTTCCCACTACGTGGTACGTAACGTTAATTTGCTCAACCTGATAGACCGATTAACTCTTAACTGTCATACACTGCTACGCACCGGGTGTATCGCATGAAAATTTGCCGATTTTTGGTTTTTAAAGTAATATTTACGACATAATGTGCAGAGTGGGCTCCAAACTGGTCAAAAGCTGATATTGAACTAAATTACCCGGAGGAAACGCTCGTTCTTAGTTCTGACCGTGCTTTTTCTCATATTTATTAACAAAAATACGCTTCAATTCAGTTGAACCCTACCGAAATACTAATTAATCGCGCAAAATCTTACTCGTGTCCGATCAAACCCTGAATATGCAGAAATTAATGTACAGTACTCGCTCAATTTCCGTAATATACCGCTAAAATACTGATTTTTAACGAAGAGATTTCCCATTCCTACATTCCAAAGAAGATATCATGTGAAACACTGTTAGTTACTGCTACGAACCGGGTGTATCGCATAAAATCTTCCGTTTTGTTTTTCTGAACGTAATATTCACGACTCGATGTACAGAATGGGCTCCAAATTTGGTCAAAAACCCTTTCTACCTATCATGGGTTCGATTCTGGGAGGCCCCAAAGTCGGATTTTTCTCGATAAGAATGCATGGAGTCGATTTTTGACAATTAAAAAAAAATACTTTCCGGGAACGTAGTACAACGAATTTTCATGTGGCTATAGATAATATACACTTTTACACCAAAATGTTATCAATTATTCACAAAAGATCATGGGTTCGATGCCAGGGGATGAAATATTTGGAAATTTTAAAAAATCGTAGCTCTCTCACAATGATACTAAGATCATTCAAAATTTCCATACTTATAGATACGTACGTATTGTACTTTGAAAAAAATCAACACTTCCCTATGTGCTATTGGTTTGATTCCAGAGCGACCCGTAATCTCGATTTTTCCCGTTTAAAATACATTGACCATATTTCCGAAAGCATTTTATGACACATCCCGACCGCGCAGAGGGTCAAAATTTCACAGAGCCATAAAAGGGACCATTTTCAAATAAATGAATTCCAATGATTGCCGTAAATGGTCGTTGGTTCGATTCTAGGGGGCGTTAACAATAACTTCCTAAGAAATGCTTAGGGGGTAAAGGACTCATTTTAAGGTACTTCCTGAACGAATTTCCTTTTGAAATTCAGGGTGTTTATAAAGTCAACCATACTCAAGCAAAAACTTACAGTGATTTTAGCAGGATGACCTTCGTTTGACGCCGGGGCGGGAATTATGCTGCCGAAAGAAATACATCGGAAATCGAATTCAGTGCATTTTCTGCTGAGTTAATGTCCTTTACTTTACGTTCATCAACGTTTGAGTAGATTAATCGTTCGAAAAATTTTATTTTTCACTAAAGATAAATTATTGCATTATTGAGCCACGATTTTGGAAGTGATATCGGGAGATATGATTTAAGTGCTCGAATCATTTCGCGAGTAACACGGTTAAAGCATGGGTCTTGGAAGGAAAATTTAGCGTGTAATTTTCGCGACGGTGAGCTAAGGATGCGCCAGCCTGGTGGGCTTAATATGTCGGGAGAATGTTTTTTTGGGTCCGCCATCGCCAGTATTGCGGATATACTTTTCCGCTTTTTGCCCCTCTAAAACACAGGGTTCCTGCGTGCGAACTATTTCGCAAGTTTTATCACCGGAATATCGTATCAAAGCGAAATCGGGCCACACCTATTTTTTTAATATATACCAACGACCGCAGAGTAGGAATTGATAAGGGGCTTAGAATAATTGCGGGCGATACAGTATTCTACATGGAAGTATATGTCAGTGAGAATAGATAAGTTCTCAGAAATGATTTAGATAAAGACATGACAGGGTGCGGATAATGGGAAATGAGACTAATGTATGTTAACGAGTGTTTAGTCGTCGACCTCTTTGACCGGAAAACTGTTAATGAACATATACCATCCGCGGAGAATAATTTTAATAGTAGAATATCTGCAATCTTAATCTATACGTAAAACTTGTGGAAATCTATACAGAATCTCGGTTCCGCTAAGAGGGTAGTCGGTAAGAGCGTTGAGAAAGTTCGCGAGCGATCTTACGTCGTGAAAGTCAAAGCGCGTCTTGAAACTGCCTGGTGAAATATTAAATCATTTGAATTTTCATTCCGATTTGAATGGTTCTTCTTACGCCTGCTACGGGAGGTAGTTTCAGCGAACGATTACCCGGTGGTAAGGAGAGGCGAATAGGAAAACAACGCATTGGACGCATGCAGCTCCTCCGTGGGGAAAGTCTGCGGTGGATGTAATTCGGTCTCTGCGCGATACTTCTCTCTTCCGAAGAGACAGTGGTAATTTTCGTCGATACTTTGTGGACGTTAGGGTTTTCGTGATACGACGTCCTTCATCTTCTTCTTTCTTATTAAGTCATTGCCATTTTATATCATCCCTTTTCCAAGGAACGAGATATTTCCTTGACAAAAACCTAAGCACACGCCGCAACTCGATCGAACTTTAGTCATCGAAAAAGCGAATCGTAGCAGAGTTATAAACGCATAGATCTCTTCGCAGAAATGAGGAGCGCTAGAAATAGATCGTCATTTTCCGTCATATGGAGAATATTCGAAATCCGACAGAGGGCCAAGTTATCGTTTCGCTGTCGCATCAGTAGGCGGCTATCACCAGCGAGCAGAGTTCGTACCTGTGATTTGTGAATCGAGTTTCCCCATGCTTTCGTTACGCCGTTTTCTATCCATGGAAATAGCTATCAAATCTCCAAGTATCTCCCTGTATGAAGTGATTGTGACAACGTTGTTGCGTTCTGTGGTTGGCGTTGCACATAAGAGATTGATTAGATTTACTGCAGCTTCGTAGAGGACGGCTATGTGACACCTCATCCCAGTGCAGGCGATGCAGCACGGCTTTTGGTAAGGATGCAAGGTTCAGTCGAAAAGCCAAGTAAGGTAAGAAACGTCCCATTAAAAAATATTTCTTTTCCCTCGACGACAAGAATGTGCCCAGGAATTTTATTTACCGATTGCGTCCGAACGAAGCGTTTCGAATACCTAGCTTCCTATTCATCGCGATTCAAGATATCTTTACCTCGGTAAAAATGACCAGATAAATATTAATGACAATAATATCCACGGACGGCTTTATATATCTCACGACAGCATCGTGCTTATGGGCTCGTAACTTATCGCTACAATGTGAAATTTAGTGCGTTTCCGAAACCGTTTCTTCGAACAGAGAGCTCGGACGTAGCTTCATAGTTTTAATAAGGATGATGATATACTCCAAAATGTGCATTAAATTAGAAAAAGGGGAAAATGAATGACTGGTGAAAGGGAGGATGTTGACACGGAGAGGTCGCAGTGGAAAGTGAATAACGCGCCGCGGTATTTGGAGACGCGATTGTCACCGGCGGGAATATAAATTCGAGAAAGATTTTTGAAAATGAACATGAGGTGAGTCGTGACGGATAATAATTTAATGAAGATTAGTATTTATTATGATTTTTACCAAGAACGTGAGTCTAACTTACTTAATTACTTACAAAAATACTAGTTTTGGACAAAAATAATCGTTTCTGACAAAAATATTAGTTCTGGACAAACATAATCAATTCTGACAAAAATATAAGTTTTGAACAAAAAAATCGTATCTAACAAAAATAAGAGTTTTGGACAAAAATAATCGTTTCTGACAAAAATATTAGTTCTGGATAAAAAGAATCCTTTCCGAAAAAAATAATCGTTTCCAACAAAAATAGTGGTTCTGGACAAAAATGATCGTTTCTGTCAAAAATAATCGTTTCCGACGTAAATATTGGTTTTGGACAAAAGTAATCGTTTCTGACAAAATATTAGCGTTGGACAAAAACAATTGTTACTGATAAAAATATTAGTTCTGGTCAAATATAATCGTTTCTTACAAAAATATTAGTTCTGGAAAAAATAATCGTTTCTGACAAAAATAATAGTTTCCGACAAAAATATTAGTTTTTGACAAAAATAATCGTTTCTGACAAAAATAATCGTTTCTGACAAAAATATTAGTTTTGACAAAAAGAATCGAATCTGACAAAAATATTAGTCGTGGACAAAAATAGCGGTTCTGAACAAAAGTAATCTTTTCTGACAAAAATTATCGTTTCTGACAAAAAAAAGAGTTCAGCACAAAAATAATCGTTTTTGACAAAAATAATCGTTAATGACAAAAATATTAGTTTTTGACAAAAAAAATCGTTTCCGACAAAAAGAGCGGTTCTGGACAAAAATAATCGTTTCTAAAAAAACTATTAGTTTTGGACAAAAATAATCGTTTTGGACAAGAATAGGCGTTTCAGACAAAAATTATCGTTTCTGACAATAATATTAGTTTTCAACAAAAAAAATCGTTGCTAACAAAAAAATTAGTTCAAAAAAATTAATCGTTTCTGACAAAAAATTCAGTTTTGGACGAAAATAGTTGTTTCCAACAAAATAGCGATTCTGGACAAAAATAATCGTTCCTGACAAAAATATTAGTTTTGGATAAAATAATCGTTTCTGACAAGTAAAGCGGTTCTGGACAAAAATATTCGTTCCTGAGAAAATATTAGTTTTGGATAAAAATACTAGTTCTGGACCAAAATATTCGTTTTGGACAAAAATGAATAATCGTTTTTGACAAAAATAATCGATTCTGACAAAAATAAACGTTTCTGAAAAAATTAATCGTTTCTGACAAAAAATTAGTGTTGGACAAAAATAATTGTCACTGATAAAAATATTTGTATAGGACAAAAATAATCGTTTCTGACAAAAAAAATTATTTTTGGACAAAAATAATCATATCTGACAAAAAGGCGGTTCTGAACAAAAAAAATCGCTTCTGACAATATTATATGATATTTGTCTAAAACTAATATTTTTGTCAGCAACGATTATTTTTGTCAAGAACCGCTTTTTTGTTAGAAACGACTATGTTTGTCCAAAACTAATATTTTTGTTAGAAACGATTATTTTTTCAGAAACGATTATTTTTGTCCAAAACTATCATTTTTGTCAGACACGATTGTTTTCCTCAGAAACGATTATTTTTGTCAGAAACAATTATTTTTTCAGAAACGATTATTATTGTCAGAAAAGATTACGTTGTCCAGAACCGCTATTTTTGTCCAGGACTTATATTTTTGTCAGAATCGATTCTTTTTGTCAAAACTATTATTTTTGTCAGAAACGATTATTTTTGTCAGAAACGATAATTTTTGCTGAAACAAAATTTTTGTCAAAAACGCTTATTCTTGTCCAAACCGTTAATTTTTGCCCAAAATTAATATTTTTGTCAGAAATGATTAGTTTTTTCCAAAACTAATATTTTTGTCGGAAACGATTATTTTTGTCCAGAACTATTTTTTTTTGTCAGAAACGATTATTTTTGTCCAGAACTAATATTCTGGTCTGAAACGATTAGTTTTTTCCAAAAATAATATTTTTGTCGGAAACGATTATTTTCGTCCAAAACTAATTTTTTTTTCAGACACGATTAATTACTTCATGAACCGCTTTTTTGTCAGAACGATATTTTTTTTCTAAAACTAATATTTTTTTCAGAAACGATTATTTTTGCCCAAAACTTATTTTTGTCAGACACGATTATTTTTGTCAGAAACGATTATTTTTGTCAGAAACGATATTTTTTGCTGAAACTTATATTTTGTCAGAAACGCTTATTCTTGTCCAAAGCGATTATTTTTGTCCAAAACTAATTTTTTTTGTCAGAAAAGATTATTTTTGTAAAGAACTAATTTTTTAGTCAAAAACGATTATTTTTGTCCAACACTAATATTTTTATCAGTAACAATTATTTTCGTCCAACACTAATATTTTTGTCAGAAATGATTAGTTTTGTCCAGAACCGCTTTTTTTGTTAGAAACGATTATTTTTGTCCAAAACTTATATTTTTGTAACAAACGATTATTTTTGTCCAGAAACGCTTTTTTTGTCAGAAACGATTATTTTGGTCTGAAACGATTAATTTTGTCCAAAACTTATATTTTTGTCAGAAACTAATATTTTGGCAGAAAAGCTTATTCTGGTCCGAAACGATTATTTTTGTCCAAAACTAATATTTTTGTCAGAAACGATTATTTTTATCCAGAACTAATATTTTTGTAAGAAACGATTAATTTTGTCAAAAACTAATAATTTTTTCAGAAACGATTATTTATGTCCAGATTTCTTATTTTTGTCAGAAACGATTATTTTCGACGGAAAAGATTATTTTTGTCACAAACGATTATTTCTATCAGAAACGATTATTTTTGTCCACAACTAATATTTTTTTCCGATTTCGCTTTTATACGATATTCCGGATTATTTTTTTCCTAAACTAATATTTTTGTCAGAAACGATTATTTTTCTCTAGAACTGATATTTTTGTCCGGAACCGCAATTTTTATCAGATACGATTATTTTTGTCAAGAAATCATTTTTTGTCAGAAACGATTAGTTTTGTCCATAACTTATATATTTGTCAGTAACGATTATTTTCCTCCAGAACCGAAATTTTTGTCAGAAACGATCATTTTTGTCCAGAACTAATTTTTTGTCAGAAACGATTATTTGTGTACAGAACTAATTTTTTTGTCAGAAACGATATTTTATGTCCAATACTAATATTTATATCAGTAACAATTATTTTTGTCCAACACTAATATTTTTGTCAGAAACGATTAGTTTTGTCCAAAACTAATATTTTTGCCGGAAACGATTATTTTTGTATAGAAAAAATTTTTTGTCAGAAACGATTATTTATGTTCAGAACTAATATCTTTGTCAGAAACGATTATTTTTGTCAGAAACGATCATTTTTGTCCAGAACCGCTATTTTTCTCAGAACGATATTTTTTTTCTAAAACTAATATTTTTGTCAGAATCGATTATTTTTGTCCAAAACTTATTCCTGCCAGACACGATTATTTTTGTCAGACGCGATCATTTTTGTCAAAAACTCTTAGTTTTGTCAGAAACGATTGTTTTTGTCAATAACCGCTATTTTTGTCAGAAACGATTATTTTTGTCCAGAACTAATATTATTGTCAGAAGCGATAATTTTTGTTCAGAACCGCTATTTTTGTCAGATACGATTATTTTTGTCCTATACTTATATTTTTATCAGTAACAATTATTTTTGTCCATCACTTATATTTTTGTCAGAAACGATTAGTTTTGTCCAAGACTAATAGTTTAGTCCAAAACTAATATTTTTGTCAGACTCGATTTTTTTTGTCAGAAACGATTATTTTTGTCAGAAACGATTATTTTTATCCAAAACTAATATTTTTGTCAGACCCTATTATTTTTGTCAGAAACGATTATTTATTTCCTCCAAAACGAATATTTTGATTCAGAACTAATATTATTGTCAGAAGCGATAATTTTTGTTCAGAACCGCTATTTTTGTCAGATACGATAATTTTTGTCCTATACTTATATTTTTTTCAGTAACAATTATTTTTGTCCATCACTTATATTTTTGTCAGAAACGATTAATTTTGTCGAAGACTAATAGTTTTGTCCAAAACTAATATTTCTGTCAGACACTATTATTTTTGTCAGAAACGATTATTTATTTCCTCCAAAACGAATATTTTGATCCAGAACTAATATTTTTGTCGAAAACTAATATTTTCTCGGAAACGAATGTTTTTGTCCAGAACCGCTATACTTGTCAGAAACGATTATATTTGTCCAAAACTTATATTTTTTTTCAGCAACGATTATTTTTGTCCAGAAACGCTTTTTTTGTTAGAAACGATTATTTTTGTCCAAAACTTATATTTTTGTCAGAAATGATTATTTTTGTCCAGAACCGATTTTTATTCAGAAACAAATAATTTTGTCCAGAACCTCTATTTTTGTCCAGGACTAATATTTTTGTCAGAAACGTTTCTATTTGTCAAAAAGTAATATTTTTGACAGAAACGATTATTTTTGACTGAAACGACAAATTTTGTCCAAAACTAATATTTTTGTCAGAAACGATTATTTTTGTCGGAAACGATTAATTTTGTCGAAAACTAATATTTTTTCAGAAACGATTATTTTTTTCAGAAAAGATAATTTTTGTCAGAAACTAATATTTTGTCAAAAACGCTTATTCTCGTCCAAAACGATTATTTTTGTCCGAAACTAATAATTTTGTCAGAAACGATTATTTTTGTCCAGATTTTTTATTTTTGTCAGAAACGATTATTTTTGTCCAGAACTCGTATTTTTGTCAGAAACGATTTTTTTGTCAGAAACGATTGTTTTTGTCAATAACCGCTATTTTTGTACAGGACTAATATTTTAGTCAGAAACCATTATTTCTGTCAGAAACAATTTTTTTTTGTCCAAAACTAATATTTTTGTCAGAAACGATTATTTTTATACTGATCTAATATTTTAGTCAGAAACGATTATATTTGTCCAAAACTAATATTTTTTTCAGCAACGATTATTTTTGTCCAGAACCGATTTTTTTGTTAGAAACTATTATTTTTGTCCAAATCTTATATTATTTTCAGAAACGATTATTTTTGTCCAGAACCGCTTTTTTATTCAGAAAGGATTATTTTTGTCCAGAACCTCTATTTTTGTCCAGGACTAATATTTTTGTCAGAAACGATTCTATTTGTCAAAAACTAATTTTTTTGTCAGAAACGATTATTTTTGTCAGAAACGAATATTTTTGTCTGAAACGATTAATTTTGTCCAAAACTAATATTTTTGTCAGAAACGATTATTTTTATCCAGAACTAATATTTTTGTAAGAAACGATTATTTTTGTCCAAAACTAATAATTTTGTCAGAAACGATTATTTTTGTCCTGAATTCTTATTTTTTCAGAAACGATTATTTTTGTCGAGAACTCTTATTTTTTCAGAAACGATTATTTTCGACGGAAAAGTTTATTTTTGTCAGAAACGATTATTTCTATCAGAAACGATTATTTTTGTCCACAACTAATATTCTTTTCCGATTTCGCTTTTATAAGATATTCCGGATTATTTTTGTCCAAAAGTAATATTTTTATCAGAAGCAATTTTTTTAGTTTCAGTTATTTTTTACTTTCAGTAATAGTAAGTGTGCAAATCAACATTGATGGGGACCTATGTTTTTAAAAGTCTTATAACTACAATGGAAGATGCCAGTATTTTATAATTTTTATTTGCTACTCGATTTAATCAAATGAGAGGTACAATAAAGAAGTATTAAGTATTTGAAACAGGTATGGCAAACAAGTCTTGAGTCTAATCCAGAATTAATAAACTTCATTAACTTCCATACTATTTTTATATAAACAAGACTTGACTTCTGGCTATATAGGATGGGATATGCAGTTTTATAGTTTCTAAAATTGAGAAAGGGTTTATTTTGTTGTCAAGTATGTTACACAAGGATATCAATTCAAAGAAAAATTGGCTATCATTAGTTTAAGCTGTTGTTGTATAGATTCATATGATATATTTTGAAGATCATTGTTTATAGTGAATTAGTCTAAGAAATTCATGCTGCACTCTTGATTTAGAGTTTTTTTAGGTAATATAGAGACCAGATTATGGATGAGTATTCCAGTAAGGATCTAAGAATTGTGCAGTATAGCACTTTCAGAGCAACTGCGTTATTCATTCTTTTGGTAGGACTAGGTGATAAAGACTAACATTTTTATGGCTTGGTTGCTTACAAAGTATAAATTAATGCAATATATTGTTTGATTAGTTGAATTCTTTCCAGCTTTCTTTGTAACATTGCAAGCAGTGTTTCTATAGATGATGATTCAAAATCAGCTGACTTGTCCAAATTTTATGGAGTGATCAACTTTTTGAGCGGTGATGATACAATTAACAAGGGTTATAGATATTGTCCCATAGACTGTGAATGCTGTGGATTTTCTCGGCGAATAAATGAGTGTGTCGGAAGCTTATTTCTTTCTCCTTCTTTGGATTTTGGTTACTTTCGGATCAACGAGGTAGCCTCTTGCTTCAAACGAGGTATAACGTGCGACAAAAACTCAGAAAGATGAACTCGTATTGGAAGGTAAGTTACAGTGAGCATTACGTACGAACTTCCCTAGACGCTATGGTATATAAGGTTAGGAATCTAAGAATAAAACAGAGATTCCTTTAACGAGTCGAAGCGGTAAGGAATAGGTGTTAGAATGTAGATTAAGGGGAAATTATCAGAAGGCATCCGTTCCAAACGTTTCGCTCCAAAGCCATACCCCTTGGGAAAGGGCAAGATGGAAAGAAAGAAGAATACTATTACATGCATAACTTGCATGCAAAATATAAAGAAGGGGAATTTTGGCAACCATATATTGTGGTTAAAATTATTGATTGAGTCCTAGTTCATGAATATCAAATAATTACTTTCACCATTGGTTAAATTTTATGAGGGTTGCTCTAATTCATGACCATGAACAAATTCTGAGATGAGCTCAATGTGAATCAGTACTGAAACCACTCCAAAGTCACTATTTTTGCTATGAACTCCAGTTACATGCAGTCAAAATACAGTACAAAGTTTGATTCTCTACTGTTCAGCAATGAAATAGTGCTATCCTAAATCCAATTCCACATTATTGATTACTTCAATCAGTTACCAGTGAGTCTAATATCTAACACACACCAAGTGTATGACATGCTTCTTGATGCAATTAATAATGTAAAACATAAGGTTTGACACACAAGCTTAAAGAAGTTAAAGCTGTTTAAAAATACTCATTTTTGTTAAACAGCTGGGTAGTTTGCTGATTATCATAAATGAAAAGAATTTTATACTTTGCTAGACAATATGCACAACAAAAGCAGGGATTCACATTAACATAAATTTATATTCGGTAAAAGAAAAATCACTGCCATGGATCTTTTACGATTACATTTTATTCGCAATTACTGCTAACGTTCTGATGTACAATCAAAGCTTCTACAATCCGTAGTAGAAATTCCGTCGTAATGATAATATGAACGCCTCAATCTAGATCCGACACATTCTATAGATTTTCTATTTCCTTATATCACTCTCAGATGAATCTCCCGCACCAAGATCTGCTCTCGAAGTGCATCGATACGTATGACGGATCTCGATTCTGGGCAAGCTTACTCACTGAATTCAGTGAATAACTTACTGCTCTGGAAGTATGGAGTGAATTGAGAATGGGATACTGTGAAATTTCTCGGCGAACAAATGAGTGTGTCGGAACCTTTTTACTTTCTCCTTGTTTGGATTTACTTTCGGATTAACGAAGTAGCCTCTTGCTTCAAACGAGGTATAACGTGCGACAAACAACTCAGAAAGATGAACTCGTATTGAAAGGTAAGTTACAGTGAGCATTGCGCACGAACTTCCCTAGACGCTATGGTATGTAAGGTTAGGAAGCAAAAGAATAAAACAGTGATTCCTTTAACGAGTCAAAGCGGTAAGGAATAGCTGTTAGAACGTAGATTAAGGGGAAATTATCAGAAGGCATCCGTTCCGAACGTTTCGCTCCAAAGCCATACCCCTTGGGAAAGGGGTATGGCTTGGGAAATGCTCTATCGCGTACTACATCGTTCTCGAATAAGTGATGCAAAATGCGATAAATGTGTCGTAGAAATGGTTAATGTCCAAGGCGTTGTTATGATTGTTTTCATTAATTGACGTTAATTAATCGATCATTTGAAATCAAATCAAGGTTCATTTTTCTCATAAATAGAGCGTAATCATGACGAGATAGTGATTTTAAATTTACGCGAAAGGAATAGAATAGAGACGAATGTTAAAAAAAATGGTAAACGAAAGGTTTCGAATGTTATATTTCAAAATTTAAACATTTAACTGTACGCGTAGTTGCATTTTGGGGGGAAAAAAGGAGGTTTCCACCAATGAGAACGCAGCATTAGCGACCGGAAATCGGCTACAGGGGAATAGGATCAGTTCGCGCGGAGATTTCGTCGTGAGCAGTTGGGAGCGACCATCGGGCTTAGAATCCAGAGTCTTCGGGCGACGCATGGATTTTGGACTTTCTACAAGAGATACCACTGACATCGAGAATCAGACTGGCTTCAGGGATTCGCGGCCCGACTATCTCCGCGGTTTCCCCTTTCCAACGCCAAACTTGCTTATATTTGTGTGTTTCTGTATTCGTTTACTCGCTTTGCTCACGTAATTGTATGTACGTAATTTATTATCGGGTAATATTAGTTGTGCATTATCTGCGAACAGTTTATTTTATGATGTGTACGTAGTTTATTGTGGTAGGTAGGGATTGACTGCGTGTGGTCTCTCAAGTTTTGGTTTTTGTCGTTTGTTGGACCAACAAACGGCTTCTTTGAGTTCGTTCGGTGTCGTTCGATTTGTTTTCGAATGGTTTGGGTATAAAGGCTTATGGATGTGTCTGCTTCACCTTTTTCCCGGTACATCATGATCTTTCTTCTGCAGGAATGTAAAATGTGTTATAGATTTTAAGTGTTATGTCGTATTTTTGTTGCATTGCTTTACGTTTGATTTAATGACCCGAGTTTTTTGCAGGTTTATCTCTCACATTATTTCGATGTAAGTTACGAATTTTTCAACGTATTTATTGTGTTGTTGCGTAATAATGATGAATTTCTTGCAGGTCATTTTATCAATTGGTAATGATGTTTCTATTTTTTTCGTTTTCCGATAATCCTGGTCAATTTTTTTCAGGGAAATTTTAAATCACGGTACCGATATTTCAAGTTTTATGTATGTAATTTCCCCTAGTGCTCATAACAAAAATTTTTTGCAGGTACATTTATATCGAATTTTTAAATTGTTTTACTTGTTTCGTAATCATGTTGCAATTTTTTTCAGAGGGGCTTTCCAAATGGTAGGTTCCGTTTTCTCAGTTCTCTGAATTCGTAGTGAGATTTCGAATTCAATTTAACAAAGTACTCTTTTCAGGTATATGAAGCATCATGACAGGGATTGAATTATGGGAGATGAGAGGAGCCGAAAAGACTACGATCGACTTCACGCGGTGGGAGACCCAGGAGCAAAAACCACCTCAGAGCAGACCCGAGGATGAAGACAGTGTCAGTGTCATGAAGACAGCGTGCCATCGAGCCGTTGGCGAATACTGTATCACCTACGTTGGAAACCCGAGAAGACTTTCTACAGGCACCTTTGTATGTTATTTATAGTTTGGCCTGTCACGTTGCATGTAAAATTGATTACTTTCATCAAATACGATTGCCCTGTATTGTATCAGAGCCTAAGCTAGTAATTTATCGTTTTGCATGTGTTTACTTTCGTCAAATGTGTTTGTATCGATCATGTCCTTAATTTGTAGAGTATGTACTTTTACGGGATGAGTTGCATTAATTTTAACAACAAGGCCTTGTTTGGTAGGTTAACTTTCATTCTATGCAACTGATGTGCAGAATTGGAATGGTTCTCATACTTGTATGTGTGTGCTTGTGTGTGCGGAGTATACTCCTGTGTGAATGCATGAAGGTTTATTTTCGCGGTTCCAATCTATTAGTGTAGAATTTTTGTAGTTACTAACTAACTGGTGGTGGTGTGGTTGTGTGTGCTGAGTGTGGGCTTCCATTCCAAACTGTGCATTTTAGCTTCATGAAGTAACGTAGTTCAATAGAGGTTTTTTAAATATTTTGATGGTTTTTCCAATTGCTCGATCTAAATTAACTCAATTTATACTCCCGTAACTCATTTTCACGGCCATAACTCTGTATATTTTGTAATGTTGTTCTGTGAGGATCTTTATTGTTCAATTATCTCTCTGTCTTTTGCGGGTTTTACTCCGGAAACAAAGGCGAAGGAGGTTTATCCCGCTTGTTCTTTTTGAAGAAATATAAATTGATTGAAAAATGATCTTTTGTTTTCTTAAAGCCTCCCATATTTCTTTGACGAGTTGCAAAGAAAGATTGTCCGGCCACTCTTCTGAGCGAAATACAATCAGTCCGATAACTTTTTCATTCCTGATCTGATAATCGACTTAAAGAAGTTATCACAACTTATTGAATACCGAGCATGGATGCTTAGCACTTGGATAAGAAAATCTTGCGAGTTATTTCTTAACAGATGCAAAATTAAGACATGCACGATAAAAAGTGATTACGCAGACATAATCCTGAAGTTTTATGAGCAGTGACTTTAAATACCGATTCTTAATCCTTTTCCTAAAAATATAGTTTAAACTACGATTTAATTTTTAAGCGATTGAAGATTTAATTTACATACTGCGTAGTGGAACAATCGATGAAAGAATCAGCATTGAGAAATGCATGCGAAGAGAGCAACAGCACTTTAAGAACGTTCTTGGGCTGTGAAACACAAGTAATCAATCAGTTCTGGCGTTCAAATTTCGTTCCTTCGGGACATACGCAATAAATCCTTGTCCTTGTATGGAAAAAGATACTCTGCCTCAAATTTGTACTGATAACGGCTTCAATTTCCCCAAAGAAAAATGAAATGCTTCATATAATTCGAAAACGTTTGTAATTACGCGTATAAAACGACCACGCATGCACTCGCTCATCATCCCTTCTTAATATCGACGTAAATTTTATTTATACAAAATGAATTACTGCTCGGAACATGAAACTATTTGCCCAGCGGACCATATTTAAACCTTTTCAGTCACTGCATGCTTACGATCTCGTTAACTTACCTCAAATCTTCGTAGCCAACACTCGGCAGCTCAATTATCAAAATTCGCTTCAGCGATGTGTTTGGGACGTTGGTCACCACAGAAGGCATTCATGGACGGAAATTATCGCTCTCACTTCGGGAAGGTGATTTAAGGCACACCGCTGCTCTCCGAGGAAGCAACTCTTGGCTTCGAACTTGTCGCCAAGGTTTTCAAACGGGGCCCTTTGTTTACGTTCGCGACTTTCACTACATCCTTCGACGGGCAGTGTTCCTCCCTGCAAAAACAATGAATCATGCTTTTCAGTCGGAATTCGACGTACGTGTTCATTCTCGCTCAATAAGGGAGAATTGGCGATACGATAGTAGGGGAAAAAAAAGGCTTTGGCTACATTAGAAGGAACTTTGAGAGTAAAGGAATCACAGAATAATGGAAAAGAATACTTGATGGAAGGCCGTTGATAAAATTAGGTTGAAAATACGGTTATATTTGAACGACAATAAAAAGAATATTCAGGAAATATTAGGACGTATGCTAACGTTTCATTGTTCTTTCTTGGAATTAGTGCGATTGAAGAGCTGATTAGACAGGCATTTAATCGAAAATAAAATTCTTATCGCAAATGCAATGGTTGAATCAATAATAGGATGAGACATAACGAAAACGGAGCTGTGCTGTTTATCAAAGCACACTAAAGCGGATCGAGAATATTGATCGAGGGCCGAAGCAAAGTTTCTTTCTCATCGTTATGAAAGAAGATTAACGATGATGATGATTATACGCAATGTGTTCAGGATTTCACACTCAACCCAGACAGCATAAGAAAGCGGATTGGTGTAAAAAATCTTAGAAAAATAAGTGAAAATCAGATATTTAACCATTAAATGCTAAATTAATAAAAATATTTCTCATTAAATATCATGAGAGTTAAATCAATGATACAGCATCAACATAGTAAGGAGTCAACGGAGGTTGATATGTTTCATTGAGGGAATCGAATAAGCGTAATTGATCAAGTTTTTGAAGAGCAGTTCCCTATAAGGAAATGAATAATGAAATCAATGTGAGAAGGCGTGACTTCGTGGAATGCCATAATAGTAAAAATAACTTAGTAAATTTCCACAGAAAAATTGTTATATTTGCAACCGGTTTCGTAATATAAAATTCCTGAGGCCTGAGCCTGCAGATGTAATTTTATATTACGAAACCGGTTACAAATATAACATTTTTCTGTGGAAATCAAGAAAAATGTTTACCGGGAACTCAAATTGGATGAAATATTCAAATGGTAAATTAAAATTTGATTAATCGTTAAATGCGTTGCTGCTGCTACGTTCTGAAGCTAATACACTTTTCAGAATTGATCGCGAAAGACTTTTTTCAAGTATTCATCGAGTAAAAGAGCCCTACCATGCATAGTACCAAAAACAGAAATACTGTGGGGCTATAGACTTCTCTACTTCATAATGTAATTTGCACTATTTCTTGGCTTTTGAGGGGTAAGAGACGAGGATTGGCTGCTAAAATTAACTATAAGTCAATACGGTAGCTTTCATAGCGAGCAGAAGTAGAGGAAGATTCTTTGTTTTGAATAATTGCTTGATTTTCAATGACATCATTCTATTTCAATTCCAGGATGCTTCTCCACCGACAAATTCCTACTGCTGAGATGAATAATTCACTGCACCCAAGGGACTGCAAAGAGTTGTCATCGCCTTACTTCGAAGTGGAGGTTTTATTAAACACATTTCAATATGTTAATGGATTACTTTTCAAGGTATGAGGTTGTTGAAACTATGATCTCCGTTCAACTATTCTTTCAAACGGAGTTAAAACCTGACGATGACTTAACTATACTACAAGATGAAAATTATATGAATGCATATGGTCAAAAGCAAAGTTAATTTACTGTCTTGATCAAATTAGATGTAATCATGTAATGTTTCATTAAAACTTGATAAATCGTTAATTATGTTACTGCTGCTTCTTTCTGAAACTTATACTCTGTAAGATTTGATCGCGAAAGACTTCTTTTAGTATTCCTTAAGATGAACAGCTCTTCCATGCATACTACCAAGAAGAGAAGTAATTACTTTTGGTGCTACTTATTTCCTTACTTCATTATGTACTTTTCTTAACCCAGATAATAGTGCGGAGTAGGAGACGAGGAAAACTGCTAGAAATAATTAAAATCATTACGGTAGCTTACATAGCGATGAGAATTAGAGGTAAATTCTTTGTTTCGGGTAATTGCTTGATTTTCAATGACATCTTTATATTTCAATTTCAGGATGCTTCTCCACCGACAAATTCCTGCAACTTAGATTAATAATTCACTGCACCCGTAGGACTGCCTAGAGTGCTCATCACTTAACTTCGAAGTGGAGGTTTGATATTGCACATTTCAAGATGTTAGTGGATTATTTTTCAAGGTAAGAGTTTTTTGAAACGTTGGTAATGTAAATAATTCCTTTCATCGGATGTGACAATGTGAATGATTCTGCACGATGGAAATGAAAGGAATCTATAAATTGAATGACAAAGGTGATCGATTTACAATTCAAGAATTAGTGTCCTTATGGGTTATATTAAAGAGTATTAATCAGTTCAATAATGAAAAACGCAATTCGGCAAACAGAAACTTGCTGTTATGATTCCCGGATGTTAATTACACATTTGGGAAGGTAGCATTTACAAGGTAGGAGGATTTTGAAGCATTAGTTTCTGATAACATTTCCTTTTGATAGATGTCACACCAATGAGACCAATGATGTGATTTCCAATTGATGAATTTAAGATCCTGAGTGATAAATTGAATCAGTTTTAGTACTTGGGTGATGGGAAAGGAAACTTTGCAAGCAGGGAGTATCGTTTTCATGCAAGGATACTGATTGCACGTTTGAGCAAGTAAGATGATTTCCCTTCACGATAAGAGGTATTTGAAACAACGATTTTTGTTCAACTTTTCTTTCATAAGTGGTCAACTCACTTCACATTTCTGCAAGATGAAAGTTATACGAATCTATAAGGTTGAAAGAGAATTAATATAATAATTTCCCTTGGATTGATGAGTGTGCGTAAGGGATAGTTTTCATTTCATTCGATGATGGAATGGGCAATTCGGCAGGCGGCGATGAGCACTGTAAGCGAGTCTCCACATCTGCTGAGATACCGTGTTTCCCCTCTCGGATAACTATTTTATTACCTATCGTTTTTCAGGCACCGAACGAACAACGAGATACATGTCTCCCTTGCTCCTAAAACATTCTCTTATTTTCAGGTGTATTCTTTCTGTAGGAACATCTAGCAAGGAAACAAGGCCGGGAGGACGGGCGAGGAGTGAGCTAGGTTCTTTTCTACATTTGGGCAGGAGATTAGAAGCAACTTATAGAACGACCAACATGGTGAACATCTATTTTATGTGATGCAAGAGGATGTGAATTGAACGTATCGCTCGCCATGTAACTGATGGTTGAAATGCAATAAAGTTTCTATTTTAAATGGTTGAAAACTGGGTTTTACTCCACTCCCTTCAAGAAATATTAGTAAGAAAAAACGTTTAAAGTTAAATGCATACCCTTAGGTTTGACCGCTCTCCGGGTAAAGTTAAAGCACTCGTTAGGGTATTATTACCTCGAGGGCTTTCGTGAGAGCTCGACAAATTTCCATCGATTGCTTTCCTTTAAACTACCTATCATCAATAAGATTTTAAAAATTCATCTGAGTCATGAGGATGCCCCGCAATGGTGCAAAAGATTTGGATAGGAACGCTCTCATATTTTAACTCATGCGTTACCAACGTGATTAACATTTTCGGCGATAAGTCTTGTACTAATCACAGAAACCTGTTCCACCATCGGGCTTAAAATTGCTTCCACGTTACGAATCTTAAAGATTTAGAATAGAAGAACTTGCTCTACATTTATTTGTCACCGACACCTCTAAAGCTAAACGAGGAAAGGAGAAAATAGAACGACGGTCGTCGTCTTTTTGCCCCGAAATTGCTAACCGGAATCCGACAGAGGGCCAAGTATTCGTTCAGTTGCTCGGTCCGTCTCGCGAGTAAACATCGTGCTCGCATCTTGCGAATGGAGAAGCTTTCTCGTAGTGTACGTTCAATTCTCATCTCTCCCGCGGCCAGTGGAATCTTGAAGATTGCCCCTGGAGAAAGCGACAGTGATGTTCCGTTTAGTGGTCATTGGAGAACATATAGGATATAATCGATGTGGCAGATTTGCACGGGACTGCATTGTGACATCGTCGAGTGAGTGAGGCGAGAAGCTTCGAGCGAGGTTCACGGAGAATTTTAAAGGTGAGACCCATCGGAATATTTTCCTCGTCTCTTTGCCTGCGTTGACAAGAATGTGCATCGCAATTTAACCTCCTGATTGCTTCGAAACGCGGAGTTTGGAGTGCCCTCGGCTGGGGGATATCTTGATCACCGTAAATAAGACCAGATGTAAACAACAGCGAACGAATGCTTCATTGTCTCAGCTGTATCGTTCACATGGACTCGTATATTATCGCCTGGACGCGAACTTTATTAAGATTCCGAAGCCGTTTCTACAGTCAAAGCGCTTCCTCGTAGCATCATAGTTTACGCGAGGATGATTTCGTCTTCAATCGTGTTGATTTCATTCGAGGAAAGGGAAAATAAGGGACTGGGTATGGGAACGAAGTGAACGCGGCGAAGCCGCCATGGAAAGTGCAAAATGCATGGCGGCATTTCGAGGCGCCATTGTTACCGGTGGGAATCTAAAATTGAAAGAAGATTTTTCGAAATTAACTTGCGGTCCGTCGTAAACGATAAAATTTTCATGAAGACTAGTATTTATTATGATTTTTTTCCTACTACGTGAGTCTTACCGCACAGAAAGACCATTTTCATAATGTATCGAAAGCTTGTTCTTCGGAATTGAGGAAAACCGCCATTACTCGCCGTCGACGTAAAAGAAGAAAGAAATTTTGAGGTCATTCGATCGGTAATTGGATCAACAATTATTTGCCATGAAATTCATTAATACAGCGTCTGCACTGACAGCGGTGGTATTTCTCTCAGCCAATCAGAATCAAGAAAAATGTTTACCGGGAACTCAAATTAGATGAAATCTTCAAATGATAAATTAAAATTTGATTAATCGTTAAATGCGTTGCTGCTGCTACTTTCTGAAGCTAATACACTATCAGAATTGATCGCGAAAGACTTTTTTCAAGTATTCATCGAGTAAAAGAGCCCTACCATGCATAGTACCAAAAACAGAAATACTGTGGGGCTATAGACTTCTCTACTTCATAATGTAATTTGCACTATTTCTTGGCTTTTGAGGGGTAAGAGACGAGGATTGGCTGCTAAAATTAACTACAAGTCAATACGGTAGCTTTCATAGCGAGCAGAAGTAGAGGAAGATTCTTTGTTTTGAATAATTGCTTGATTTTCAATGACATCTTTCTATTTCAATTCCAGGATGCTTCTCCACCGACAAATTCCTACTGCTGAGATGAATAATTCACTGCACCCAAGGGACTGCAAAGAGTTGTCATCGCCTTACTTCGAAGTGGAGGTTTTATTAAACACATTTCAATATGTTAATGGATTACTTTTCAAGGTATGAGGTTGTTGAAACTATGATCTCCGTTCAACTATTCTTTCAAAAGGAGTTAAAACCTGACGATGACTAAACTATACTACAAGATGAAAATTATATGAATGCATATGGTCAAAAGCAAAGTTAATTTACTGTCTTGATCAAATTAGATGTAATCATGTAATGTTTCATTAAAACTTGATAAATCGTTAATTATGTTACTGCTGCTTCTTTCTGAAACTTATACTCTGTAAGATTTGATCGCGAAAGACTTCTTTTAGTATTCCTTAAGATGAACAGCTCTTCCATGCATACTACCAAGAAGAGAAGTAATTACTTTTGGTGCTACTTATTTCCTTACTTCATTATGTACTTTTCTTAACCCAGATAATAGTGCGGAGTAGGAGACGAGGAAAACTGCTAGAAATAATTAAAATCATTACGGTAGCTTACATAGCGATGAGAATTAGAGGTAAATTCTTTGTTTCGGGTAATTGCTTGATTTTCAATGACATCTTTATATTTCAATTTCAGGATGCTTCTCCACCGACAAATTCCTGCAACTTAGATTAATAATTCACTGCACCCGTAGGACTGCCTAGAGTGCTCATCACTTAACTTCGAAGTGGAGGTTTGATATTGCACATTTCAAGATGTTAGTGGATTATTTTTCAAGGTAAGAGTTTTTTGAAACGTTGGTAATGTAAATAATTCCTTTCATCGGATGTGACAATGTGAATGATTCTGCACGATGGAAATGAAAGGAATCTATAAATTGAATGACAAAGGTGATCGATTTACAATTCAAGAATTAGTGTCCTTATGGGTTATATTAAAGAGTATTAATCAGTTCAATAATGAAAAACGCAATTCGGCAAACAGAAACTTGCTGTTATGATTCCCGGATGTTAATTACACATTTGGGAAGGTAGCATTTACAAGGTAGGAGGATTTTGAAGCATTAGTTTCTGATAACATTTCCTTTTGATAGATGTCACACCAATGAGACCAATGATGTGATTTCCAATTGATGAATTTAAGATCCTGAGTGATAAATTGAATCAGTTTTAGTACTTGGGTGATGGGAAAGGAAACTTTGCAAGCAGGGAGTATCGTTTTCATGCAAGGATACTGATTGCACGTTTGAGCAAGTAAGATGATTTCCCTTCACGATAAGAGGTATTTGAAACAACGATTTTTGTTCAACTTTTCTTTCATAAGTGGTCAACTCACTTCACATTTCTGCAAGATGAAAGTTATACGAATCTATAAGGTTGAAAGAGAATTAATATAATAATTTCCCTTGGATTGATGAGTGTGCGTAAGGGATAGTTTTCATTTCATTCGATGATGGAATGGGCAATTCGGCAGGCGGCGATGAGCACTGTAAGCGAGTCTCCACATCTGCTGAGATACCGTGTTTCCCCTCTCGGATAACTATTTTATTACCTATCGTTTTTCAGGCACCGAACGAACAACGAGATACATGTCTCCCTTGCTCCTAAAACATTCTCTTATTTTCAGGTGTATTCTTTCTGTAGGAACATCTAGCAAGGAAACAAGGCCGGGAGGACGGGCGAGGAGTGAGCTAGGTTCTTTTCTACATTTGGGCAGGAGATTAGAAGCAACTTATAGAACGACCAACATGGTGAACATCTATTTTATGTGATGCAAGAGGATGTGAATTGAACGTATCGCTCGCCATGTAACTGATGGTTGAAATGCAATAAAGTTTCTATTTTAAATGGTTGAAAACTGGGTTTTACTCCACTCCCTTCAAGAAATATTAGTAAGAAAAAACGTTTAAAGTTAAATGCATACCCTTAGGTTTGACCGCTCTCCGGGTAAAGTTAAAGCACTCGTTAGGGTATTATTACCTCGAGGGCTTTCGTGAGAGCTCGACAAATTTCCATCGATTGCTTTCCTTTAAACTACCTATCATCAATAAGATTTTAAAAATTCATCTGAGTCATGAGGATGCCCCGCAATGGTGCAAAAGATTTGGATAGGAACGCTCTCATATTTTAACTCATGCGTTACCAACGTGATTAACATTTTCGGCGATAAGTCTTGTACTAATCACAGAAACCTGTTCCACCATCGGGCTTAAAATTGCTTCCACGTTACGAATCTTAAAGATTTAGAATAGAAGAACTTGCTCTACATTTATTTGTCACCGACACCTCTAAAGCTAAACGAGGAAAGGAGAAAATAGAACGACGGTCGTCGTCTTTTTGCCCCGAAATTGCTAACCGGAATCCGACAGAGGGCCAAGTATTCGTTCAGTTGCTCGGTCCGTCTCGCGAGTAAACATCGTGCTCGCATCTTGCGAATGGAGAAGCTTTCTCGTAGTGTACGTTCAATTCTCATCTCTCCCGCGGCCAGTGGAATCTTGAAGATTGCCCCTGGAGAAAGCGACAGTGATGTTCCGTTTAGTGGTCATTGGAGAACATATAGGATATAATCGATGTGGCAGATTTGCACGGGACTGCATTGTGACATCGTCGAGTGAGTGAGGCGAGAAGCTTCGAGCGAGGTTCACGGAGAATTTTAAAGGTGAGACCCATCGGAATATTTTCCTCGTCTCTTTGCCTGCGTTGACAAGAATGTGCATCGCAATTTAACCTCCTGATTGCTTCGAAACGCGGAGTTTGGAGTGCCCTCGGCTGGGGGATATCTTGATCACCGTAAATAAGACCAGATGTAAACAACAGCGAACGAATGCTTCATTGTCTCAGCTGTATCGTTCACATGGACTCGTATATTATCGCCTGGACGCGAACTTTATTAAGATTCCGAAGCCGTTTCTACAGTCAAAGCGCTTCCTCGTAGCATCATAGTTTACGCGAGGATGATTTCGTCTTCAATCGTGTTGATTTCATTCGAGGAAAGGGAAAATAAGGGACTGGGTATGGGAACGAAGTGAACGCGGCGAAGCCGCCATGGAAAGTGCAAAATGCATGGCGGCATTTCGAGGCGCCATTGTTACCGGTGGGAATCTAAAATTGAAAGAAGATTTTTCGAAATTAACTTGCGGTCCGTCGTAAACGATAAAATTTTCATGAAGACTAGTATTTATTATGATTTTTTTCCTACTACGTGAGTCTTACCGCACAGAAAGACCATTTTCATAATGTATCGAAAGCTTGTTCTTCGGAATTGAGGAAAACCGCCATTACTCGCCGTCGACGTAAAAGAAGAAAGAAATTTTGAGGTCATTCGATCGGTAATTGGATCAACAATTATTTGCCATGAAATTCATTAATACAGCGTCTGCACTGACAGCGGTGGTATTTCTCTCAGCCAATCAGAATCAAGAAAAATGTTTACCGGGAACTCAAATTAGATGAAATCTTCAAATGATAAATTAAAATTTGATTAATCGTTAAATGCGTTGCTGCTGCTACTTTCTGAAGCTAATGCACTATCAGAATTGATCGCGAAAGACTTTTTTCAAGTATTCATCGAGTAAAAGAGCCCTACCATGCATAGTACCAAAAACAGAAATACTGTGGGGCTATAGACTTCTCTACTTCATAATGTAATTTGCACTATTTCTTGGCTTTTGAGGGGTAAGAGACGAGGATTGGCTGCTAAAATTAACTACAAGTCAATACGGTAGCTTTCATAGCGAGCAGAAGTAGAGGAAGATTCTTTGTTTTGAATAATTGCTTGATTTTCAATGACATCTTTCTATTTCAATTCCAGGATGCTTCTCCACCGACAAATTCCTACTGCTGAGATGAATAATTCACTGCACCCAAGGGACTGCAAAGAGTTGTCATCGCCTTACTTCGAAGTGGAGGTTTTATTAAACACATTTCAATATGTTAATGGATTACTTTTCAAGGTATGAGGTTGTTGAAACTATGATCTCCGTTCAACTATTCTTTCAAAAGGAGTTAAAACCTGACGATGACTAAACTATACTACAAGATGAAAATTATATGAATGCATATGGTCAAAAGCAAAGTTAATTTGATGTCTTGATCAAATTAGATGTAATCATGTAATGTTTCATTAAAACTTGATAAATCGTTAATTATGTTACTGCTGCTTCTTTCTGAAGCTTATACTCTGTAAGATTTGATCGCGAAAGACTTCTTTTAGTATTCCTTAAGATGAACAGCTCTTCCATGCATACTACCAAGAACAGAAGTAATTACTTTTGGTGCTACTTATTTCCTTACTTCATTATGTACTTTTCTTAAGCCAGATAATTGTGCAGGGTAGGAGACGAGGAAAACTGCTAGAAATAATTAAAATCATTACGGTAGCTTCCATAGCGATGAGAATCAGAGGTAAATTCTTTGTTTTGGATAATTGCTTGATTTTCAATGACATCTTTATATTTCAATTTCAGGATGCTTCTCCACCGACAAATTCCTGCAACTTAGATTAATAATTCACTGCACCCGTAGGACTGCCTAGAGTGCTCATCACTCAACTTCGAAGTGGAGGTTTGATATTGCACATTTCAAGATGTTAGTGGATTATTTTTCAAGGTAAGAGTTTTTTGAAACGTTGGTAATGTAAATAATTCCTTTCATCGGATGTGACAATGTGAATGATTCTGCACGATGGAAATGAAATGAATCTATAAATTGAATGACAAAGGTGATCGATTTACAATTCAAGAATTAGTGTCTTTATGGGTTATATTAAAGAGTATTAATCAGTTCAATAATGAAAAACGCAATTCGGCAAACAGAAACTTGCTGTTATGATTCCCGGATGTTAATTACACATTTGGGCAGGTAACATTTACAAGGTAGGAGGATTTTGAAGCATTAGTTTCTGATAACATTTCCTTTTGATAGATGTCACACCAATGAGACCAATGATGTCATTTCCAATTGATGAATTTAAGATCCTGAGTGATAAATTGAATCAGTTTTAGTACTTGGGTGATGGGAAAGGAAACTTTGCAAGCAGGGAGTATCGTTTTCATGCAAGGATACTGATTGCACGTTTGAGCAAGTAAGATGATTTCCCTTCACGATAAGAGGTATTTGAAACAATGATTTTTGTTCAACTTTTCTTTCATAAGTGGTCAACTCACTTCACATTTCTGCAAGATGAAAGTTATACGAATCTATAAGGTTGAAAGAGAATTAATATAATAATTTCCCTTGGATTGATTGGTTGGCGTAAGGGATAGTTTTCATTTCATTCGATGATGGAATGGGCAATTCGGCAGGCGGCGATGAGCACTGTAAGCGAGTCTCCACATCTGCTGAGATACCGTGTTTCCCCTCTCGGATAACTATTTTATTACCTATCGTTTTTCAGGCACCGAACGAACAACGAGATACATGTCTCCCTTGCTCCTAAAACATTCTCTTATTTTCAGGTGTATTCTTTCTGTAGGCACATCTAGCAAGGAAACAAGGCCGGGAGGACGGACGAGGAGTGAGCGAGGTTCTTTTCTACATTTGGGCAGGAGATTAAAAGTAACTTATAGAACGACCAACATGGTGAACATCTATTTTATGTGATGCAAGAGGATGTGAATTGAACGTATCGCTCGCCATGTAACTGATGGTTGAAATGCAATAAAGTTTCTATTTTAAATGATTGAAAACTGGGTTTTACTCCACTCCCTTCAAGAAATATTAGTAAGAAAAAACGTTTAAAGTTAAATGCATACCCTTAGGTTTGACCGCTCTCCGGGTAAAGTTAAAGCACTCGTTAGGGTATTATTACCTCGAGGGCTTTCGTGAGAGCTCGACAAATTTCCATCGATTGCTTTCCTTTAAACTACCTATCATCAATAAGATTTTAAAAATTCATCTGAGTCATGAGGATGCCCCGCAATGGTGCAAAAGATTTGGATAGGAACGCTCTCATATTTTAACTCATGCGTTACCAACGTGATTAACATTTTCGGCGATAAGTCTTGTACTAATCACAGAAACCTGTTCCACCATCGGGCTTAAAATTGCTTCCACGTTACGAATCTTAAAGATTTGGAATAGAAGAACTTGCTCTACATTTATTTGTCACCGACACCTCTAAAGCTAAACGAGGAAAGGAGAAAATAGAACGACGGTCGTCGTCTTTTTGCCCCGAAATTGCTAACCGGAATCCGACAGAGGGCCAAGTATTCGTTCAGTTGCTCGGTCCGTCTCGCGAGTAAACATCGTGCTCGCATCTTGCGAATGGAGAAGCTTTCTCGTAGTGTACGTTCAATTCTCATCTCTCCCGCGGCCAGTGGAATCTTGAAGATTGCCCCTGGAGAAAGCGACAGTGATGTTCCGTTTAGTGGTCATTGGAGAACATATAGGATATAATCGATGTGGCAGATTTGCACGGGACTGCATTGTGACATCGTCGAGTGAGTGAGGCGAGAAGCTTCGAGCGAGGTTCACGGAGAATTTTAAAGGTGAGACCCATCGGAATATTTTCCTCGTCTCTTTGCCTGCGTTGACAAGAATGTGCATCGCAATTTAACCTCCTGATTGCTTCGAAACGCGGAGTTTGGAGTGCCCTCGGCTGGGGGATATCTTGATCACCGTAAATAAGACCAGATGTAAACAACAGCGAACGAATGCTTCATTGTCTCAGCTGTATCGTTCACATGGACTCGTATATTATCGCCTGGACGCGAACTTTATTAAGATTCCGAAGCCGTTTCTACAGTCAAAGCGCTTCCTCGTAGCATCATAGTTTACGCGAGGATGATTTCGTCTTCAATCGTGTTGATTTCATTCGAGGAAAGGGAAAATAAGGGACTGGGTATGGGAACGAAGTGAACGCGGCGAAGCCGCCATGGAAAGTGCAAAATGCATGGCGGCATTTCGAGGCGCCATTGTTACCGGTGGGAATCTAAAATTGAAAGAAGATTTTTCGAAATTAACTTGCGGTCCGTCGTAAACGATAAAATTTTCATGAAGACTAGTATTTATTATGATTTTTTTCCTACTACGTGAGTCTTACCGCACAGAAAGACCATTTTCATAATGTATCGAAAGCTTGTTCTTCGGAATTGAGGAAAACCGCCATTACTCGCCGTCGACGTAAAAGAAGAAAGAAATTTTGAGGTCATTCGATCGGTAATTGGATCAACAATTATTTGCCATGAAATTCATTAATACAGCGTCTGCACTGACAGCGGTGGTATTTCTCTCAGCCAATCAGAATCAAGAAAAATGTTTACCGGGAACTCAAATTAGATGAAATCTTCAAATGATAAATTAAAATTTGATTAATCGTTAAATGCGTTGCTGCTGCTACTTTCTGAAGCTAATACACTATCAGAATTGATCGCGAAAGACTTTTTTCAAGTATTCATCGAGTAAAAGAGCCCTACCATGCATAGTACCAAAAACAGAAATACTGTGGGGCTATAGACTTCTCTACTTCATAATGTAATTTGCACTATTTCTTGGCTTTTGAGGGGTAAGAGACGAGGATTGGCTGCTAAAATTAACTACAAGTCAATACGGTAGCTTTCATAGCGAGCAGAAGTAGAGGAAGATTCTTTGTTTTGAATAATTGCTTGATTTTCAATGACATCTTTCTATTTCAATTCCAGGATGCTTCTCCACCGACAAATTCCTACTGCTGAGATGAATAATTCACTGCACCCAAGGGACTGCAAAGAGTTGTCATCGCCTTACTTCGAAGTGGAGGTTTTATTAAACACATTTCAATATGTTAATGGATTACTTTTCAAGGTATGAGGTTGTTGAAACTATGATCTCCGTTCAACTATTCTTTCAAAAGGAGTTAAAACCTGACGATGACTAAACTATACTACAAGATGAAAATTATATGAATGCATATGGTCAAAAGCAAAGTTAATTTGATGTCTTGATCAAATTAGATGTAATCATGTAATGTTTCATTAAAACTTGATAAATCGTTAATTATGTTACTGCTGCTTCTTTCTGAAGCTTATACTCTGTAAGATTTGATCGCGAAAGACTTCTTTTAGTATTCCTTAAGATGAACAGCTCTTCCATGCATACTACCAAGAACAGAAGTAATTACTTTTGGTGCTACTTATTTCCTTACTTCATTATGTACTTTTCTTAAGCGAGATAATTGTGCAGGGTAGGAGACGAGGAAAACTGCTAGAAATAATTAAAATCATTACGGTAGCTTCCATAGCGATGAGAATCAGAGGTAAATTCTTTGTTTTGGATAATTGCTTGATTTTCAATGACATCTTTATATTTCAATTTCAGGATGCTTCTCCACCGACAAATTCCTGCAACTTAGATTAATAATTCACTGCACCCGTAGGACTGCCTAGAGTGCTCATCACTTAACTTCGAAGTGGAGGTTTGATATTGCACATTTCAAGATGTTAGTGGATTATTTTTCAAGGTAAGAGTTTTTTGAAACGTTGGTAATGTAAATAATTCCTTTCATCGGATGTGACAATGTGAATGATTCTGCACGATGGAAATGAAATGAATCTATAAATTGAATGACAAAGGTGATCGATTTACAATTCAAGAATTAGTGTCTTTATGGGTTATATTAAAGAGTATTAATCAGTTCAATAATGAAAAACGCAATTCGGCAAACAGAAACTTGCTGTTATGATTCCCGGATGTTAATTACACATTTGGGCAGGTAACATTTACAAGGTAGGAGGATTTTGAAGCATTAGTTTCTGATAACATTTCCTTTTGATAGATGTCACACCAATGAGACCAATGATGTCATTTCCAATTGATGAATTTAAGATCCTGAGTGATAAATTGAATCAGTTTTAGTACTTGGGTGATGGGAAAGGAAACTTTGCAAGCAGGGAGTATCGTTTTCATGCAAGGATACTGATTGCACGTTTGAGCAAGTAAGATGATTTCCCTTCACGATAAGAGGTATTTGAAACAATGATTTTTGTTCAACTTTTCTTTCATAAGTGGTCAACTCACTTCACATTTCTGCAAGATGAAAGTTATACGAATCTATAAGGTTGAAAGAGAATTAATATAATAATTTCCCTTGGATTGATTGGTTGGCGTAAGGGATAGTTTTCATTTCATTCGATGATGGAATGGGCAATTCGGCAGGCGGCGATGAGCACTGTAAGCGAGTCTCCACATCTGCTGAGATACCGTGTTTCCCCTCTCGGATAACTATTTTATTACCTATCGTTTTTCAGGCACCGAACGAACAACGAGATACATGTCTCCCTTGCTCCTAAAACATTCTCTTATTTTCAGGTGTATTCTTTCTGTAGGCACATCTAGCAAGGAAACAAGGCCGGGAGGACGGACGAGGAGTGAGCGAGGTTCTTTTCTACATTTGGGCAGGAGATTAAAAGTAACTTATAGAACGACCAACATGGTGAACATCTATTTTATGTGATGCAAGAGGATGTGAATTGAACGTATCGCTCGCCATGTAACTGATGGTTGAAATGCAATAAAGTTTCTATTTTAAATGATTGAAAACTGGGTTTTACTCCACTCCCTTCAAGAAATATTAGTAAGAAAAAACGTTTAAAGTTAAATGCATACCCTTAGGTTTGACCGCTCTCCGGGTAAAGTTAAAGCACTCGTTAGGGTATTATTACCTCGAGGGCTTTCGTGAGAGCTCGACAAATTTCCATCGATTGCTTTCCTTTAAACTACCTATCATCAATAAGATTTTAAAAATTCATCTGAGTCATGAGGATGCCCCGCAATGGTGCAAAAGATTTGGATAGGAACGCTCTCATATTTTAACTCATGCGTTACCAACGTGATTAACATTTTCGGCGATAAGTCTTGTACTAATCACAGAAACCTGTTCCACCATCGGGCTTAAAATTGCTTCCACGTTACGAATCTTAAAGATTTGGAATAGAAGAACTTGCTCTACATTTATTTGTCACCGACACCTCTAAAGCTAAACGAGGAAAGGAGAAAATAGAACGACGGTCTTCGTCTTTTTGCCCCGAAATTGCTAACCGGAATCCGACAGAGGGCCAAGTATTCGTTCAGTTGCTCGGTCCGTCTCGCGAGTAAACATCGTGCTCGCATCTTGCGAATGGAGAAGCTTTCTCGTAGTGTACGTTCAATTCTCATCTCTCCCGCGGCCAGTGGAATCTTGAAGATTGCCCCTGGAGAAAGCGACAGTGATGTTCCGTTTAGTGGTCATTGGAGAACATATAGGATATAATCGATGTGGCAGATTTGCACGGGACTGCATTGTGACATCGTCGAGTGAGTGAGGCGAGAAGCTTCGAGCGAGGTTCACGGAGAATTTTAAAGGTGAGACCCATCGGAATATTTTCCTCGTCTCTTTGCCTGCGTTGACAAGAATGTGCATCGCAATTTAACCTCCTGATTGCTTCGAAACGCGGAGTTTGGAGTGCCCTCGGCTGGGGGATATCTTGATCACCGTAAATAAGACCAGATGTAAACAACAGCGAACGAATGCTTCATTGTCTCAGCTGTATCGTTCACATGGACTCGTATATTATCGCCTGGACGCGAACTTTATTAAGATTCCGAAGCCGTTTCTACAGTCAAAGCGCTTCCTCGTAGCATCATAGTTTACGCGAGGATGATTTCGTCTTCAATCGTGTTGATTTCATTCGAGGAAAGGGAAAATAAGGGACTGGGTATGGGAACGAAGTGAACGCGGCGAAGCCGCCATGGAAAGTGCAAAATGCATGGCGGCATTTCGAGGCGCCATTGTTACCGGTGGGAATCTAAAATTGAAAGAAGATTTTTCGAAATTAACTTGCGGTCCGTCGTAAACGATAAAATTTTCATGAAGACTAGTATTTATTATGATTTTTTTCCTACTACGTGAGTCTTACCGCACAGAAAGACCATTTTCATAATGTATCGAAAGCTTGTTCTTCGGAATTGAGGAAAACCGCCATTACTCGCCGTCGACGTAAAAGAAGAAAGAAATTTTGAGGTCATTCGATCGGTAATTGGATCAACAATTATTTGCCATGAAATTCATTAATACAGCGTCTGCACTGACAGCGGTGGTATTTCTCTCAGCCAATCAGAATCAAGAAAAAAGTTTACCGGGAACTCAAATTAGATGAAATCTTCAAATGATAAATTAAAATTTGATTAATCGTTAAATGCGTTGCTGCTGCTACTTTTTGAGGCTAATACACTATCAGAATTGATCGCGAAAGACTTCTTTCAAGTATTCATCGAGTAAAAGAGCCCTACCATGCATAGTACCAAAAACAGAAATACTGTGGGGCTACAGACTTCTCTACTTCATAATGCAATTTGCACTATTTCTTGGCTTTTGAGGGGTAAGAGACGAGGATTGGCTGCTAAAATTAACTACAAGTCAATACGGTAGCTTTCATAGCGAGCAGAAGTAGAGGAAGATTCTTTGTTTTGAATAATTGCTTGATTTTCAATGACATCTTTCTATTTCAATTCCAGGATGCTTCTCCACCGACAAATTCCTACTGCTGAGATGAATAATTCACTGCACCCAAGGGACTGCAAAGAGTTGTCATCGCCTTACTTCGAAGTGGAGGTTTTATTAAACACATTTCAATATGTTAATGGATTACTTTTCAAGGTATGAGGTTGTTGAAACTATGATCTCCGTTCAACTATTCTTTCAAAAGGAGTTAAAACCTGACGATGACTAAACTATACTACAAGATGAAAATTATATGAATGCATAGGGTGAAAAGCGAAGTTAATTTACTGTCTTGATCAAATTAGATGTAATCATGTAATGTTTCATTAAAACTTGATAAATCGTTAATATTGTTACTGCTGCTTCTTTCTGAAGCTTATACTCTGTAAGATTTGATCGCGAAAGACTTCTTTTAGTATTCCTTAAGATGAACAGCTCTTCCATGCATACTACCAAGAACAGAAGTAATTACTTTTGGTGCTACTTATTTCCTTACTTCATTATGTACTTTTCTTAAGCCAGATAATTGTGCAGGGTAGGAGACGAGGAAAACTGCTAGAAATAATTAAAATCATTACGGTAGCTTCCATAGCGATGAGAATCAGAGGTAAATTCTTTGTTTTGGATAATTGCTTGATTTTCAATGACATCTTTATATTTCAATTTCAGGATGCTTCTCCACCGACAAATTCCTGCAACTTAGATTAATAATTCACTGCACCCGTAGGACTGCCTAGAGTGCTCATCACTTAACTTCGAAGTGGAGGTTTGATATTGCACATTTCAAGATGTTAGTGGATTATTTTTCAAGGTTAGAGTTTTTTGAAACGTTGGTAATGTAAATAATTCCTTTCATCGGATGTGACAATGTGAATGATTCTGCACGATGGAAATGAAAGGAATCTATAAATTGAATGACAAAGGTGATCGATTTACAATTCAAGAATTAGTGTCTTTATGGGTTATATTAAAGAGTATTAATCAGTTCAATAATGAAAAACGCAATTCGGCAAACAGAAACTTGCTGTTATGATTCCCGGATGTTAATTACACATTTGGGCAGGTAGCATTTACAAGGTAGGAGGATTTTGAAGCATTAGTTTCTGATAACATTTCCTTTTGATAGATGTCACACCAATGAGACCAATGATGTGATTTCCAATTGATGAATTTAAGATCCTGAGTGATAAATTGAATCAGTTTTAGTACTTGGGTGATGGGAAAGGAAACTTTGCAAGCAGGGAGTATCGTTTTCATGCAAGGATACTGATTGCACATTTGAGCAAGTAAGATGATTTCCCTTCACGATAAGAGGTATTTGAAACAATGATTTTTGTTCAACTTTTCTTTCATAAGTGGTCAACTCACTTCACATTTCTGCAAGATGAAAGTTATACGAATCTATAAGGTTGAAAGAGAATTAATATAATAATTTCCCTTGGATTGATTGGTTGGCGTAAGGGATAGTTTTCATTTCATTCGATGATGGAATGGGCAATTCGGCAGGCGGCGATGAGCACTGTAAGCGAGTCTCCACATCTGCTGAGATACCGTGTTTCCCCTCTCGGATAACTATTTTATTACCTATCGTTTTTCAGGCACCGAACGAACAACGAGATACATGTCTCCCTTGCTCCTAAAACATTCTCTTATTTTCAGGTGTATTCTTTCTGTAGGAACATCTAGCAAGGAAACAAGGCCGGGAGGACGGGCGAGGAGTGAGCTAGGTTCTTTTCTACATTTGGGCAGGAGATTAGAAGCAACTTATAGAACGACCAACATGGTGAACATCTATTTTATGTGATGCAAGAGGATGTGAATTGAACGTATCGCTCGCCATGTAACTGATGGTTGAAATGCAATAAAGTTTCTATTTTAAATGGTTGAAAACTGGGTTTTACTCCACTCCCTTCAAGAAATATTAGTAAGAAAAAACGTTTAAAGTTAAATGCATACCCTTAGGTTTGACCGCTCTCCGGGTAAAGTTAAAGCACTCGTTAGGGTATTATTACCTCGAGGGCTTTCGTGAGAGCTCGACAAATTTCCATCGATTGCTTTCCTTTAAACTACCTATCATCAATAAGATTTTAAAAATTCATCTGAGTCATGAGGATGCCCCGCAATGGTGCAAAAGATTTGGATAGGAACGCTCTCATATTTTAACTCATGCGTTACCAACGTGATTAACATTTTCGGCGATAAGTCTTGTACTAATCACAGAAACCTGTTCCACCATCGGGCTTAAAATTGCTTCCACGTTACGAATCTTAAAGATTTAGAATAGAAGAACTTGCTCTACATTTATTTGTCACCGACACCTCTAAAGCTAAACGAGGAAAGGAGAAAATAGAACGACGGTCGTCGTCTTTTTGCCCCGAAATTGCTAACCGGAATCCGACAGAGGGCCAAGTATTCGTTCAGTTGCTCGGTCCGTCTCGCGAGTAAACATCGTGCTCGCATCTTGCGAATGGAGAAGCTTTCTCGTAGTGTACGTTCAATTCTCATCTCTCCCGCGGCCAGTGGAATCTTGAAGATTGCCCCTGGAGAAAGCGACAGTGATGTTCCGTTTAGTGGTCATTGGAGAACATATAGGATATAATCGATGTGGCAGATTTGCACGGGACTGCATTGTGACATCGTCGAGTGAGTGAGGCGAGAAGCTTCGAGCGAGGTTCACGGAGAATTTTAAAGGTGAGACCCATCGGAATATTTTCCTCGTCTCTTTGCCTGCGTTGACAAGAATGTGCATCGCAATTTAACCTCCTGATTGCTTCGAAACGCGGAGTTTGGAGTGCCCTCGGCTGGGGGATATCTTGATCACCGTAAATAAGACCAGATGTAAACAACAGCGAACGAATGCTTCATTGTCTCAGCTGTATCGTTCACATGGACTCGTATATTATCGCCTGGACGCGAACTTTATTAAGATTCCGAAGCCGTTTCTACAGTCAAAGCGCTTCCTCGTAGCATCATAGTTTACGCGAGGATGATTTCGTCTTCAATCGTGTTGATTTCATTCGAGGAAAGGGAAAATAAGGGACTGGGTATGGGAACGAAGTGAACGCGGCGAAGCCGCCATGGAAAGTGCAAAATGCATGGCGGCATTTCGAGGCGCCATTGTTACCGGTGGGAATCTAAAATTGAAAGAAGATTTTTCGAAATTAACTTGCGGTCCGTCGTAAACGATAAAATTTTCATGAAGACTAGTATTTATTATGATTTTTTTCCTACTACGTGAGTCTTACCGCACAGAAAGACCATTTTCATAATGTATCGAAAGCTTGTTCTTCGGAATTGAGGAAAACCGCCATTACTCGCCGTCGACGTAAAAGAAGAAAGAAATTTTGAGGTCATTCGATCGGTAATTGGATCAACAATTATTTGCCATGAAATTCATTAATACAGCGTCTGCACTGACAGCGGTGGTATTTCTCTCAGCCAATCAGAATCAAGAAAAATGTTTACCGGGAACTCAAATTAGATGAAATCTTCAAATGATAAATTAAAATTTGATTAATCGTTAAATGCGTTGCTGCTGCTACTTTCTGAAGCTAATACACTATCAGAATTGATCGCGAAAGACTTTTTTCAAGTATTCATCGAGTAAAAGAGCCCTACCATGCATAGTACCAAAAACAGAAATACTGTGGGGCTATAGACTTCTCTACTTCATAATGTAATTTGCACTATTTCTTGGCTTTTGAGGGGTAAGAGACGAGGATTGGCTGCTAAAATTAACTACAAGTCAATACGGTAGCTTTCATAGCGAGCAGAAGTAGAGGAAGATTCTTTGTTTTGAATAATTGCTTGATTTTCAATGACATCTTTCTATTTCAATTCCAGGATGCTTCTCCACCGACAAATTCCTACTGCTGAGATGAATAATTCACTGCACCCAAGGGACTGCAAAGAGTTGTCATCGCCTTACTTCGAAGTGGAGGTTTTATTAAACACATTTCAATATGTTAATGGATTACTTTTCAAGGTATGAGGTTGTTGAAACTATGATCTCCGTTCAACTATTCTTTCAAAAGGAGTTAAAACCTGACGATGACTAAACTATACTACAAGATGAAAATTATATGAATGCATAGGGTGAAAAGCGAAGTTAATTTACTGTCTTGATCAAATTAGATGTAATCATGTAATGTTTCATTAAAACTTGATAAATCGTTAATTATGTTACTGCTGCTTCTTTCTGAAGCTTATACTCTGTAAGATTTGATCGCGAAAGACTTCTTTTAGTATTCCTTAAGATGAACAGCTCTTCCATGCATACTACCAAGAACAGAAGTAATTACTTTTGGTGCTACTTATTTCCTTACTTCATTATGTACTTTTCTTAAGCGAGATAATTGTGCAGGGTAGGAGACGAGGAAAACTGCTAGAAATAATTAAAATCATTACGGTAGCTTCCATAGCGATGAGAATCAGAGGTAAATTCTTTGTTTTGGATAATTGCTTGATTTTCAATGACATCTTTATATTTCAATTTCAGGATGCTTCTCCACCGACAAATTCCTGCAACTTAGATTAATAATTCACTGCACCCGTAGGACTGCCTAGAGTGCTCATCACTTAACTTCGAAGTGGAGGTTTGATATTGCACATTTCAAGATGTTAGTGGATTATTTTTCAAGGTAAGAGTTTTTTGAAACGTTGGTAATGTAAATAATTCCTTTCATCGGATGTGACAATGTGAATGATTCTGCACGATGGAAATGAAATGAATCTATAAATTGAATGACAAAGGTGATCGATTTACAATTCAAGAATTAGTGTCTTTATGGGTTATATTAAAGAGTATTAATCAGTTCAATAATGAAAAACGCAATTCGGCAAACAGAAACTTGCTGTTATGATTCCCGGATGTTAATTACACATTTGGGCAGGTAACATTTACAAGGTAGGAGGATTTTGAAGCATTAGTTTCTGATAACATTTCCTTTTGATAGATGTCACACCAATGAGACCAATGATGTCATTTCCAATTGATGAATTTAAGATCCTGAGTGATAAATTGAATCAGTTTTAGTACTTGGGTGATGGGAAAGGAAACTTTGCAAGCAGGGAGTATCGTTTTCATGCAAGGATACTGATTGCACGTTTGAGCAAGTAAGATGATTTCCCTTCACGATAAGAGGTATTTGAAACAATGATTTTTGTTCAACTTTTCTTTCATAAGTGGTCAACTCACTTCACATTTCTGCAAGATGAAAGTTATACGAATCTATAAGGTTGAAAGAGAATTAATATAATAATTTCCCTTGGATTGATTGGTTGGCGTAAGGGATAGTTTTCATTTCATTCGATGATGGAATGGGCAATTCGGCAGGCGGCGATGAGCACTGTAAGCGAGTCTCCACATCTGCTGAGATACCGTGTTTCCCCTCTCGGATAACTATTTTATTACCTATCGTTTTTCAGGCACCGAACGAACAACGAGATACATGTCTCCCTTGCTCCTAAAACATTCTCTTATTTTCAGGTGTATTCTTTCTGTAGGCACATCTAGCAAGGAAACAAGGCCGGGAGGACGGACGAGGAGTGAGCGAGGTTCTTTTCTACATTTGGGCAGGAGATTAAAAGTAACTTATAGAACGACCAACATGGTGAACATCTATTTTATGTGATGCAAGAGGATGTGAATTGAACGTATCGCTCGCCATGTAACTGATGGTTGAAATGCAATAAAGTTTCTATTTTAAATGATTGAAAACTGGGTTTTACTCCACTCCCTTCAAGAAATATTAGTAAGAAAAAACGTTTAAAGTTAAATGCATACCCTTAGGTTTGACCGCTCTCCGGGTAAAGTTAAAGCACTCGTTAGGGTATTATTACCTCGAGGGCTTTCGTGAGAGCTCGACAAATTTCCATCGATTGCTTTCCTTTAAACTACCTATCATCAATAAGATTTTAAAAATTCATCTGAGTCATGAGGATGCCCCGCAATGGTGCAAAAGATTTGGATAGGAACGCTCTCATATTTTAACTCATGCGTTACCAACGTGATTAACATTTTCGGCGATAAGTCTTGTACTAATCACAGAAACCTGTTCCACCATCGGGCTTAAAATTGCTTCCACGTTACGAATCTTAAAGATTTGGAATAGAAGAACTTGCTCTACATTTATTTGTCACCGACACCTCTAAAGCTAAACGAGGAAAGGAGAAAATAGAACGACGGTCTTCGTCTTTTTGCCCCGAAATTGCTAACCGGAATCCGACAGAGGGCCAAGTATTCGTTCAGTTGCTCGGTCCGTCTCGCGAGTAAACATCGTGCTCGCATCTTGCGAATGGAGAAGCTTTCTCGTAGTGTACGTTCAATTCTCATCTCTCCCGCGGCCAGTGGAATCTTGAAGATTGCCCCTGGAGAAAGCGACAGTGATGTTCCGTTTAGTGGTCATTGGAGAACATATAGGATATAATCGATGTGGCAGATTTGCACGGGACTGCATTGTGACATCGTCGAGTGAGTGAGGCGAGAAGCTTCGAGCGAGGTTCACGGAGAATTTTAAAGGTGAGACCCATCGGAATATTTTCCTCGTCTCTTTGCCTGCGTTGACAAGAATGTGCATCGCAATTTAACCTCCTGATTGCTTCGAAACGCGGAGTTTGGAGTGCCCTCGGCTGGGGGATATCTTGATCACCGTAAATAAGACCAGATGTAAACAACAGCGAACGAATGCTTCATTGTCTCAGCTGTATCGTTCACATGGACTCGTATATTATCGCCTGGACGCGAACTTTATTAAGATTCCGAAGCCGTTTCTACAGTCAAAGCGCTTCCTCGTAGCATCATAGTTTACGCGAGGATGATTTCGTCTTCAATCGTGTTGATTTCATTCGAGGAAAGGGAAAATAAGGGACTGGGTATGGGAACGAAGTGAACGCGGCGAAGCCGCCATGGAAAGTGCAAAATGCATGGCGGCATTTCGAGGCGCCATTGTTACCGGTGGGAATCTAAAATTGAAAGAAGATTTTTCGAAATTAACTTGCGGTCCGTCGTAAACGATAAAATTTTCATGAAGACTAGTATTTATTATGATTTTTTTCCTACTACGTGAGTCTTACCGCACAGAAAGACCATTTTCATAATGTATCGAAAGCTTGTTCTTCGGAATTGAGGAAAACCGCCATTACTCGCCGTCGACGTAAAAGAAGAAAGAAATTTTGAGGTCATTCGATCGGTAATTGGATCAACAATTATTTGCCATGAAATTCATTAATACAGCGTCTGCACTGACAGCGGTGGTATTTCTCTCAGCCAATCAGAATCAAGAAAAAAGTTTACCGGGAACTCAAATTAGATGAAATCTTCAAATGATAAATTAAAATTTGATTAATCGTTAAATGCGTTGCTGCTGCTACTTTTTGAGGCTAATACACTATCAGAATTGATCGCGAAAGACTTCTTTCAAGTATTCATCGAGTAAAAGAGCCCTACCATGCATAGTACCAAAAACAGAAATACTGTGGGGCTACAGACTTCTCTACTTCATAATGCAATTTGCACTATTTCTTGGCTTTTGAGGGGTAAGAGACGAGGATTGGCTGCTAAAATTAACTACAAGTCAATACGGTAGCTTTCATAGCGAGCAGAAGTAGAGGAAGATTCTTTGTTTTGAATAATTGCTTGATTTTCAATGACATCTTTCTATTTCAATTCCAGGATGCTTCTCCACCGACAAATTCCTACTGCTGAGATGAATAATTCACTGCACCCAAGGGACTGCAAAGAGTTGTCATCGCCTTACTTCGAAGTGGAGGTTTTATTAAACACATTTCAATATGTTAATGGATTACTTTTCAAGGTATGAGGTTGTTGAAACTATGATCTCCGTTCAACTATTCTTTCAAAAGGAGTTAAAACCTGACGATGACTAAACTATACTACAAGATGAAAATTATATGAATGCATAGGGTGAAAAGCGAAGTTAATTTACTGTCTTGATCAAATTAGATGTAATCATGTAATGTTTCATTAAAACTTGATAAATCGTTAATATTGTTACTGCTGCTTCTTTCTGAAGCTTATACTCTGTAAGATTTGATCGCGAAAGACTTCTTTTAGTATTCCTTAAGATGAACAGCTCTTCCATGCATACTACCAAGAAGAGAAGTAATTACTTTTGGTGCTACTTATTTCCTTACTTCATTATGTACTTTTCTTAAGCGAGATAATTGTGCAGGGTAGGAGACGAGGAAAACTGCTAGAAATAATTAAAATCATTACGGTAGCTTCCATAGCGATGAGAATTAGAGGTAAATTCTTTGTTTTGGATAATTGCTTGATTTTCAATGACATCTTTATATTTCAATTTCAGGATGCTTCTCCACCGACAAATTCCTGCAACTTAGATTAATAATTCACTGCACCCGTAGGACTGCCTAGAGTGCTCATCACTTAACTTCGAAGTGGAGGTTTGATATTGCACATTTCAAGATGTTAGTGGATTATTTTTCAAGGTTAGAGTTTTTTGAAACGTTGGTAATGTAAATAATTCCTTTCATCGGATGTGACAATGTGAATGATTCTGCACGATGGAAATGAAAGGAATCTATAAATTGAATGACAAAGGTGATCGATTTACAATTCAAGAATTAGTGTCTTTATGGGTTATATTAAAGAGTATTAATCAGTTCAATAATGAAAAACGCAATTCGGCAAACAGAAACTTGCTGTTATGATTCCCGGATGTTAATTACACATTTGGGCAGGTAGCATTTACAAGGTAGGAGGATTTTGAAGCATTAGTTTCTGATAACATTTCCTTTTGATAGATGTCACACCAATGAGACCAATGATGTGATTTCCAATTGATGAATTTAAGATCCTGAGTGATAAATTGAATCAGTTTTAGTACTTGGGTGATGGGAAAGGAAACTTTGCAAGCAGGGAGTATCGTTTTCATGCAAGGATACTGATTGCACATTTGAGCAAGTAAGATGATTTCCCTTCACGATAAGAGGTATTTGAAACAATGATTTTTGTTCAACTTTTCTTTCATAAGTGGTCAACTCACTTCACATTTCTGCAAGATGAAAGTTATACGAATCTATAAGGTTGAAAGAGAATTAATATAATAATTTCCCTTGGATTGATTGGTTGGCGTAAGGGATAGTTTTCATTTCATTCGATGATGGAATGGGCAATTCGGCAGGCGGCGATGAGCACTGTAAGCGAGTCTCCACATCTGCTGAGATACCGTGTTTCCCCTCTCGGATAACTATTTTATTACCTATCGTTTTTCAGGCACCGAACGAACAACGAGATACATGTCTCCCTTGCTCCTAAAACATTCTCTTATTTTCAGGTGTATTCTTTCTGTAGGCACATCTAGCAAGGAAACAAGGCCGGGAGGACGGACGAGGAGTGAGCTAGGTTCTTTTCTACATTTGGGCAGGAGATTAAAAGTAACTTATAGAACGACCAACATAGTGAACATCTATTTTATGTGATGCAAGAGGATGTGAATTGAACGTATCGCTCGCCATGTAACTGATGGTTGAAATGCAATAAAGTTTCTATTTTAAATGGTTGAAAACTGGGGTTTACTCCACTCCCTTCAAGAAATATTAGTAAGAAAAAACGTTTAAAGTTAAATGCATACCCTTAGGTTTGACCGCTCTCCGGGTAAAGTTAAAGCACTCGTTAGGGTATTATTACCTCGAGGGCTTTCGTGAGAGCTCGACAAATTTCCATCGATTGCTTTCCTTTAAACTACCTATCATCAATAAGATTTTAAAAATTCATCTGAGTCATGAGGATGCCCCGCAATGGTGCAAAAGATTTGGATAGGAACGCTCTCATATTTTAACTCATGCGTTACCAACGTAATGAACTTTTTCGGCGATAAGTCTTGTACTAATCACAGAAACCTGTTCCACCATCGGGCTTAAAATTGCTTCCACGTTACGAATCTTAAAGATTTGGAATAGAAGAACTTGCTCTACATTTATTTGTCACCGACACCTCTAAAGCTAAACGAGGAAAGGAGAAAATAGAACGTCGGTCGTCGTCTTTTTGCCCCGAAATTGCTAACCGGAATCCGAGAGAGGGCCAAGTATTCGTTCAGTTGCTCGGTCCGTCTCGCGAGTAAACATCGTGCTCGCATCTTGCGAATGGAGAAGCTTTCTCGTAGTGTACGTTCAATTCTCATCTCTCCCGCGGCCAGTGGAATCTTGAAGATTGCCCCTGGAGAAAGCGACAGTGATGTTCCGTTTAGTGGTCATTGGAGAACATATAGGATATAATCGATGTGGCAGATTTGCACGGGACTGCATTGTGACATCGTCGAGTGAGTGAGGCGAGAAGCTTCGAGCGAGGTTCACGGAGAATTTTAAAGGTGAGACCCATCGGAATATTTTCCTCGTCTCTTTGCCTGCGTTGACAAGAATGTGCATCGCAATTTAACCTCCTGATTGCTTCGAAACGCGGAGTTTGGAGTGCCCTCGGCTGGGGGATATCTTGATCACCGTAAATAAGACCAGATGTAAACAACAGCGAACGAATGCTTCATTGTCTCAGCTGTATCGTTCACATGGACTCGTATATTATCGCCTGGACGCGAACTTTATTAAGATTCCGAAGCCGTTTCTACAGTCAAAGCGCTTCCTCGTAGCATCATAGTTTACGCGAGGATGATTTCGTCTTCAATCGTGTTGATTTCATTCGAGGAAAGGGAAAATAAGGGACTGGGTATGGGAACGAAGTGAACGCGGCGAAGCCGCCATGGAAAGTGCAAAATGCATGGCGGCATTTCGAGGCGCCATTGTTACCGGTGGGAATCTAAAATTGAAAGAAGATTTTTCGAAATTAACTTGCGGTCCGTCGTAAACGATAAAATTTTCATGAAGACTAGTATTTATTATGATTTTTTTCCTACTACGTGAGTCTTACCGCACAGAAAGACCATTTTCATAATGTATCGAAAGCTTGTTCTTCGGAATTGAGGAAAACCGCCATTACTCGCCGTCGACGTAAAAGAAGAAAGAAATTTTGAGGTCATTCGATCGGTAATTGGATCAACAATTATTTGCCATGAAATTCATTAATACAGCGTCTGCACTGACAGCGGTGGTATTTCTCTCAGCCAATCAGAATCAAGAAAAAAGTTTACCGGGAACTCAAATTAGATGAAATCTTCAAATGATAAATTAAAATTTGATTAATCGTTAAATGCGTTGCTGCTGCTACTTTTTGAGGCTAATACACTATCAGAATTGATCGCGAAAGACTTCTTTCAAGTATTCATCGAGTAAAAGAGCCCTACCATGCATAGTACCAAAAACAGAAATACTGTGGGGCTATAGACTTCTCTACTTCATAATGCAATTTGCACTATTTCTTGGCTTTTGAGGGGTAAGAGACGAGGATTGGCTGCTAAAATTAACTACAAGTCAATACGGTAGCTTTCATAGCGAGCAGAAGTAGAGGAAGATTCTTTGTTTTGAATAATTGCTTGATTTTCAATGACATCTTTCTATTTCAATTCCAGGATGCTTCTCCACCGACAAATTCCTACTGCTGAGATGAATAATTCACTGCACCCAAGGGACTGCAAAGAGTTGTCATCGCCTTACTTCGAAGTGGAGGTTTTATTAAACACATTTCAATATGTTAATGGATTACTTTTCAAGGTATGAGGTTGTTGAAACTATGATCTCCGTTCAACTATTCTTTCAAAAGGAGTTAAAACCTGACGATGACTAAACTATACTACAAGATGAAAATTATATGAATGCATAGGGTGAAAAGCGAAGTTAATTTACTGTCTTGATCAAATTAGATGTAATCATGTAATGTTTCATTAAAACTTGATAAATCGTTAATATTGTTACTGCTGCTTCTTTCTGAAGCTTATACTCTGTAAGATTTGATCGCGAAAGACTTCTTTTAGTATTCCTTAAGATGAACAGCTCTTCCATGCATACTACCAAGAACAGAAGTAATTACTTTTGGTGCTACTTATTTCCTTACTTCATTATGTACTTTTCTTAAGCGAGATAATTGTGCAGGGTAGGAGACGAGGAAAACTGCTAGAAATAATTAAAATCATTACGGTAGCTTCCATAGCGATGAGAATCAGAGGTAAATTCTTTGTTTTGGATAATTGCTTGATTTTCAATGACATCTTTATATTTCAATTTCAGGATGCTTCTCCACCGACAAATTCCTGCAACTTAGATTAATAATTCACTGCACCCGTAGGACTGCCTAGAGTGCTCATCACTTAACTTCGAAGTGGAGGTTTGATATTGCACATTTCAAGATGTTAGTGGATTATTTTTCAAGGTTAGAGTTTTTTGAAACGTTGGTAATGTAAATAATTCCTTTCATCGGATGTGACAATGTGAATGATTCTGCACGATGGAAATGAAAGGAATCTATAAATTGAATGACAAAGGTGATCGATTTACAATTCAAGAATTAGTGTCTTTATGGGTTATATTAAAGAGTATTAATCAGTTCAATAATGAAAAACGCAATTCGGCAAACAGAAACTTGCTGTTATGATTCCCGGATGTTAATTACACATTTGGGCAGGTAGCATTTACAAGGTAGGAGGATTTTGAAGCATTAGTTTCTGATAACATTTCCTTTTGATAGATGTCACACCAATGAGACCAATGATGTGATTTCCAATTGATGAATTTAAGATCCTGAGTGATAAATTGAATCAGTTTTAGTACTTGGGTGATGGGAAAGGAAACTTTGCAAGCAGGGAGTATCGTTTTCATGCAAGGATACTGATTGCACGTTTGAGCAAGTAAGATGATTTCCCTTCACGATAAGAGGTATTTGAAACAATGATTTTTGTTCAACTTTTCTTTCATAAGTGGTCAACTCACTTCACATTTCTGCAAGATGAAAGTTATACGAATCTATAAGGTTGAAAGAGAATTAATATAATAATTTCCCTTGGATTGATGGGTGTGCGTAAGGGATAGTTTTCATTTCATTCGATGATGGAATGGGCAATTCGGCAGGCGGCGATGAGCACTGTAAGCGAGTCTCCACATCTGCTGAGATTCCGTGTTTCCCCTCTCGGATAACTACTTTATTACCTATCGTTTTTCAGGCACCGAACGAACAACGAGATACATGTCTCCCTTGCACCTAAAACATTCTCTTATTTTCAGGTGTATTCTTTCTGTAGGCACATCTAGCAAGGAAACAAGGCCGGGAGGACGGACGAGGAGTGAGCTAGGTTCTTTTCTACATTTGGGCAGGAGATTAAAAGTAACTTATAGAACGACCAACATGGTGAACATCTATTTTATGTGATGCAAGAGGATGTGAATTGAACGTATCGCTCGCCATGTAACTGATGGTTGAAATGCAATAAAGTTTCTATTTTAAATGGTTGAAAACTGGGTTTTACTCCACTCCCTTCAAGAAATATTAGTAAGAAAAAACGTTTAAAGTTAAATGCATACCCTTAGGTTTGACCGCTCTCCGGGTAAAGTTAAAGCACTCGTTAGGGTATTATTACCTCGAGGGCTTTCGTGAGAGCTCGACAAATTTCCATCGATTGCTTTCCTTTAAACTACCTATCATCAATAAGATTTTAAAAATTCATCTGAGTCATGAGGATGCCCCGCAATGGTGCAAAAGATTTGGATAGGAACGCTCTCATATTTTAACTCATGCGTTACCAACGTGATGAACTTTTTCGGCGATAAGTCTTGTACTAATCACAGAAACCTGTTCCACCATCGGGCTTAAAATTGCTTCCACGTTACGAATCTTAAAGATTTGGAATAGAAGAACTTGCTCTACATTTATTTGTCACCGACACCTCTAAAGCTAAACGAGGAAAGGAGAAAATAGAACGTCGGTCGTCGTCTTTTTGCCCCGAAATTGCTAACCGGAATCCGAGAGAGGGCCAAGTATTCGTTCAGTTGCTCGGTCCGTCTCGCGAGTAAACATCGTGCTCGCATCTTGCGAATGGAGAAGCTTTCTCGTAGTGTACGTTCAATTCTCATCTCTCCCGCGGCCAGTGGAATCTTGAAGATTGCCCCTGGAGAAAGCGACAGTGATGTTCCGTTTAGTGGTCATTGGAGAACATATAGGATATAATCGATGTGGCAGATTTGCACGGGACTGCATTGTGACATCGTCGAGTGAGTGAGGCGAGAAGCTTCGAGCGAGGTTCACGGAGAATTTTAAAGGTGAGACCCATCGGAATATTTTCCTCGTCTCTTTGCCTGCGTTGACAAGAATGTGCATCGCAATTTAACCTCCTGATTGCTTCGAAACGCGGAGTTTGGAGTGCCCTCGGCTGGGGGATATCTTGATCACCGTAAATAAGACCAGATGTAAACAACAGCGAACGAATGCTTCATTGTCTCAGCTGTATCGTTCACATGGACTCGTATATTATCGCCTGGACGCGAACTTTATTAAGATTCCGAAGCCGTTTCTACAGTCAAAGCGCTTCCTCGTAGCATCATAGTTTACGCGAGGATGATTTCGTCTTCAATCGTGTTGATTTCATTCGAGGAAAGGGAAAATAAGGGACTGGGTATGGGAACGAAGTGAACGCGGCGAAGCCGCCATGGAAAGTGCAAAATGCATGGCGGCATTTCGAGGCGCCATTGTTACCGGTGGGAATCTAAAATTGAAAGAAGATTTTTCGAAATTAACTTGCGGTCCGTCGTAAACGATAAAATTTTCATGAAGACTAGTATTTATTATGATTTTTTTCCTACTACGTGAGTCTTACCGCACAGAAAGACCATTTTCATAATGTATCGAAAGCTTGTTCTTCGGAATTGAGGAAAACCGCCATTACTCGCCGTCGACGTAAAAGAAGAAAGAAATTTTGAGGTCATTCGATCGGTAATTGGATCAACAATTATTTGCCATGAAATTCATTAATACAGCGTCTGCACTGACAGCGGTGGTATTTCTCTCAGCCAATCAGAATCAAGAAAAAAGTTTACCGGGAACTCAAATTAGATGAAATCTTCAAATGATAAATTAAAATTTGATTAATCGTTAAATGCGTTGCTGCTGCTACTTTCTGAGGCTAATACACTATCAGAATTGATCGCGAAAGACTTCTTTCAAGTATTCATCGAGTAAAAGAGCCCTACCATGCATAGTACCAAAAACAGAAATACTGTGGGGCTATAGACTTCTCTACTTCATAATGCAATTTGCACTATTTCTTGGCTTTTGAGGGGTAAGAGACGAGGATTGGCTGCTAAAATTAACTACAAGTCAATACGGTAGCTTTCATAGCGAGCAGAAGTAGAGGAAGATTCTTTGTTTTGAATAATTGCTTGATTTTCAATGACATCTTTCTATTTCAATTCCAGGATGCTTCTCCACCGACAAATTCCTACTGCTGAGATGAATAATTCACTGCACCCAAGGGACTGCAAAGAGTTGTCATCGCCTTACTTCGAAGTGGAGGTTTTATTAAACACATTTCAATATGTTAATGGATTACTTTTCAAGGTATGAGGTTGTTGAAACTATGATCTCCGTTCAACTATTCTTTCAAAAGGAGTTAAAACCTGACGATGACTAAACTATACTACAAGATGAAAATTATATGAATGCATAGGGTGAAAAGCGAAGTTAATTTACTGTCTTGATCAAATTAGATGTAATCATGTAATGTTTCATTAAAACTTGATAAATCGTTAATATTGTTACTGCTGCTTCTTTCTGAAGCTTATACTCTGTAAGATTTGATCGCGAAAGACTTCTTTTAGTATTCCTTAAGATGAACAGCTCTTCCATGCATACTACCAAGAACAGAAGTAATTACTTTTGGTGCTACTTATTTCCTTACTTCATTATGTACTTTTCTTAAGCGAGATAATTGTGCAGGGTAGGAGACGAGGAAAACTGCTAGAAATAATTAAAATCATTACGGTAGCTTCCATAGCGATGAGAATCAGAGGTAAATTCTTTGTTTTGGATAATTGCTTGATTTTCAATGACATCTTTATATTTCAATTTCAGGATGCTTCTCCACCGACAAATTCCTGCAACTTAGATTAATAATTCACTGCACCCGTAGGACTGCCTAGAGTGCTCATCACTTAACTTCGAAGTGGAGGTTTGATATTGCACATTTCAAGATGTCAGTGGATTATTTTTCAAGGTTAGAGTTTTTTGAAACGTTGGTAATGTAAATAATTCCTTTCATCGGATGTGACAATGTGAATGATTCTGCACGATGGAAATGAAAGGAATCTATAAATTGAATGACAAAGGTGATCGATTTACAATTCAAGAATTAGTGTCTTTATGGGTTATATTAAAGAGTATTAATCAGTTCAATAATGAAAAACGCAATTCGGCAAACAGAAACTTGCTGTTATGATTCCCGGATGTTAATTACACATTTGGGCAGGTAGCATTTACAAGGTAGGAGGATTTTGAAGCATTAGTTTCTGATAACATTTCCTTTTGATAGATGTCACACCAATGAGACCAATGATGTGATTTCCAATTGATGAATTTAAGATCCTGAGTGATAAATTGAATCAGTTTTAGTACTTGGGTGATGGGAAAGGAAACTTTGCAAGCAGGGAGTATCGTTTTCATGCAAGGATACTGATTGCACGTTTGAGCAAGTAAGATGATTTCCCTTCACGATAAGAGGTATTTGAAACAATGATTTTTGTTCAACTTTTCTTTCATAAGTGGTCAACTCACTTCACATTTCTGCAAGATGAAAGTTATACGAATCTATAAGGTTGAAAGAGAATTAATATAATAATTTCCCTTGGATTGATGGGTGTGCGTAAGGGATAGTTTTCATTTCATTCGATGATGGAATGGGCAATTCGGCAGGCGGCGATGAGCACTGTAAGCGAGTCTCCACATCTGCTGAGATACCGTGTTTCCCCTCTCGGATAACTACTTTATTACCTATCGTTTTTCAGGCACCGAACGAACAACGAGATACATGTCTCCCTTGCACCTAAAACATTCTCTTATTTTCAGGTGTATTCTTTCTGTAGGCACATCTAGCAAGGAAACAAGGCCGGGAGGACGGACGAGGAGTGAGCTAGGTTCTTTTCTACATTTGGGCAGGAGATTAAAAGTAACTTATAGAACGACCAACATGGTGAACATCTATTTTATGTGATGCAAGAGGATGTGAATTGAACGTATCGCTCGCCATGTAACTGATGGTTGAAATGCAATAAAGTTTCTATTTTAAATGGTTGAAAACTGGGTTTTACTCCACTCCCTTCAAGAAATATTAGTAAGAAAAAACGTTTAAAGTTAAATGCATACCCTTAGGTTTGACCGCTCTCCGGGTAAAGTTAAAGCACTCGTTAGGGTATTATTACCTCGAGGGCTTTCGTGAGAGCTCGACAAATTTCCATCGATTGCTTTCCTTTAAACTACCTATCATCAATAAGATTTTAAAAATTCATCTGAGTCATGAGGATGCCCCGCAATGGTGCAAAAGATTTGGATAGGAACGCTCTCATATTTTAACTCATGCGTTACCAACGTGATGAACTTTTTCGGCGATAAGTCTTGTACTAATCACAGAAACCTGTTCCACCATCGGGCTTAAAATTGCTTCCACGTTACGAATCTTAAAGATTTGGAATAGAAGAACTTGCTCTACATTTATTTGTCACCGACACCTCTAAAGCTAAACGAGGAAAGGAGAAAATAGAACGTCGGTCGTCGTCTTTTTGCCCCGAAATTGCTAACCGGAATCCGAGAGAGGGCCAAGTATTCGTTCAGTTGCTCGGTCCGTCTCGCGAGTAAACATCGTGCTCGCATCTTGCGAATGGAGAAGCTTTCTCGTAGTGTACGTTCAATTCTCATCTCTCCCGCGGCCAGTGGAATCTTGAAGATTGCCCCTGGAGAAAGCGACAGTGATGTTCCGTTTAGTGGTCATTGGAGAACATATAGGATATAATCGATGTGGCAGATTTGCACGGGACTGCATTGTGACATCGTCGAGTGAGTGAGGCGAGAAGCTTCGAGCGAGGTTCACGGAGAATTTTAAAGGTGAGACCCATCGGAATATTTTCCTCGTCTCTTTGCCTGCGTTGACAAGAATGTGCATCGCAATTTAACCTCCTGATTGCTTCGAAACGCGGAGTTTGGAGTGCCCTCGGCTGGGGGATATCTTGATCACCGTAAATAAGACCAGATGTAAACAACAGCGAACGAATGCTTCATTGTCTCAGCTGTATCGTTCACATGGACTCGTATATTATCGCCTGGACGCGAACTTTATTAAGATTCCGAAGCCGTTTCTACAGTCAAAGCGCTTCCTCGTAGCATCATAGTTTACGCGAGGATGATTTCGTCTTCAATCGTGTTGATTTCATTCGAGGAAAGGGAAAATAAGGGACTGGGTATGGGAACGAAGTGAACGCGGCGAAGCCGCCATGGAAAGTGCAAAATGCATGGCGGCATTTCGAGGCGCCATTGTTACCGGTGGGAATCTAAAATTGAAAGAAGATTTTTCGAAATTAACTTGCGGTCCGTCGTAAACGATAAAATTTTCATGAAGACTAGTATTTATTATGATTTTTTTCCTACTACGTGAGTCTTACCGCACAGAAAGACCATTTTCATAATGTATCGAAAGCTTGTTCTTCGGAATTGAGGAAAACCGCCATTACTCGCCGTCGACGTAAAAGAAGAAAGAAATTTTGAGGTCATTCGATCGGTAATTGGATCAACAATTATTTGCCATGAAATTCATTAATACAGCGTCTGCACTGACAGCGGTGGTATTTCTCTCAGCCAATCAGAATCAAGAAAAAAGTTTACCGGGAACTCAAATTAGATGAAATCTTCAAATGATAAATTAAAATTTGATTAATCGTTAAATGCGTTGCTGCTGCTACTTTTTGAGGCTAATACACTATCAGAATTGATCGCGAAAGACTTCTTTCAAGTATTCATCGAGTAAAAGAGCCCTACCATGCATAGTACCAAAAACAGAAATACTGTGGGGCTATAGACTTCTCTACTTCATAATGCAATTTGCACTATTTCTTGGCTTTTGAGGGGTAAGAGACGAGGATTGGCTGCTAAAATTAACTACAAGTCAATACGGTAGCTTTCATAGCGAGCAGAAGTAGAGGAAGATTCTTTGTTTTGAATAATTGCTTGATTTTCAATGACATCTTTCTATTTCAATTCCAGGATGCTTCTCCACCGACAAATTCCTACTGCTGAGATGAATAATTCACTGCACCCAAGGGACTGCAAAGAGTTGTCATCGCCTTACTTCGAAGTGGAGGTTTTATTAAACACATTTCAATATGTTAATGGATTACTTTTCAAGGTATGAGGTTGTTGAAACTATGATCTCCGTTCAACTATTCTTTCAAAAGGAGTTAAAACCTGACGATGACTAAACTATACTACAAGATGAAAATTATATGAATGCATAGGGTGAAAAGCGAAGTTAATTTACTGTCTTGATCAAATTAGATGTAATCATGTAATGTTTCATTAAAACTTGATAAATCGTTAATATTGTTACTGCTGCTTCTTTCTGAAGCTTATACTCTGTAAGATTTGATCGCGAAAGACTTCTTTTAGTATTCCTTAAGATGAACAGCTCTTCCATGCATACTACCAAGAACAGAAGTAATTACTTTTGGTGCTACTTATTTCCTTACTTCATTATGTACTTTTCTTAAGCGAGATAATTGTGCAGGGTAGGAGACGAGGAAAACTGCTAGAAATAATTAAAATCATTACGGTAGCTTCCATAGCGATGAGAATCAGAGGTAAATTCTTTGTTTTGGATAATTGCTTGATTTTCAATGACATCTTTATATTTCAATTTCAGGATGCTTCTCCACCGACAAATTCCTGCAACTTAGATTAATAATTCACTGCACCCGTAGGACTGCCTAGAGTGCTCATCACTTAACTTCGAAGTGGAGGTTTGATATTGCACATTTCAAGATGTCAGTGGATTATTTTTCAAGGTTAGAGTTTTTTGAAACGTTGGTAATGTAAATAATTCCTTTCATCGGATGTGACAATGTGAATGATTCTGCACGATGGAAATGAAAGGAATCTATAAATTGAATGACAAAGGTGATCGATTTACAATTCAAGAATTAGTGTCTTTATGGGTTATATTAAAGAGTATTAATCAGTTCAATAATGAAAAACGCAATTCGGCAAACAGAAACTTGCTGTTATGATTCCCGGATGTTAATTACACATTTGGGCAGGTAGCATTTACAAGGTAGGAGGATTTTGAAGCATTAGTTTCTGATAACATTTCCTTTTGATAGATGTCACACCAATGAGACCAATGATGTCATTTCCAATTGATGAATTTAAGATCCTGAGTGATAAATTGAATCAGTTTTAGTACTTGGGTGATGGGAAAGGAAACTTTGCAAGCAGGGAGTATCGTTTTCATGCAAGGATACTGATTGCACGTTTGAGCAAGTAAGATGATTTCCCTTCACGATAAGAGGTATTTGAAACAATGATTTTTGTTCAACTTTTCTTTCATAAGTGGTCAACTCACTTCACATTTCTGCAAGATGAAAGTTATACGAATCTATAAGGTTGAAAGAGAATTAATATAATAATTTCCCTTGGATTGATGGGTGTGCGTAAGGGATAGTTTTCATTTCATTCGATGATGGAATGGGCAATTCGGCAGGCGGCGATGAGCACTGTAAGCGAGTCTCCACATCTGCTGAGATACCGTGTTTCCCCTCTCGGATAACTACTTTATTACCTATCGTTTTTCAGGCACCGAACGAACAACGAGATACATGTCTCCCTTGCACCTAAAACATTCTCTTATTTTCAGGTGTATTCTTTCTGTAGGCACATCTAGCAAGGAAACAAGGCCGGGAGGACGGACGAGGAGTGAGCTAGGTTCTTTTCTACATTTGGGCAGGAGATTAAAAGTAACTTATAGAACGACCAACATAGTGAACATCTATTTTATGTGATGCAAGAGGATGTGAATTGAACGTATCGCTCGCCATGTAACTGATGGTTGAAATGCAATAAAGTTTCTATTTTAAATGGTTGAAAACTGGGGTTTACTCCACTCCCTTCAAGAAATATTAGTAAGAAAAAACGTTTAAAGTTAAATGCATACCCTTAGGTTTGACCGCTCTCCGGGTAAAGTTAAAGCACTCGTTAGGGTATTATTACCTCGAGGGCTTTCGTGAGAGCTCGACAAATTTCCATCGATTGCTTTCCTTTAAACTACCTATCATCAATAAGATTTTAAAAATTCATCTGAGTCATGAGGATGCCCCGCAATGGTGCAAAAGATTTGGATAGGAACGCTCTCATATTTTAACTCATGCGTTACCAACGTGATGAACTTTTTCGGCGATAAGTCTTGTACTAATCACAGAAACCTGTTCCACCATCGGGCTTAAAATTGCTTCCACGTTACGAATCTTAAAGATTTGGAATAGAAGAACTTGCTCTACATTTATTTGTCACCGACACCTCTAAAGCTAAACGAGGAAAGGAGAAAATAGAACGTCGGTCGTCGTCTTTTTGCCCCGAAATTGCTAACCGGAATCCGAGAGAGGGCCAAGTATTCGTTCAGTTGCTCGGTCCGTCTCGCGAGTAAACATCGTGCTCGCATCTTGCGAATGGAGAAGCTTTCTCGTAGTGTACGTTCAATTCTCATCTCTCCCGCGGCCAGTGGAATCTTGAAGATTGCCCCTGGAGAAAGCGACAGTGATGTTCCGTTTAGTGGTCATTGGAGAACATATAGGATATAATCGATGTGGCAGATTTGCACGGGACTGCATTGTGACATCGTCGAGTGAGTGAGGCGAGAAGCTTCGAGCGAGGTTCACGGAGAATTTTAAAGGTGAGACCCATCGGAATATTTTCCTCGTCTCTTTGCCTGCGTTGACAAGAATGTGCATCGCAATTTAACCTCCTGATTGCTTCGAAACGCGGAGTTTGGAGTGCCCTCGGCTGGGGGATATCTTGATCACCGTAAATAAGACCAGATGTAAACAACAGCGAACGAATGCTTCATTGTCTCAGCTGTATCGTTCACATGGACTCGTATATTATCGCCTGGACGCGAACTTTATTAAGATTCCGAAGCCGTTTCTACAGTCAAAGCGCTTCCTCGTAGCATCATAGTTTACGCGAGGATGATTTCGTCTTCAATCGTGTTGATTTCATTCGAGGAAAGGGAAAATAAGGGACTGGGTATGGGAACGAAGTGAACGCGGCGAAGCCGCCATGGAAAGTGCAAAATGCATGGCGGCATTTCGAGGCGCCATTGTTACCGGTGGGAATCTAAAATTGAAAGAAGATTTTTCGAAATTAACTTGCGGTCCGTCGTAAACGATAAAATTTTCATGAAGACTAGTATTTATTATGATTTTTTTCCTACTACGTGAGTCTTACCGCACAGAAAGACCATTTTCATAATGTATCGAAAGCTTGTTCTTCGGAATTGAGGAAAACCGCCATTACTCGCCGTCGACGTAAAAGAAGAAAGAAATTTTGAGGTCATTCGATCGGTAATTGGATCAACAATTATTTGCCATGAAATTCATTAATACAGCGTCTGCACTGACAGCGGTGGTATTTCTCTCAGCCAATCAGAATCAAGAAAAAAGTTTACCGGGAACTCAAATTAGATGAAATCTTCAAATGATAAATTAAAATTTGATTAATCGTTAAATGCGTTGCTGCTGCTACTTTTTGAGGCTAATACACTATCAGAATTGATCGCGAAAGACTTCTTTCAAGTATTCATCGAGTAAAAGAGCCCTACCATACATAGTACCAAAAACAGAAATACTGTGGGGCTATAGACTTCTCTACTTCATAATGCAATTTGCACTATTTCTTGGCTTTTGAGGGGTAAGAGACGAGGATTGGCTGCTAAAATTAACTACAAGTCAATACGGTAGCTTTCATAGCGAGCAGAAGTAGAGGAAGATTCTTTGTTTTGAATAATTGCTTGATTTTCAATGACATCTTTCTATTTCAATTCCAGGATGCTTCTCCACCGACAAATTCCTACTGCTGAGATGAATAATTCACTGCACCCAAGGGACTGCAAAGAGTTGTCATCGCCTTACTTCGAAGTGGAGGTTTTATTAAACACATTTCAATATGTTAATGGATTACTTTTCAAGGTATGAGGTTGTTGAAACTATGATCTCCGTTCAACTATTCTTTCAAAAGGAGTTAAAACCTGACGATGACTAAACTATACTACAAGATGAAAATTATATGAATGCATAGGGTGAAAAGCGAAGTTAATTTACTGTCTTGATCAAATTAGATGTAATCATGTAATGTTTCATTAAAACTTGATAAATCGTTAATATTGTTACTGCTGCTTCTTTCTGAAGCTTATACTCTGTAAGATTTGATCGCGAAAGACTTCTTTTAGTATTCCTTAAGATGAACAGCTCTTCCATGCATACTACCAAGAACAGAAGTAATTACTTTTGGTGCTACTTATTTCCTTACTTCATTATGTACTTTTCTTAAGCCAGATAATTGTGCAGGGTAGGAGACGAGGAAAACTGCTAGAAATAATTAAAATCATTACGGTAGCTTCCATAGCGATGAGAATCAGAGGTAAATTCTTTGTTTTGGATAATTGCTTGATTTTCAATGACATCTTTATATTTCAATTTCAGGATGCTTCTCCACCGACAAATTCCTGCAACTTAGATTAATAATTCACTGCACCCGTAGGACTGCCTAGAGTGCTCATCACTTAACTTCGAAGCGGAGGTTTGATATTGCACATTTCAAGATGTCAGTGGATTATTTTTCAAGGTTAGAGTTTTTTGAAACGTTGGTAATGTAAATAATTCCTTTCATCGGATGTGACAATGTGAATGATTCTGCACGATGGAAATGAAAGGAATCTATAAATTGAATGACAAAGGTGATCGATTTACAATTCAAGAATTAGTGTCTTTATGGGTTATATTAAAGAGTATTAATCAGTTCAATAATGAAAAACGCAATTCGGCAAACAGAAACTTGCTGTTATGATTCCCGGATGTTAATTACACATTTGGGCAGGTAGCATTTACAAGGTAGGAGGATTTTGAAGCATTAGTTTCTGATAACATTTCCTTTTGATAGATGTCACACCAATGAGACCAATGACGTGATTTCCAATTGATGAATTTAAGATCCTGAGTGATAAATTGAATCAGTTTTAGTACTTGGGTGATGGGAAAGGAAACTTTGCAAGCAGGGAGTATCGTTTTCATGCAAGGATACTGATTGCACGTTTGAGCAAGTAAGATGATTTCCCTTCACGATAAGAGGTATTTGAAACAACGATTTTTGTTCAACTTTTCTTTCATAAGTGGTCAACTCACTTCACATTTCTGCAAGATGAAAGTTATACGAATCTATAAGGTTGAAAGAGAATTAGTATAATAATTTCCCTTGGATTGATGGGTGTGCGTAAGGGATAGTTTTCATTTCATTCGATGATGGAATGGGCAATTTGGCAGGCGGCGATGAGCACTGTAAGCGAGTCTCCACATCTGCTGAGATACCGTGTTTCCCCTCTCGGATAACTACTTTATTACCTATCGTTTTTCAGGCACCGAACGAACAACGAGATACATGTCTCCCTTGCACCTAAAACATTCTCTTATTTTCAGGTGTATTCTTTCTGTAGGCACATCTAGCAAGGAAACAAGGCCGGGAGGACGGACGAGGAGTGAGCTAGGTTCTTTTCTACATTTGGGCAGGAGATTAAAAGTAACTTATAGAACGACCAACATAGTGAACATCTATTTTATGTGATGCAAGAGGATGTGAATTGAACGTATCGCTCGCCATGTAACTGATGGTTGAAATGCAATAAAGTTTCTATTTTAAATGGTTGAAAACTGGGGTTTACTCCACTCCCTTCAAGAAATATTAGTAAGAAAAAACGTTTAAAGTTAAATGCATACCCTTAGGTTTGACCGCTCTCCGAGTAAAGTTAAAGCACTCGTTAGGGTATTATTACCTCGAGGGCTTTCGTGAGAGCTCGACAAATTTCCATCGATTGCTTTCCTTTAAACTACCTATCATCAATAAGATTTTAAAAATTCATCTGAGTCATGAGGATGCCCCGCAATGGTGCAAAAGATTTGGATAGGAACGCTCTCATATTTTAACTCATGCGTTACCAACGTGATGAACATTTTCGGCGATAAGTCTTGTACTAATCACAGAAACCTGTTCCACCATCGGGCTTAAAATTGCTTCCACGTTACGAATCTTAAAGATTTGGAATAGAAGAACTTGCTCTACATTTATTTGTCACCGACACCTCTAAAGCTAAACGAGGAAAGGAGAAAATAGAACGACGGTCGTCGTCTTTTTGCCCCGAAATTGCTAACCGGAATCCGACAGAGGGCCAAGTATTCGTTCAGTTGCTCGGTCCGTCTCGCGAGTAAACATCGTGCTCGCATCTTGCGAATGGAGAAGCTTTCTCGTAGTGTACGTTCAATTCTCATCTCTCCCGCGGCCAGTGGAATCTTGAAGATTGCCCCTGGAGAAAGCGACAGTGATGTTCCGTTTAGTGGTCATTGGAGAACATATAGGATATAATCGATGTGGCAGATTTGCACGGGACTGCATTGTGACATCGTCGAGTGAGTGAGGCGAGAAGCTTCGAGCGAGGTTCACGGAGAATTTTAAAGGTGAGACCCATCGGAATATTTTCCTCGTCTCTTTGCCTGCGTTGACAAGAATGTGCATCGCAATTTAACCTCCTGATTGCTTCGAAACGCGGAGTTTGGAGTGCCCTCGGCTGGGGGATATCTTGATCACCGTAAATAAGACCAGATGTAAACAACAGCGAACGAATGCTTCATTGTCTCAGCTGTATCGTTCACATGGACTCGTATATTATCGCCTGGACGCGAACTTTATTAAGATTCCGAAGCCGTTTCTACAGTCAAAGCGCTTCCTCGTAGCATCATAGTTTACGCGAGGATGATTTCGTCTTCAATCGTGTTGATTTCATTCGAGGAAAGGGAAAATAAGGGACTGGGTATGGGAACGAAGTGAACGCGGCGAAGCCGCCATGGAAAGTGCAAAATGCATGGCGGCATTTCGAGGCGCCATTGTTACCGGTGGGAATCTAAAATTGAAAGAAGATTTTTCGAAATTAACTTGCGGTCCGTCGTAAACGATAAAATTTTCATGAAGACTAGTATTTATTATGATTTTTTTCCTACTACGTGAGTCTTACCGCACAGAAAGACCATTTTCATAATGTATCGAAAGCTTGTTCTTCGGAATTGAGGAAAACCGCCATTACTCGCCGTCGACGTAAAAGAAGAAAGAAATTTTGAGGTCATTCGATCGGTAATTGGATCAACAATTATTTGCCATGAAATTCATTAATACAGCGTCTGCACTGACAGCGGTGGTATTTCTCTCAGCCAATCAGAATCAAGAAAAAAGTTTACCGGGAACTCAAATTAGATGAAATCTTCAAATGATAAATTAAAATTTGATTAATCGTTAAATGCGTTGCTGCTGCTACTTTCTGAAGCTAATACACTATCAGAATTGATCGCGAAAGACTTTTTTCAAGTATTCATCGAGCAAAAGAGCCCTACCATGCATAGTACCAAAAACAGAAATACTGTGGGGCTATAGACTTCTCTACTTCATAATGTAATTTGCACTATTTCTTGGCTTTTGAGGGGTAAGAGACGAGGATTGGCTCCTATTATTAATTACAAGTCAATACGGTAGCTTTCATAGCGAGCAGAAGTAGAGGAAGATTCTTTGTTTTGAATAATTGCTTGATTTTCAATGACATCTTTCTATTTCAATTCCAGGATGCTTCTCCACCGACAAATTCCTGCAACTTAGATTAATAATTCACTGCACCCGTAGGACTGCCTAGAGTGCTCATCACTTAACTTCGAAGTGGAGGTTTGATATTGCACATTTCAAGATGTCAGTGGATTATTTTTCAAGGTAAGAGTTTTTTGAAACGTTGGTAATGTAAATAATTCCTTTCATAGGATGTGACAATGTGAATGATTCTGCACGATGGAAATGAAATGAATCTATAAATTGAATGACAAAGGTGATCGATTTACAATTCAAGAATTAGTGTCTTTATGGGTTATATTAAAGAGTATTAATCAGTTCAATAATGAAAAACGCAATTCGGCAAACAGAAACTTGCTGTTATGATTCCCGGATGTTAATTTCACATTTGGGCAGGTAACATTTACAAGGTAGGAGGATTTTGAAGCATTAGTTTCTGATAACATTTCCTTTTGATAGATGTCACACCAATGAGACCAATGACGTGATTTCCAATTGATGAATTTAAGATCCTGAGTGATAAATTGAATCAGTTTTAGTACTTGGGTGATGGGAAAGGAAACTTTGCAAGCAGGGAGTATCGTTTTCATGCAAGGATACTGATTGCACGTTTGAGCAAGTAAGATGATTTCCCTTCACGATAAGAGGTATTTGAAACAACGATTTTTGTTCAACTTTTCTTTCATAAGTGGTCAACTCACGTCACATTTCTGCAAGATGAAAGTTATACGAATCTATAAGGTTGAAAGAGAATTAGTATAATAATTTCCCTTGGATTGATGGGTGTGCGTAAGGGATAGTTTTCATTTCATTCGATGATGGAATGGGCAATTTGGCAGGCGGCGATGAGCACTGTAAGCGAGTCTCCACATCTGCTGAGATACCGTGTTTCCCCTCTCGGATAACTACTTTATTACCTATCGTTTTTCAGGCACCGAACGAACAACGAGATACATGTCTCCCTTGCACCTAAAACATTCTCTTATTTTCAGGTGTATTCTTTCTGTAGGCACATCTAGCAAGGAAACAAGGCCGGGAGGACGGACGAGGAGTGAGCTAGGTTCTTTTCTACATTTGGGCAGGAGATTAAAAGTAACTTATAGAACGACCAACATAGTGAACATCTATTTTATGTGATGCAAGAGGATGTGAATTGAACGTATCGCTCGCCATGTAACTGATGGTTGAAATGCAATAAAGTTTCTATTTTAAATGGTTGAAAACTGGGGTTTACTCCACTCCCTTCAAGAAATATTAGTAAGAAAAAACGTTTAAAGTTAAATGCATACCCTTAGGTTTGACCGCTCTCCGGGTAAAGTTAAAGCACTCGTTAGGGTATTATTACCTCGAGGGCTTTCGTGAGAGCTCGACAAATTTCCATCGATTGCTTTCCTTTAAACTACCTATCATCAATAAGATTTTAAAAATTCATCTGAGTCATGAGGATGCCCCGCAATGGTGCAAAAGATTTGGATAGGAACGCTCTCATATTTTAACTCATGCGTTACCAACGTGATGAACATTTTCGGCGATAAGTCTTGTACTAATCACAGAAACCTGTTCCACCATCGGGCTTAAAATTGCTTCCACGTTACGAATCTTAAAGATTTGGAATAGAAGAACTTGCTCTACATTTATTTGTCACCGACACCTCTAAAGCTAAACGAGGAAAGGAGAAAATAGAACGACGGTCGTCGTCTTTTTGCCCCGAAATTGCTAACCGGAATCCGACAGAGGGCCAAGTATTCGTTCAGTTGCTCGGTCCGTCTCGCGAGTAAACATCGTGCTCGCATCTTGCGAATGGAGAAGCTTTCTCGTAGTGTACGTTCAATTCTCATCTCTCCCGCGGCCAGTGGAATCTTGAAGATTGTCCCTGGAGAAAGCGACAGTGATGTTCCGTTTAGTGGTCATTGGAGAACATATAGGATATAATCGATGTGGCAGATTTGCACGGGACTGCATTGTGACATCGTCGAGTGAGTGAGGCGAGAAGCTTCGAGCGAGGTTCACGGAGAATTTTAAAGGTGAGACCCATCGGAATATTTTCCTCGTCTCTTTGCCTGCGTTGACAAGAATGTGCATCGCAATTTAACCTCCTGATTGCTTCGAAACGCGGAGTTTGGAGTGCCCTCGGCTGGGGGATATCTTGATCACCGTAAATAAGACCAGATGTAAACAACAGCGAACGAATGCTTCATTGTCTCAGCTGTATCGTTCACATGGACTCGTATATTATCGCCTGGACGCGAACTTTATTAAGATTCCGAAGCCGTTTCTACAGTCAAAGCGCTTCCTCGTAGCATCATAGTTTACGCGAGGATGATTTCGTCTTCAATCGTGTTGATTTCATTCGAGGAAAGGGAAAATAAGGGACTGGGTATGGGAACGAAGTGAACGCGGCGAAGCCGCCATGGAAAGTGCAAAATGCATGGCGGCATTTCGAGGCGCCATTGTTACCGGTGGGAATCTAAAATTGAAAGAAGATTTTTCGAAATTAACTTGCGGTCCGTCGTAAACGATAAAATTTTCATGAAGACTAGTATTTATTATGATTTTTTTCCTACTACGTGAGTCTTACCGCACAGAAAGACCATTTTCATAATGTATCGAAAGCTTGTTCTTCGGAATTGAGGAAAACCGCCATTACTCGCCGTCGACGTAAAAGAAGAAAGAAATTTTGAGGTCATTCGATCGGTAATTGGATCAACAATTATTTGCCATGAAATTCATTAATACAGCGTCTGCACTGACAGCGGTGGTATTTCTCTCAGCCAATCAGAATCAAGAAAAAAGTTTACCGGGAACTCAAATTAGATGAAATCTTCAAATGATAAATTAAAATTTGATTAATCGTTAAATGCGTTGCTGCTGCTACTTTCTGAGGCTAATACACTATCAGAATTGATCGCGAAAGACTTCTTTCAAGTATTCATCGAGTAAAAGAGCCCTACCATACATAGTACCAAAAACAGAAATACTGTGGGGCTATAGACTTCTCTACTTCATAATGCAATTTGCACTATTTCTTGGCTTTTGAGGGGTAAGAGACGAGGATTGGCTGCTAAAATTAACTACAAGTCAATACGGTAGCTTTCATAGCGAGCAGAAGTAGAGGAAGATTCTTTGTTTTGAATAATTGCTTGATTTTCAATGACATCTTTCTATTTCAATTCCAGGATGCTTCTCCACCGACAAATTCCTACTGCTGAGATGAATAATTCACTGCACCCAAGGGACTGCAAAGAGTTGTCATCGCCTTACTTCGAAGTGGAGGTTTTATTAAACACATTTCAATATGTTAATGGATTACTTTTCAAGGTATGAGGTTGTTGAAACTATGATCTCCGTTCAACTATTCTTTCAAAAGGAGTTAAAACCTGACGATGACTAAACTATACTACAAGATGAAAATTATAGGAATGCATAGGGTGAGAAGCGAAGTTAATTTACTGTCTTGATCAAATTAGATGTAATCATGTAATGTTTCATTAAAACTTGATAAATCGTTAATATTGTTACTGCTGCTTCTTTCTGAAGCTTATACTCTGTAAGATTTGATCGCGAAAGACTTCTTTTAGTATTCCTTAAGATGAACAGCTCTTCCATGCATACTACCAAGAACAGAAGTAATTACTTTTGGTGCTACTTATTTCCTTACTTCATTATGTACTTTTCTTAAGCCAGATAATTGTGCAGGGTAGGAGACGAGGAAAACTGCTAGAAATAATTAAAATCATTACGGTAGCTTCCATAGCGATGAGAATCAGAGGTAAATTCTTTGTTTTGGATAATTGCTTGATTTTCAATGACATCTTTATATTTCAATTTCAGGATGCTTCTCCACCGACAAATTCCTGCAACTTAGATTAATAATTCACTGCACCCGTAGGACTGCCTAGAGTGCTCATCACTTAACTTCGAAGCGGAGGTTTGATATTGCACATTTCAAGATGTCAGTGGATTATTTTTCAAGGTTAGAGTTTTTTGAAACGTTGGTAATGTAAATAATTCCTTTCATCGGATGTGACAATGTGAATGATTCTGCACGATGGAAATGAAAGGAATCTATAAATTGAATGACAAAGGTGATCGATTTACAATTCAAGAATTAGTGTCTTTATGGGTTATATTAAAGAGTATTAATCAGTTCAATAATGAAAAACGCAATTCGGCAAACAGAAACTTGCTGTTATGATTCCCGGATGTTAATTACACATTTGGGCAGGTAGCATTTACAAGGTAGGAGGATTTTGAAGCATTAGTTTCTGATAACATTTCCTTTTGATAGATGTCACACCAATGAGACCAATGACGTGATTTCCAATTGATGAATTTAAGATCCTGAGTGATAAATTGAATCAGTTTTAGTACTTGGGTGATGGGAAAGGAAACTTTGCAAGCAGGGAGTATCGTTTTCATGCAAGGATACTGATTGCACGTTTGAGCAAGTAAGATGATTTCCCTTCACGATAAGAGGTATTTGAAACAACGATTTTTGTTCAACTTTTCTTTCATAAGTGGTCAACTCACTTCACATTTCTGCAAGATGAAAGTTATACGAATCTATAAGGTTGAAAGAGAATTAGTATAATAATTTCCCTTGGATTGATGGGTGTGCGTAAGGGATAGTTTTCATTTCATTCGATGATGGAATGGGCAATTCGGCAGGCGGCGATGAGCACTGTAAGCGAGTCTCCACATCTGCTGAGATACCGTGTTTCCCCTCTCGGATAACTACTTTATTACCTATCGTTTTTCAGGCACCGAACGAACAACGAGATACATGTCTCCCTTGCACCTAAAACATTCTCTTATTTTCAGGTGTATTCTTTCTGTAGGCACATCTAGCAAGGAAACAAGGCCGGGAGGACGGACGAGGAGTGAGCTAGGTTCTTTTCTACATTTGGGCAGGAGATTAAAAGTAACTTATAGAACGACCAACATAGTGAACATCTATTTTATGTGATGCAAGAGGATGTGAATTGAACGTATCGCTCGCCATGTAACTGATGGTTGAAATGCAATAAAGTTTCTATTTTAAATGGTTGAAAACTGGGGTTTACTCCACTCCCTTCAAGAAATATTAGTAAGAAAAAACGTTTAAAGTTAAATGCATACCCTTAGGTTTGACCGCTCTCCGGGTAAAGTTAAAGCACTCGTTAGGGTATTATTACCTCGAGGGCTTTCGTGAGAGCTCGACAAATTTCCATCGATTGCTTTCCTTTAAACTACCTATCATCAATAAGATTTTAAAAATTCATCTGAGTCATGAGGATGCCCCGCAATGGTGCAAAAGATTTGGATAGGAACGCTCTCATATTTTAACTCATGCGTTACCAACGTGATGAACATTTTCGGCGATAAGTCTTGTACTAATCACAGAAACCTGTTCCACCATCGGGCTTAAAATTGCTTCCACGTTACGAATCTTAAAGATTTGGAATAGAAGAACTTGCTCTACATTTATTTGTCACCGACACCTCTAAAGCTAAACGAGGAAAGGAGAAAATAGAACGACGGTCGTCGTCTTTTTGCCCCGAAATTGCTAACCGGAATCCGACAGAGGGCCAAGTATTCGTTCAGTTGCTCGGTCCGTCTCGCGAGTAAACATCGTGCTCGCATCTTGCGAATGGAGAAGCTTTCTCGTAGTGTACGTTCAATTCTCATCTCTCCCGCGGCCAGTGGAATCTTGAAGATTGTCCCTGGAGAAAGCGACAGTGATGTTCCGTTTAGTGGTCATTGGAGAACATATAGGATATAATCGATGTGGCAGATTTGCACGGGACTGCATTGTGACATCGTCGAGTGAGTGAGGCGAGAAGCTTCGAGCGAGGTTCACGGAGAATTTTAAAGGTGAGACCCATCGGAATATTTTCCTCGTCTCTTTGCCTGCGTTGACAAGAATGTGCATCGCAATTTAACCTCCTGATTGCTTCGAAACGCGGAGTTTGGAGTGCCCTCGGCTGGGGGATATCTTGATCACCGTAAATAAGACCAGATGTAAACAACAGCGAACGAATGCTTCATTGTCTCAGCTGTATCGTTCACATGGACTCGTATATTATCGCCTGGACGCGAACTTTATTAAGATTCCGAAGCCGTTTCTACAGTCAAAGCGCTTCCTCGTAGCATCATAGTTTACGCGAGGATGATTTCGTCTTCAATCGTGTTGATTTCATTCGAGGAAAGGGAAAATAAGGGACTGGGTATGGGAACGAAGTGAACGCGGCGAAGCCGCCATGGAAAGTGCAAAATGCATGGCGGCATTTCGAGGCGCCATTGTTACCGGTGGGAATCTAAAATTGAAAGAAGATTTTTTGAAATTAACTTGCGGTCCGTCGTAAACGATAAAATTTTCATGAAGACTAGTATTTATTATGATTTTTTTCCTACTACGTGAGTCTTACCGCACAGAAAGACCATTTTCATAATGTATCGAAAGCTTGTTCTTCGGAATTGAGGAAAACCGCCATTACTCGCCGTCGACGTAAAAGAAGAAAGAAATTTTGAGGTCATTCGATCGGTAATTGGATCAACAATTATTTGCCATGAAATTCATTAATACAGCGTCTGCACTGACAGCGGTGGTATTTCTCTCAGCCAATCAGAATCAAGAAAAAAGTTTACCGGGAACTCAAATTAGATGAAATCTTCAAATGATAAATTAAAATTTGATTAATCGTTAAATGCGTTGCTGCTGCTACTTTCTGAAGCTAATACACTATCAGAATTGATCGCGAAAGACTTTTTTCAAGTATTCATCGAGCAAAAGAGCCCTACCATGCATAGTACCAAAAACAGAAATACTGTGGGGCTATAGACTTCTCTACTTCATAATGTAATTTGCACTATTTCTTGGCTTTTGAGGGGTAAGAGACGAGGATTGGCTCCTATTATTAATTACAAGTCAATACGGTAGCTTTCATAGCGAGCAGAAGTAGAGGAAGATTCTTTGTTTTGAATAATTGCTTGATTTTCAATGACATCTTTCTATTTCAATTCCAGGATGCTTCTCCACCGACAAATTCCTGCAACTTAGATTAATAATTCACTGCACCCGTAGGACTGCCTAGAGTGCTCATCACTTAACTTCGAAGTGGAGGTTTGATATTGCACATTTCAAGATGTCAGTGGATTATTTTTCAAGGTAAGAGTTTTTTGAAACGTTGGTAATGTAAATAATTCCTTTCATAGGATGTGACAATGTGAATGATTCTGCACGATGGAAATGAAATGAATCTATAAATTGAATGACAAAGGTGATCGATTTACAATTCAAGAATTAGTGTCTTTATGGGTTATATTAAAGAGTATTAATCAGTTCAATAATGAAAAACGCAATTCGGCAAACAGAAACTTGCTGTTATGATTCCCGGATGTTAATTACACATTTGGGCAGGTAACATTTACAAGGTAGGAGGATTTTGAAGCATTAGTTTCTGATAACATTTCCTTTTGATAGATGTCACACCAATGAGACCAATGACGTGATTTCCAATTGATGAATTTAAGATCCTGAGTGATAAATTGAATCAGTTTTAGTACTTGGGTGATGGGAAAGGAAACTTTGCAAGCAGGGAGTATCGTTTTCATGCAAGGATACTGATTGCACGTTTGAGCAAGTAAGATGATTTCCCTTCACGATAAGAGGTATTTGAAACAACGATTTTTGTTCAACTTTTCTTTCATAAGTGGTCAACTCACTTCACATTTCTGCAAGATGAAAGTTATACGAATCTATAAGGTTGAAAGAGAATTAGTATAATAATTTCCCTTGGATTGATGGGTGTGCGTAAGGGATAGTTTTCATTTCATTCGATGATGGAATGGGCAATTTGGCAGGCGGCGATGAGCACTGTAAGCGAGTCTCCACATCTGCTGAGATACCGTGTTTCCCCTCTCGGATAACTACTTTATTACCTATCGTTTTTCAGGCACCGAACGAACAACGAGATACATGTCTCCCTTGCACCTAAAACATTCTCTTATTTTCAGGTGTATTCTTTCTGTAGGCACATCTAGCAAGGAAACAAGGCCGGGAGGACGGACGAGGAGTGAGCTAGGTTCTTTTCTACATTTGGGCAGGAGATTAAAAGTAACTTATAGAACGACCAACATAGTGAACATCTATTTTATGTGATGCAAGAGGATGTGAATTGAACGTATCGCTCGCCATGTAACTGATGGTTGAAATGCAATAAAGTTTCTATTTTAAATGGTTGAAAACTGGGGTTTACTCCACTCCCTTCAAGAAATATTAGTAAGAAAAAACGTTTAAAGTTAAATGCATACCCTTAGGTTTGACCGCTCTCCGGGTAAAGTTAAAGCACTCGTTAGGGTATTATTACCTCGAGGGCTTTCGTGAGAGCTCGACAAATTTCCATCGATTGCTTTCCTTTAAACTACCTATCATCAATAAGATTTTAAAAATTCATCTGAGTCATGAGGATGCCCCGCAATGGTGCAAAAGATTTGGATAGGAACGCTCTCATATTTTAACTCATGCGTTACCAACGTGATGAACATTTTCGGCGATAAGTCTTGTACTAATCACAGAAACCTGTTCCACCATCGGGCTTAAAATTGCTTCCACGTTACGAATCTTAAAGATTTGGAATAGAAGAACTTGCTCTACATTTATTTGTCACCGACACCTCTAAAGCTAAACGAGGAAAGGAGAAAATAGAACGACGGTCGTCGTCTTTTTGCCCCGAAATTGCTAACCGGAATCCGACAGAGGGCCAAGTATTCGTTCAGTTGCTCGGTCCGTCTCGCGAGTAAACATCGTGCTCGCATCTTGCGAATGGAGAAGCTTTCTCGTAGTGTACGTTCAATTCTCATCTCTCCCGCGGCCAGTGGAATCTTGAAGATTGTCCCTGGAGAAAGCGACAGTGATGTTCCGTTTAGTGGTCATTGGAGAACATATAGGATATAATCGATGTGGCAGATTTGCACGGGACTGCATTGTGACATCGTCGAGTGAGTGAGGCGAGAAGCTTCGAGCGAGGTTCACGGAGAATTTTAAAGGTGAGACCCATCGGAATATTTTCCTCGTCTCTTTGCCTGCGTTGACAAGAATGTGCATCGCAATTTAACCTCCTGATTGCTTCGAAACGCGGAGTTTGGAGTGCCCTCGGCTGGGGGATATCTTGATCACCGTAAATAAGACCAGATGTAAACAACAGCGAACGAATGCTTCATTGTCTCAGCTGTATCGTTCACATGGACTCGTATATTATCGCCTGGACGCGAACTTTATTAAGATTCCGAAGCCGTTTCTACAGTCAAAGCGCTTCCTCGTAGCATCATAGTTTACGCGAGGATGATTTCGTCTTCAATCGTGTTGATTTCATTCGAGGAAAGGGAAAATAAGGGACTGGGTATGGGAACGAAGTGAACGCGGCGAAGCCGCCATGGAAAGTGCAAAATGCATGGCGGCATTTCGAGGCGCCATTGTTACCGGTGGGAATCTAAAATTGAAAGAAGATTTTTCGAAATTAACTTGCGGTCCGTCGTAAACGATAAAATTTTCATGAAGACTAGTATTTATTATGATTTTTTTCCTACTACGTGAGTCTTACCGCACAGAAAGACCATTTTCATAATGTATCGAAAGCTTGTTCTTCGGAATTGAGGAAAACCGCCATTAATCGCCGTCGACGTAAAAGAAGAAAGAAATTTTGAGGTCATTCGATCGGTAATTGGATCAACAATTATTTGCCATGAAATTCATTAATACAGCGTCTGCACTGACAGCGGTGGTACTTCTCTCAGCCAATCAGAATCAAGAAAAAAGTTGACCGGGAACTCAAATTAGATGAAATCTTCAAATGATAAATTAAAATTTGATTAATCGTTAAATGCGTTGCTGCTGCTACTTTCTGAAGCTAATACACTATCAGGATTGATCGCGAAAGACTTTTTTCAAGTATTCATCGAGTAAAAGAGCCCTACCATGCATAGTACCAAAAACAGAAATACTGTGGGGCTATAGACTTCTCTACTTCATAATGCAATTTGCACTATTTCTTGGCTTTTGAGGGGTAAGAGACGAGGATTGGCTGCTAAAATTAACTATAAGTCAATACGGTAGCTTTCATAGCGAGCAGAAGTAGAGGAAGATTCTTTGTTTTGAATAATTGCTTGATTTTCAATGACATCTTTCTATTTCAATTCCAGGATGCTTCTCCACCGACAAATTCCTACTGCTGAGATGAATAATTCACTGCACCCAAGGGACTGCAAAGAGTTGTCATCGCCTTACTTCGAAGTGGAGGTTTTATTAAACACATTTCAATATGTTAATGGATTACTTTTCAAGGTATGAGGTTGTTGAAACTATGATCTCCGTTCAACTATTCTTTCAAAAGGAGTTAAAACCTGACGATGACTAAACTATACTACAAGATGAAAATTATAGGAATGCATAGGGTGAGAAGCGAAGTTAATTTACTGTCTTGATCAAATTAGATGTAATCATGTAATGTTTCATTAAAACTTGATAAATCGTTAATATTGTTACTGCTGCTTCTTTCTGAAGCTTATACTCTGTAAGATTTGATCGCGAAAGACTTCTTTTAGTATTCCTTAAGATGAACAGCTCTTCCATGCATACTACCAAGAACAGAAGTAATTACTTTTGGTGCTACTTATTTCCTTACTTCATTATGTACTTTTCTTAAGCCAGATAATTGTGCAGGGTAGGAGACGAGGAAAACTGCTAGAAATAATTAAAATCATTACGGTAGCTTCCATAGCGATGAGAATCAGAGGTAAATTCTTTGTTTTGGATAATTGCTTGATTTTCAATGACATCTTTATATTTCAATTTCAGGATGCTTCTCCACCGACAAATTCCTGCAACTTAGATTAATAATTCACTGCACCCGTAGGACTGCCTAGAGTGCTCATCACTTAACTTCGAAGCGGAGGTTTGATATTGCACATTTCAAGATGTCAGTGGATTATTTTTCAAGGTTAGAGTTTTTTGAAACGTTGGTAATGTAAATAATTCCTTTCATCGGATGTGACAATGTGAATGATTCTGCACGATGGAAATGAAAGGAATCTATAAATTGAATGACAAAGGTGATCGATTTACAATTCAAGAATTAGTGTCTTTATGGGTTATATTAAAGAGTATTAATCAGTTCAATAATGAAAAACGCAATTCGGCAAACAGAAACTTGCTGTTATGATTCCCGGATGTTAATTACACATTTGGGCAGGTAGCATTTACAAGGTAGGAGGATTTTGAAGCATTAGTTTCTGATAACATTTCCTTTTGATAGATGTCACACCAATGAGACCAATGACGTGATTTCCAATTGATGAATTTAAGATCCTGAGTGATAAATTGAATCAGTTTTAGTACTTGGGTGATGGGAAAGGAAACTTTGCAAGCAGGGAGTATCGTTTTCATGCAAGGATACTGATTGCACGTTTGAGCAAGTAAGATGATTTCCCTTCACGATAAGAGGTATTTGAAACAACGATTTTTGTTCAACTTTTCTTTCATAAGTGGTCAACTCACTTCACATTTCTGCAAGATGAAAGTTATACGAATCTATAAGGTTGAAAGAGAATTAGTATAATAATTTCCCTTGGATTGATGGGTGTGCGTAAGGGATAGTTTTCATTTCATTCGATGATGGAATGGGCAATTCGGCAGGCGGCGATGAGCACTGTAAGCGAGTCTCCACATCTGCTGAGATACCGTGTTTCCCCTCTCGGATAACTACTTTATTACCTATCGTTTTTCAGGCACCGAACGAACAACGAGATACATGTCTCCCTTGCACCTAAAACATTCTCTTATTTTCAGGTGTATTCTTTCTGTAGGCACATCTAGCAAGGAAACAAGGCCGGGAGGACGGACGAGGAGTGAGCTAGGTTCTTTTCTACATTTGGGCAGGAGATTAAAAGTAACTTATAGAACGACCAACATAGTGAACATCTATTTTATGTGATGCAAGAGGATGTGAATTGAACGTATCGCTCGCCATGTAACTGATGGTTGAAATGCAATAAAGTTTCTATTTTAAATGGTTGAAAACTGGGGTTTACTCCACTCCCTTCAAGAAATATTAGTAAGAAAAAACGTTTAAAGTTAAATGCATACCCTTAGGTTTGACCGCTCTCCGGGTAAAGTTAAAGCACTCGTTAGGGTATTATTACCTCGAGGGCTTTCGTGAGAGCTCGACAAATTTCCATCGATTGCTTTCCTTTAAACTACCTATCATCAATAAGATTTTAAAAATTCATCTGAGTCATGAGGATGCCCCGCAATGGTGCAAAAGATTTGGATAGGAACGCTCTCATATTTTAACTCATGCGTTACCAACGTGATGAACATTTTCGGCGATAAGTCTTGTACTAATCACAGAAACCTGTTCCACCATCGGGCTTAAAATTGCTTCCACGTTACGAATCTTAAAGATTTGGAATAGAAGAACTTGCTCTACATTTATTTGTCACCGACACCTCTAAAGCTAAACGAGGAAAGGAGAAAATAGAACGACGGTCGTCGTCTTTTTGCCCCGAAATTGCTAACCGGAATCCGACAGAGGGCCAAGTATTCGTTCAGTTGCTCGGTCCGTCTCGCGAGTAAACATCGTGCTCGCATCTTGCGAATGGAGAAGCTTTCTCGTAGTGTACGTTCAATTCTCATCTCTCCCGCGGCCAGTGGAATCTTGAAGATTGTCCCTGGAGAAAGCGACAGTGATGTTCCGTTTAGTGGTCATTGGAGAACATATAGGATATAATCGATGTGGCAGATTTGCACGGGACTGCATTGTGACATCGTCGAGTGAGTGAGGCGAGAAGCTTCGAGCGAGGTTCACGGAGAATTTTAAAGGTGAGACCCATCGGAATATTTTCCTCGTCTCTTTGCCTGCGTTGACAAGAATGTGCATCGCAATTTAACCTCCTGATTGCTTCGAAACGCGGAGTTTGGAGTGCCCTCGGCTGGGGGATATCTTGATCACCGTAAATAAGACCAGATGTAAACAACAGCGAACGAATGCTTCATTGTCTCAGCTGTATCGTTCACATGGACTCGTATATTATCGCCTGGACGCGAACTTTATTAAGATTCCGAAGCCGTTTCTACAGTCAAAGCGCTTCCTCGTAGCATCATAGTTTACGCGAGGATGATTTCGTCTTCAATCGTGTTGATTTCATTCGAGGAAAGGGAAAATAAGGGACTGGGTATGGGAACGAAGTGAACGCGGCGAAGCCGCCATGGAAAGTGCAAAATGCATGGCGGCATTTCGAGGCGCCATTGTTACCGGTGGGAATCTAAAATTGAAAGAAGATTTTTTGAAATTAACTTGCGGTCCGTCGTAAACGATAAAATTTTCATGAAGACTAGTATTTATTATGATTTTTTTCCTACTACGTGAGTCTTACCGCACAGAAAGACCATTTTCATAATGTATCGAAAGCTTGTTCTTCGGAATTGAGGAAAACCGCCATTACTCGCCGTCGACGTAAAAGAAGAAAGAAATTTTGAGGTCATTCGATCGGTAATTGGATCAACAATTATTTGCCATGAAATTCATTAATACAGCGTCTGCACTGACAGCGGTGGTATTTCTCTCAGCCAATCAGAATCAAGAAAAAAGTTTACCGGGAACTCAAATTAGATGAAATCTTCAAATGATAAATTAAAATTTGATTAATCGTTAAATGCGTTGCTGCTGCTACTTTCTGAAGCTAATACACTATCAGAATTGATCGCGAAAGACTTTTTTCAAGTATTCATCGAGCAAAAGAGCCCTACCATGCATAGTACCAAAAACAGAAATACTGTGGGGCTATAGACTTCTCTACTTCATAATGTAATTTGCACTATTTCTTGGCTTTTGAGGGGTAAGAGACGAGGATTGGCTCCTATTATTAATTACAAGTCAATACGGTAGCTTTCATAGCGAGCAGAAGTAGAGGAAGATTCTTTGTTTTGAATAATTGCTTGATTTTCAATGACATCTTTCTATTTCAATTCCAGGATGCTTCTCCACCGACAAATTCCTGCAACTTAGATTAATAATTCACTGCACCCGTAGGACTGCCTAGAGTGCTCATCACTTAACTTCGAAGTGGAGGTTTGATATTGCACATTTCAAGATGTCAGTGGATTATTTTTCAAGGTAAGAGTTTTTTGAAACGTTGGTAATGTAAATAATTCCTTTCATAGGATGTGACAATGTGAATGATTCTGCACGATGGAAATGAAATGAATCTATAAATTGAATGACAAAGGTGATCGATTTACAATTCAAGAATTAGTGTCTTTATGGGTTATATTAAAGAGTATTAATCAGTTCAATAATGAAAAACGCAATTCGGCAAACAGAAACTTGCTGTTATGATTCCCGGATGTTAATTACACATTTGGGCAGGTAACATTTACAAGGTAGGAGGATTTTGAAGCATTAGTTTCTGATAACATTTCCTTTTGATAGATGTCACACCAATGAGACCAATGACGTGATTTCCAATTGATGAATTTAAGATCCTGAGTGATAAATTGAATCAGTTTTAGTACTTGGGTGATGGGAAAGGAAACTTTGCAAGCAGGGAGTATCGTTTTCATGCAAGGATACTGATTGCACGTTTGAGCAAGTAAGATGATTTCCCTTCACGATAAGAGGTATTTGAAACAACGATTTTTGTTCAACTTTTCTTTCATAAGTGGTCAACTCACTTCACATTTCTGCAAGATGAAAGTTATACGAATCTATAAGGTTGAAAGAGAATTAGTATAATAATTTCCCTTGGATTGATGGGTGTGCGTAAGGGATAGTTTTCATTTCATTCGATGATGGAATGGGCAATTTGGCAGGCGGCGATGAGCACTGTAAGCGAGTCTCCACATCTGCTGAGATACCGTGTTTCCCCTCTCGGATAACTACTTTATTACCTATCGTTTTTCAGGCACCGAACGAACAACGAGATACATGTCTCCCTTGCACCTAAAACATTCTCTTATTTTCAGGTGTATTCTTTCTGTAGGCACATCTAGCAAGGAAACAAGGCCGGGAGGACGGACGAGGAGTGAGCTAGGTTCTTTTCTACATTTGGGCAGGAGATTAAAAGTAACTTATAGAACGACCAACATAGTGAACATCTATTTTATGTGATGCAAGAGGATGTGAATTGAACGTATCGCTCGCCATGTAACTGATGGTTGAAATGCAATAAAGTTTCTATTTTAAATGGTTGAAAACTGGGGTTTACTCCACTCCCTTCAAGAAATATTAGTAAGAAAAAACGTTTAAAGTTAAATGCATACCCTTAGGTTTGACCGCTCTCCGGGTAAAGTTAAAGCACTCGTTAGGGTATTATTACCTCGAGGGCTTTCGTGAGAGCTCGACAAATTTCCATCGATTGCTTTCCTTTAAACTACCTATCATCAATAAGATTTTAAAAATTCATCTGAGTCATGAGGATGCCCCGCAATGGTGCAAAAGATTTGGATAGGAACGCTCTCATATTTTAACTCATGCGTTACCAACGTGATGAACATTTTCGGCGATAAGTCTTGTACTAATCACAGAAACCTGTTCCACCATCGGGCTTAAAATTGCTTCCACGTTACGAATCTTAAAGATTTGGAATAGAAGAACTTGCTCTACATTTATTTGTCACCGACACCTCTAAAGCTAAACGAGGAAAGGAGAAAATAGAACGACGGTCGTCGTCTTTTTGCCCCGAAATTGCTAACCGGAATCCGACAGAGGGCCAAGTATTCGTTCAGTTGCTCGGTCCGTCTCGCGAGTAAACATCGTGCTCGCATCTTGCGAATGGAGAAGCTTTCTCGTAGTGTACGTTCAATTCTCATCTCTCCCGCGGCCAGTGGAATCTTGAAGATTGTCCCTGGAGAAAGCGACAGTGATGTTCCGTTTAGTGGTCATTGGAGAACATATAGGATATAATCGATGTGGCAGATTTGCACGGGACTGCATTGTGACATCGTCGAGTGAGTGAGGCGAGAAGCTTCGAGCGAGGTTCACGGAGAATTTTAAAGGTGAGACCCATCGGAATATTTTCCTCGTCTCTTTGCCTGCGTTGACAAGAATGTGCATCGCAATTTAACCTCCTGATTGCTTCGAAACGCGGAGTTTGGAGTGCCCTCGGCTGGGGGATATCTTGATCACCGTAAATAAGACCAGATGTAAACAACAGCGAACGAATGCTTCATTGTCTCAGCTGTATCGTTCACATGGACTCGTATATTATCGCCTGGACGCGAACTTTATTAAGATTCCGAAGCCGTTTCTACAGTCAAAGCGCTTCCTCGTAGCATCATAGTTTACGCGAGGATGATTTCGTCTTCAATCGTGTTGATTTCATTCGAGGAAAGGGAAAATAAGGGACTGGGTATGGGAACGAAGTGAACGCGGCGAAGCCGCCATGGAAAGTGCAAAATGCATGGCGGCATTTCGAGGCGCCATTGTTACCGGTGGGAATCTAAAATTGAAAGAAGATTTTTCGAAATTAACTTGCGGTCCGTCGTAAACGATAAAATTTTCATGAAGACTAGTATTTATTATGATTTTTTTCCTACTACGTGAGTCTTACCGCACAGAAAGACCATTTTCATAATGTATCGAAAGCTTGTTCTTCGGAATTGAGGAAAACCGCCATTAATCGCCGTCGACGTAAAAGAAGAAAGAAATTTTGAGGTCATTCGATCGGTAATTGGATCAACAATTATTTGCCATGAAATTCATTAATACAGCGTCTGCACTGACAGCGGTGGTACTTCTCTCAGCCAATCAGAATCAAGAAAAAAGTTGACCGGGAACTCAAATTAGATGAAATCTTCAAATGATAAATTAAAATTTGATTAATCGTTAAATGCGTTGCTGCTGCTACTTTCTGAAGCTAATACACTATCAGGATTGATCGCGAAAGACTTTTTTCAAGTATTCATCGAGTAAAAGAGCCCTACCATGCATAGTACCAAAAACAGAAATACTGTGGGGCTATAGACTTCTCTACTTCATAATGTAATTTGCACTATTTCTTGGCTTTTGAGGGGTAAGAGACGAGGATTGGCTCCTATTATTATTTACAAGTCAATACGGTAGCTTTCATAGCGAGCAGAAGTAGAGGAAGATTCTTTGTTTTGAATAATTGCTTGATTTTCAATGACATCTTTCTATTTCAATTCCAGGATGCTTCTCCACCGACAAATTCCTGCAACTTAGATTAATAATTCACTGCACCCGTAGGACTGCCTAGAGTGCTCATCACTTAACTTCGAAGTGGAGGTTTGATATTGCACATTTCAAGATGTTAGTGGATTATTTTTCAAGGTAAGAGTTTTTTGAAACGTTGGTAATGTAAATAATTCCTTTCATCGGATGTGACAATGTGAATGATTCTGCACGATGGAAATGAAAGGAATCTATAAATTGAATGACAAAGGTGATCGATTTACAATTCAAGAATTAGTGTCTTTATGGGTTATATTAAAGAGTATTAATCAGTTCAATAATGAAAAACGCAATTCGGCAAACAGAAACTTGCTGTTATGATTCCCGGATGTTAATTACACATTTGGGCAGGTAACATTTACAAGGTAGGAGGATTTTGAAGCATTAGTTTCTGATAACATTTCCTTTTGATAGATGTCACACCAATGAGACCAATGATGTGATTTCCTATTGATGAATTTAAGATCCTGAGTGATAAATTGAATCAGTTTTAGTACTTGGGTGATGGGAAAGGAAACTTTGCAAGCAGGGAGTATCGTTTTCATGCAAGGATACTGATTGCACGTTTGAGCAAGTAAGATGATTTCCCTTCACGATAAGAGGTATTTGAAACAATGATTTTTGTTCAACTTTTCTTTCATAAGTGGTCAACTCACTTCACATTTCTGCAAGATGAAAGTTATACGAATCTATAAGGTTGAAAGAGAATTAATATAATAATTTCCCTTGGATTGATGGGTGTGCGTAAGGGATAGTTTTCATTTCATTCGATGATGGAATGGGCAATTCGGCAGGCGGCGATGAGCACTGTAAGCGAGTCTCCACATCTGCTGAGATACCGTGTTTCCCCTCTCGGATAACTATTTTATTACCTATCGTTTTTCAGGCACCGAACGAACAACGAGATACATGACTCCCTTGCTCCTAAAACATTCTCTTATTTTCAGGTGTATTCTTTCTTTAGGTACATCTAGCAAGGAAACAAGGCCGGGAGGACGGACGAGGAGTGAGCTAGGTTCTTTTCTACATTTGGGCAGGAGATTAAAAGTAACTTATAGAACGACCAACATGGTGAACATCTATTTTATGTGATGCAAGAGGATGTGAATTGAACGTATCGCTCGCCATGTAACTGATGGTTGAAATGCAATAAAGTTTCTATTTTAAATGGTTGAAAACTGGGTTTTACTCCACTCCCTTCAAGAAATATTAGTAAGAAAAAACGTTTAAAGTTAAATGCATACCCTTAGGTTTGACCGCTCTCCGGGTAAAGTTAAAGCACTCGTTAGGGTATTATTACCTCGAGGGCTTTCGTGAGAGCTCGACAAATTTCCATCGATTGCTTTCCTTTAAACTACCTATCATCAATAAGATTTTAAAAATTCATCTGAGTCATGAGGATGCCCCGCAATGGTGCAAAAGATTTGGATAGGAACGCTCTCATATTTTAACTCATGCGTTACCAACGTGATGAACATTTTCGGCGATAAGTCTTGTACTAATCACAGAAACCTGTTCCACCATCGGGCTTAAAATTGCTTCCACGTTACGAATCTTAAAGATTTGGAATAGAAGAACTTGCTCTACATTTATTTGTCACCGACACCTCTAAAGCTAAACGAGGAAAGGAGAAAATAGAACGACGGTCGTCGTCTTTTTGCCCCGAAATTGCTAACCGGAATCCGAGAGAGGGCCAAGTATTCGTTCAGTTGCTCGGTCCGTCTCGCGAGTAAACATCGTGCTCGCATCTTGCGAATGGAGAAGCTTTCTCGTAGTGTACGTTCAATTCTCATCCCTCCCGCGGCCAGTGGAATCTTGAAGATTGCCCCTGGAGAAAGCGACAGTGATGTTCCGTTTAGTGGTCATTGGAGAACATATAGGATATAATCGATGTGGCAGATTTTCACGGGACTGCATTGTGACATCGTCGAGTGAGTGAGGCGAGAAGCTTCGAGCGAGGTTCACGGAGAATTTTAAAGTTGAGACCCATCGGAATATTTTCCTCGTCTCTTTGCCTGCGTTGACAAGAATGTGCATCGCAATTTAACCTCCTGATTGCTTCGAAACGCGGAGTTTGGAGTGCCCTCGGCTGGGGGATATCTTGATCACCGTAAATAAGACCAGATGTAAACAACAGCGAACGAATGCTTCATTGTCTCAGCTGTATCGTTCACATGGACTCGTATATTATCGCCTGGACGCGAACTTTATTAAGATTCCGAAGCCGTTTCTACAGTCAAAGCGCTTCCTCGTAGCATCATAGTTTACGCGAGGATGATTTCGTCTTCAATCGTGTTGATTTCATTCGAGGAAAGGGAAAATAAGGGACTGGGTATGGGAACGAAGTGAACGCGGCGAAGCCGCCATGGAAAGTGCAAAATGCATGGCGGCATTTCGAGGCGCCATTGTTACCGGTGGGAATCTAAAATTGAAAGAAGATTTTTCGAAATTAACTTGCGGTCCGTCGTAAACGATAAAATTTTCATGAAGACTAGTATTTATTATGATTTTTTTCCTACTACGTGAGTCTTACCGCACAGAAAGACCATTTTCATAATGTATCGAAAGCTTGTTCTTCGGAATTGAGGAAAACCGCCATTACTCGCCGTCGACGTAAAAGAAGAAAGAAATTTTGAGGTCATTCGATCGGTAATTGGATCAACAATTATTTGCCATGAAATTCATTAATACAGCGTCTGCACTGACAGCGGTGGTATTTCTCTCAGCCAATCAGAATCAAGAAAAATGTTTACCGGGAACTCAAATTAGATGAAATCTTCAAATGATAAATTAAAATTTGATTAATCGTTAAATGCGTTGCTGCTGCTACTTTCTGAAGCTAATACACTATCAGAATTGATCGCGAAAGACTTTTTTCAAGTATTCATCGAGTAAAAGAGCCCTACCATGCATAGTACCAAAAACAGAAATACTGTGGGGCTATAGACTTCTCTACTTCATAATGTAATTTGCACTATTTCTTGGCTTTTGAAGGGTAAGAGACGAGGATTGGCTGCTATAATTAATTACAAGTCAATACGGTAGCTTTCATAGCGAGCAGAAGTAGAGGAAGATTCTTTGTTTTGAATAATTGCTTGATTTTCAATGACATCTTTCTATTTCAATTCCAGGATGCTTCTCCACCGACAAATTCCTACTGCTGAGATGAATAACTCACTGCACCCAAGGGACTGCAAAGAGTAGTCATCGCCTTACTTCGAAGTGGAGGTTTTATTAAACACATTTCAATATGTTAATGGATTACTTTTCAAGGTATGAGGTTGTTGAAACTATGATCTCCCTTCAACTATTCCTTCAAACGGAGTTAAAACCTGACGATGACTTAACTATACTACAAGATGAAAATTATATGAATGCATAGGTTGAAAAGCGAAGTTAATTTACTGTCTTGATCAAATTAGATGTAATCATGTAATGTTTCATTAAAACTTGATAAATCGTTAATATTGTTACTGCTGCTTCTTTCTGAAGCTTATACTCTGTAAGATTTGATCGCGAAAGACTTCTTTTAGTATTCCTTAAGATGAACAGCTCTTCCATGCATACTACCAAGAACAGAAGTAATTACTTTTGGTGCTACTTATTTCCTTACTTCATTATGTACTTTTCTTAAGCGAGATAATTGTGCAGGGTAGGAGACGAGGAAAACTGCTAGAAATAATTAAAATCATTACGGTAGCTTCCATAGCGATGAGAATCAGAGGTAAATTCTTTGTTTTGGATAATTGCTTGATTTTCAATGACATCTTTATATTTCAATTTCAGGATGCTTCTCCACCGACAAATTCCTGCAACTTAGATTAATAATTCACTGCACCCGTAGGACTGCCTAGAGTGCTCATCACTCAACTTCGAAGTGGAGGTTTGATATTGCACATTTCAAGATGTTAGTTGATTATTTTTCAAGGTAAGAGTTTTTTGAAACGTTGGTAATGTAAATAATTCCTTTCATCGGATGTGACAATGTGAATGATTCTGCACGATGGAAATGAAATGAATCTATAAATTGAATGACAAAGGTGATCGATTTACAATTCAAGAATTAGTGTCTTTATGGGTTATATTAAAGAGTATTAATCAGTTCAATAATGAAAAACGCAATTCGGCAAACAGAAACTTGCTGTTATGATTCCAGGATGTTAATTACACATTTGGGCAGGTAACATTTACAAGGTAGGAGGATTTTGAAGCATTAGTTTCTGATAACATTTCCTTTTGATAGATGTCACACCAATGAGACCAATGATGTGATTTCCAATTGATGAATTTAAGATCCTGAGTGATAAATTGAATCAGTTTTAGTACTTTGGTGATGGGAAAGGAAACTTTGCAAGCAGGGAGTATCGTTTTCATGCAAGGATACTGATTGCACGTTTGAGCAAGTAAGATGATTTCCCTTCACGATAAGAGGTATTTGAAACAATGATTTTTGTTCAACTTTTCTTTCATAAGTGGTCAACTCACTTCACATTTCTGCAAGATGAAAGTTATACGAATCTATAAGGTTGAAAGAGAATTAATATAATAATTTCCCTTGGATTGATGGGTGTGCGTAAGGGATAGTTTTCATTTCATTCGATGATGGAATGGGCAATTCGGCAGGCGACGATGAGCACTGTAAGCGAGTCTCCACATCTGCTGAGATACCGTGTTTCCCCTCTCGGATAACTATTTTATTACCTATCGTTTTTCAGGCACCGAACGAACAACGAGATACATGACTCCCTTGCTCCTAAAACATTCTCTGACTTTCAGGTGTATTCTTTCTGTAGGCACATCTAGCAAGGAAACAAGGCCGGGAGGACGGACGAGGAGTGAGCTAGGTTCTTTTCTACATTTGGGCAGGAGATTAGAAGCAACTTATAGAACGACCAACATAGTGAACATCTATTTTATGTGATGCAAGAGGATGTGAATTGAACGTATCGCTCGCCATGTAACTGATGGTTGAAATGCAATAAAGTTTCTATTTTAAATGGTTGAAAACTGGGTTTTACTCCACTCCCTTCAAGAAATATTAGTAAGAAAAAACGTTTAAAGTTAAATGCATACCCTTAGGTTTGACCGCTCTCCGAGTAAAGTTAAAGCACTCGTTAGGGTATTATTACCTCGAGGGCTTTCGTGAGAGCTCGACAAATTTCCATCGATTGCTTTCCTTTAAACTACCTATCATCAATTAGATTTTAAAAATTCATCTGAGTCATGAGGATGCCCCGCAATGGTGCAAAAGATTTGGATAGGAACGCTCTCATATTTTAACTCATGCGTTACCAACGTGATGAACATTTTCGGCGATAAGTCTTGTACTAATCACAGAAACCTGTTCCACCATCGGGCTTAAAATTGCTTCCACGTTACGAATCTTAAAGATTTGGAATAGAAGAACTTGCTCTACATTTAATTGTCACCGACACCTCTAAAGCTAAACGAGGAAAGGAGAAAATAGAACGACGGTCGTCGTCTTTTTGCCCCGAAATTGCTAACCGGAATCCGACAGAGGGCCAAGTATTCGTTCAGTTGCACGGTCCGTCTCGCGAGTAAACATCGTGCTCGCATCTTGCGAATGGAGAAGCTTTCTCGTAGTGTACGTTCAATTCTCATCTCTCCCGCGGCCAGTGGAATCTTGAAGATTGCCCCTGGAGAAAGCGACAGTGATGTTCCGTTTAGTGGTCATTGGAGAACATATAGGATATAATCGATGTGGCAGATTTTCACGGGACTGCATTGTGACATCGTCGAGTGAGTGAGGCGAGAAGCTTCGAGCGAGGTTCACGGAGAATTTTAAAGGTGAGACCCATCGGAATATTTTCCTCGTCTCTTTGCCTGCGTTGACAAGAATGTGCATCGCAATTTAACCTCCTGATTGCTTCGAAACGCGGAGTTTGGAGTGCCCTCGGCTGGGGGATATCTTGATCACCGTAAATAAGACCAGATGTAAACAACAGCGAACGAATGCTTCATTGTCTCAGCTGTATCGTTCACATGGACTCGTATATTATCGCCTGGACGCGAACTTTATTAAGATTCCGAAGCCGTTTCTACAGTCAAAGCGCTTCCTCGTAGCATCATAGTTTACGCGAGGATGATTTCGTCTTCAATCGTGTTGATTTCATTCGAGGAAAGGGAAAATAAGGGACTGGGTATGGGAACGAAGTGAACGCGGCGAAGCCGCCATGGAAAGTGCAAAATGCATGGCGGCATTTCGAGGCGCCATTGTTACCGGTGGGAATCTAAAATTGAAAGAAGATTTTTCGAAATTAACTTGCGGTCCGTCGTAAACGATAAAATTTTCATGAAGACTAGTATTTATTATGATTTTTTTCCTACTACGTGAGTCTTACCGCACAGAAAGACCATTTTCATAATGTATCGAAAGCTTGTTCTTCGGAATTGAGGAAAACCGCCATTACTCGCCGTCGACGTAAAAGAAGAAAGAAATTTTGAGGTCATTCGATTGGTAATTGGATCAACAATTATTTGCCATGAAATTCATTAATACAGCGTCTGCACTGACAGCGGTGGTATTTCTCTCAGCCAATCAGAATCAAGAAAAAAGTTTACCGGGAACTCAAATTAGATGAAATCTTCAAATGATAAATTAAAATTTGATTAATCGTTAAATGCGTTGCTGCTGCTACTTTCTGAAGCTAATACACTATCAGAATTGATCGCGAAAGACTTTTTTCAAGTATTCATCGAGTAAAAGAGCCCTACCATGCATAGTACCAAAAACAGAAATACTGTGGGGCTATAGACTTCTCTACTTCATAATGAAATTTGCACTATTTCTTGGCTTTTGAGGGGTAAGAGGCGAGGATTGGCTCGTATTATTAATTACAAGTCAATACGGTAGCTTTCATAGCGAGCAGAAGTAGAGGAAGATTCTTTGTTTTGAATAATTGCTTGATTTTCAATGACATCTTTCTATTTCAATTCCAGGATGCTTCTCCACCGACAAATTCCTACTGCTGAGATGAATAACTCACTGCACCCAAGGGACTGCAAAGAGTAGTCATCGCCTTACTTCGAAGTGGAGGTTTTATTAAACACATTTCAATATGTTAATGGATTACTTTTCAAGGTATGAGGTTGTTGAAACTATGATCTCCCTTCAACTATTCTTTCAAACGGAGTTAAAACCTGACGATGACTAAACTATACTACAAGATGAAAATTATATGAATGCATAGGGTGAAAAGCGAAGTTAATTTACTGTCTTGATCAAATTAGATGTAATCATGTAATGTTTCATTAAAACTTGATAAATCGTTAATATTGTTACTGCTGCTTCTTTCTGAAGCTTATACTCTGTAAGATTTGATCGCGAAAGACTTCTTTTAGTATTCCTTAAGATGAACAGCTCTTCCATGCATACTACCAAGAACAGAAGTAATTACTTTTGGTGCTACTTATTTCCTTACTTCATTATGTACTTTTCTTAAGCCAGATAATTGTGCAGAGTAGGAGACGAGGAAAACTGCTAGAAATAATTAAAATCATTACGGTAGCTTCCATAGCGATGAGAATCAGAGGTAAATTCTTTGTTTTGGATAATTGCTTGATTTTCAATGACATCTTTATATTTCAATTTCAGGATGCTTCTCCACCGACAAATTCCTGCAACTTAGATTAATAATTCACTGCACCCGTAGGACTGCCTAGAGTGCTCATCACTTAACTTCGAAGTGGAGGTTTGATATTGCACATTTCAAGATGTTAGTGGATTATTTTTCAAGGTAAGAGTTTTTTGAAACGTTGGTAATGTAAATAATTCCTTTCATCGGATGTGACAATGTGAATGATTCTGCACGATGGAAATGAAATGAATCTATAAATTGAATGACAAAGGTGATCGATTTACAATTCAAGAATTAGTGTCTTTATGGGTTATATTAAAGAGTATTAATCAGTTCAATAATGAAAAACGCAATTCGGCAAACAGAAACTTGCTGTTATGATTCCCGGATGTTAATTACACATTTGGGCAGGTAACATTTACAAGGTAGGAGGATTTTGAAGCATTAGTTTCTGATAACATTTCCTTTTGATAGATGTCACACCAATGAGACCAATGATGTGATTTCCAATTGATGAATTTAAAATCCTGAGTGATAAATTGAATCAGTTTTAGTACTTTGGTGATGGGAAAGGAAACTTTGCAAGCAGGGAGTATCGTTTTCATGCAAGGATACTGATTGCACGTTTGAGCAAGTAAGATGATTTCCCTTCACGATAAGAGGTATTTGAAACAATGATTTTTGTTCAACTTTTCTTTCATAAGTGGTCAACTCACTTCACATTTCTGCAAGATGAAAGTTATACGAATCTATAAGGTTGAAAGAGAATTAATATAATAATTTCCCTTGGATTGATGGGTGTGCGTAAGGGATAGTTTTCATTTCATTCGATGATGGAATGGGCAATTCGGCAGGCGACGATGAGCACTGTAAGCGAGTCTCCACATCTGCTGAGATACCGTGTTTCCCCTCTCGGATAACTATTTTATTACCTATCGTTTTTCAGGCACCGAACGAACAACGAGATACATGTCTCCCTTGCACCTAAAACATTCTCTTATTTTCAGGTGTATTCTTTCTGTAGGTACATCTAGCAAGGAAACAAGGCCGGGAGGACGGACGAGGAGTGAGCTAGGTTCTTTTCTACATTTGGGCAGGAGATTAAAAGTAACTTATAGAACGACCAACATAGTGAACATCTATTTTATGTGATGCAAGAGGATGTGAATTGAACGTATCGCTCGCCATGTAACTGATGGTTGAAATGCAATAAAGTTTCTATTTTAAATGGTTGAAAACTGGGTTTTACTCCACTCCCTTCAAGAAATATTAGTAAGAAAAAACGTTTAAAGTTAAATGCATACCCTTAGGTTTGACCGCTCTCCGGGTAAAGTTAAAGCACTCGTTAGGGTATTATTACCTCGAGGGCTTTCGTGAGAGCTCGACAAATTTCCATCGATTGCTTTCCTTTAAACTACCTATCATCAATTAGATTTTAAAAATTCATCTGAGTCATGAGGATGCCCCGCAATGGTGCAAAAGATTTGGATAGGAACGCTCTCATATTTTAACTCATGCGTTACCAACGTGATGAACATTTTCGGCGATAAGTCTTGTACTAATCACAGAAACCTGTTCCACCATCGGGCTTAAAATTGCTTCCACGTTACGAATCTTAAAGATTTGGAATAGAAGAACTTGCTCTACATTTAATTATCACCGACACCTCTAAAGCTAAACGAGCAAAGGAGAAAATAGAACGACGGTCGTCGTCTTTTTGCCCCGAAATTGCTAACCGGAATCCGACAGAGGGCCAAGTATTCGTTCAGTTGCTCGGTCCGTCTCGCGTGTAAACATCGTGCTCGCATCTTGCGAATGGAGAAGCTTTCTCGTAGTGTACGTTCAATTCTCATCCCTCCCGCGGCCAGTGGAATCTTGAAGATTGCCCCTGGAGAAAGCGACAGTTATGTTCCGTTTAGTGGTCATTGGAGAACATATAGGATATAATCGATGTGGCAGATTTTCACGGGACTGCATTGTGACATCGTCGAGTGAGTGAGGCGGGAAGCTTCGAGCGAGGTTCACGGAGAATTTTAAAGGTGAGACCCATCGGAATATTTTCCTCGTCTCTTTGCCTGCGTTGACAAGAATGTGCATCGCAATTTAACCTCCTGATTGCTTCGAAACGCGGAGTTTGGAGTGCCCTCGGCTGGGGGATATCTTGATCACCGTAAATAAGACCAGATGTAAACAACAGCGAACGAATGCTTCATTGTCTCAGCTGTATCGTTCACATGGACTCGTATATTATCGCCTGGACGCGAACTTTATTAAGATTCCGAAGCCGTTTCTACAGTCAAAGCGCTTCCTCGTAGCATCATAGTTTACGCGAGGATGATTTCGTCTTCAATCGTGTTGATTTCATTCGAGGAAAGGGAAAATAAGGGACTGGGTATGGGAACGAAGTGAACGCGGCGAAGCCGCCATGGAAAGTGCAAAATGCATGGCGGCATTTCGAGGCGCCATTGTTACCGGTGGGAATCTAAAATTGAAAGAAGATTTTTCGAAATTAACTTGCGGTCCGTCGTAAACGATAAAATTTTCATGAAGACTAGTATTTATTATGATTTTTTTCCTACTACGTGAGTCTTACCGCACAGAAAGACCATTTTCATAATGTATCGAAAGCTTGTTCTTCGGAATTGAGGAAAACCGCCATTACTCGCCGTCGACGTAAAAGAAGAAAGAAATTTTGAGGTCATTCGATCGGTAATTGGATCAACGATTATTTGCCATGAAATTCATTAATACAGCGTCTGCACTGACAGCGGTGGTATTTCTCTCAGCCAATCAGAATCAAGAAAAAAGTTTACCGGGAACTCAAATTAGATGAAATCTTCAAATGATAAATTAAAATTTGATTAATCGTTAAATGCGTTGCTGCTGCTACTTTCTGAAGCTAATACACTATCAGAATTGATCGCGAAAGACTTTTTTCAAGTATTCATCGAGTAAAAGAGCCCTACCATGCATAGTACCAAAAACAGAAATACTGTGGGGCTATAGACTTCTCTACTTCATAATGAAATTTGCACTATTTCTTGGCTTTTGAGGGGTAAGAGACGAGGATTGGCTCCTATTATTAATTACAAGTCAATACGGTAGCTTTCATAGATGGCAGAAGTAGAGGAAGATTCTTTGTTTTGAATAATTGCTTGATTTTCAATGACATCTTTCTATTTCAATTCCAGGATGCTTCTCCACCGACAAATTCCTACTGCTGAGATGAATAACTCACTGCACCCAAGGGACTGCAAAGAGTAGTCATCGCCTTACTTCGAAGTGGAGGTTTTATTAAACACATTTCAATATGTTAATGGATTACTTTTCAAGGTATGAGGTTGTTGAAACTATGATCTCCCTTCAACTATTCTTTCAAACGGAGTTAAAACCTGACGATGACTAAACTATACTACAAGATGAAAATTATATGAATGCATAGGGTGAAAAGCGAAGTTAATTTACTGTCTTGATCAAATTAGATGTAATCATGTAATGTTTCATTAAAACTTGATAAATCGTTAATATTGTTACTGCTGCTTCTTTCTGAAGCTTATACTCTGTAAGATTTGATCGCGAAAGACTTCTTTTAGTATTCCTTAAGATGAACAGCTCTTCCATGCATACTACCAAGAACAGAAGTAATTACTTTTGGTGCTACTTATTTCCTTACTTCATTATGTACTTTTCTTAAGCCAGATAATTGTGCAGAGTAGGAGACGAGGAAAACTGCTAGAAATAATTAAAATCATTACGGTAGCTTCCATAGCGATGAGAATCAGAGGTAAATTCTTTGTTTTGGATAATTGCTTGATTTTCAATGACATCTTTATATTTCAATTTCAGGATGCTTCTCCACCGACAAATTCCTGCAACTTAGATTAATAATTCACTGCACCCGTAGGACTGCCTAGAGTGCTCATCACTCAACTTCGAAGTGGAGGTTTGATATTGCACATTTCAAGATGTTAGTGGATTATTTTTCAAGGTAAGAGTTTTTTGAAACGTTGGTAATGTAAATAATTCCTTTCATCGGATGTGACAATGTGAATGATTCTGCACGATGGAAATGAAATGAATCTATAAATTGAATGACAAAGGTGATCGATTTACAATTCAAGAATTAGTGTCTTTATGGGTTATATTAAAGAGTATTAATCAGTTCAATAATGAAAAACGCAATTCGGCAAACAGAAACTTGCTGGTATGATTCCCGGATGTTAATTACACATTTGGGCAGGTAACATTTACAAGGTAGGAGGATTTTGAAGCATTAGTTTCTGATAACATTTCCTTTTGATAGATGTCACACCAATGAGACCAATGATGTGATTTCCAATTGATGAATTTAAAATCCTGAGTGATAAATTGAATCAGTTTTAGTACTTGGGTGATGGGAAAGGAAACTTTGCAAGCAGGGAGTATCGTTTTCATGCAAGGATACTGATTGCACGTTTGAGCAAGTAAGATGATTTCCCTTCACGATAAGAGGTATTTGAAACAATGATTTTTGTTCAACTTTTCTTTCATAAGTGGTCAACTCACTTCACATTTCTGCAAGATGAAAGTTATACGAATCTATAAGGTTGAAAGAGAATTAATATAATAATTTCCCTTGGATTGATGGGTGTGCGTAAGGGATAGTTTTCATTTCATTCGATGATGGAATGGGCAATTCCGCAGGCGGCGATGAGCACTGTAAGCGAGTCTCCACATCTGCTGAGATACCGTGTTTCCCCTCTCGGATAACTATTTTATTACCTATCGTTTTTCAGGCACCGAACGAACAACGAGATACATGTCTCCCTTGCACCTAAAACATTCTCTTATTTTCAGGTGTATTCTTTCTGTAGGTACATCTAGCAAGGAAACAAGGCCGGGAGGACGGACGAGGAGTGAGCTAGGTTCTTTTCTACATTTGGGCAGGAGATTAAAAGTAACTTATAGAACGACCAACATAGTGAACATCTATTTTATGTGATGCAAGAGGATGTGAATTGAACGTATCGCTCGCCATGTAACTGATGGTTGAAATGCAATAAAGTTTCTATTTTAAATGGTTGAAAACTGGGTTTTACTCCACTCCCTTCAAGAAATATTAGTAAGAAAAAACGTTTAAAGTTAAATGCATACCCTTAGGTTTGACCGCTCTCCGGGTAAAGTTAAAGCACTCGTTAGGGTATTATTACCTCGAGGGCTTTCGTGAGAGCTCGACAAATTTCCATCGATTGCTTTCCTTTAAACTACCTATCATCAATTAGATTTTAAAAATTCATCTGAGTCATGAGGATGCCCCGCAATGGTGCAAAAGATTTGGATAGGAACGCTCTCATATTTTAACTCATGCGTTACCAACGTGATGAACATTTTCGGCGATAAGTCTTGTACTAATCACAGAAACCTGTTCCACCATCGGGCTTAAAATTGCTTCCACGTTACGAATCTTAAAGATTTGGAATAGAAGAACTTGCTCTACATTTATTTGTCACCGACACCTCTAAAGCTAAACGAGGAAAGGAGAAAATAGAACGACGGTCGTCGTCTTTTTGCCCCGAAATTGCTAACCGGAATCCGACAGAGGGCCAAGTATTCGTTCAGTTGCTCGGTCCGTCTCGCGTGTAAACATCGTGCTCGCATCTTGCGAATGGAGAAGCTTTCTCGTAGTGTACGTTCAATTCTCATCCCTCCCGCGGCCAGTGGAATCTTGAAGATTGCCCCTGGAGAAAGCGACAGTGATGTTCCGTTTAGTGGTCATTGGAGAACATATAGGATATAATCGATGTTGCAGATTTTCACGGGACTGCATTGTGACATCGTCGAGTGAGTGAGGCGGGAAGCTTCGAGCGAGGTTCACGGAGAATTTTAAAGGTGAGACCCATCGGAATATTTTCCTCGTCTCTTTGCCTGCGTTGACAAGAATGTGCATCGCAATTTAACCTCCTGATTGCTTCGAAACGCGGAGTTTGGAGTGCCCTCGGCTGGGGGATATCTTGATCACCGTAAATAAGACCAGATGTAAACAACAGCGAACGAATGCTTCATTGTCTCAGCTGTATCGTTCACATGGACTCGTATATTATCGCCTGGACGCGAACTTTATTAAGATTCCGAAGCCGTTTCTACAGTCAAAGCGCTTCCTCGTACCATCATAGTTTACGCGAGGATGATTTCGTCTTCAATCGTGTTGATTTCATTCGAGGAAAGGGAAAATAAGGGACTGGGTTTGGGAACGAAGTGAACGCGGCGAAGCCGCCATGGAAAGTGCAAAATGCATGGCGGCATTTCGAGGCGCCATTGTTACCGGTGGGAATCTAAAATTGAAAGAAGATTTTTCGAAATTAACTTGCGGTCCGTCGTAAACGATAAAATTTTCATGAAGACTAGTATTTATTATGATTTTTTTCCTACTACGTGAGTCTTACCGCACAGAAAGACCATTTTCATAATGTATCGAAAGCTTGTTCTTCGGAATTGAGGAAAACCGCCATTACTCGCCGTCGACGTAAAAGAAGAAAGAAATTTTGAGGTCATTCGATCGGTAATTGGATCAACAATTATTTGCCATGAAATTCATTAATACAGCGTCTGCACTGACAGCGGTGGTATTTCTCTCAGCCAATCAGAATCAAGAAAAAAGTTTACCGGGAACTCAAATTAGATGAAATCTTCAAATGATAAATTAAAATTTGATTAATCGTTAAATGCGTTGCTGCTGCTACTTTCTGAAGCTAATACACTATCAGAATTGATCGCGAAAGACTTTTTTCAAGTATTCATCGAGTAAAAGAGCCCTACCATGCATAGTACCAAAAACAGAAATACTGTGGGGCTATAGACTTCTCTACTTCATAATGAAATTTGCACTATTTCTTGGCTTTTGAGGGGTAAGAGACGAGGATTGGCTCCTATTATTAATTACAAGTCAATACGGTAGCTTTCATAGATGGCAGAAGTAGAGGAAGATTCTTTGTTTTGAATAATTGCTTGATTTTCAATGACATCTTTCTATTTCAATTCCAGGATGCTTCTCCACCGACAAATTCCTACTGCTGAGATGAATAACTCACTGCACCCAAGGGACTGCAAAGAGTAGTCATCGCCTTACTTCGAAGTGGAGGTTTTATTAAACACATTTCAATATGTTAATGGATTACTTTTCAAGGTATGAGGTTGTTGAAACTATGATCTCCCTTCAACTATTCTTTCAAACGGAGTTAAAACCTGACGATGACTAAACTATACTACAAGATGAAAATTATATGAATGCATAGGGTGAAAAGCGAAGTTAATTTACTGTCTTGATCAAATTAGATGTAATCATGTAATGTTTCATTAAAACTTGATAAATCGTTAATATTGTTACTGCTGCTTCTTTCTGAAGCTTATACTCTGTAAGATTTGATCGCGAAAGACTTCTTTTAGTATTCCTTAAGATGAACAGCTCTTCCATGCATACTACCAAGAACAGAAGTAATTACTTTTGGTGCTACTTATTTCCTTACTTCATTATGTACTTTTCTTAAGCCAGATAATTGTGCAGAGTAGGAGACGAGGAAAACTGCTAGAAATAATTAAAATCATTACGGTAGCTTCCATAGCGATGAGAATCAGAGGTAAATTCTTTGTTTTGGATAATTGCTTGATTTTCAATGACATCTTTATATTTCAATTTCAGGATGCTTCTCCACCGACAAATTCCTGCAACTTAGATTAATAATTCACTGCACCCGTAGGACTGCCTAGAGTGCTCATCACTCAACTTCGAAGTGGAGGTTTGATATTGCACATTTCAAGATGTTAGTGGATTATTTTTCAAGGTAAGAGTTTTTTGAAACGTTGGTAATGTAAATAATTCCTTTCATCGGATGTGACAATGTGAATGATTCTGCACGATGGAAATGAAATGAATCTATAAATTGAATGACAAAGGTGATCGATTTACAATTCAAGAATTAGTGTCTTTATGGGTTATATTAAAGAGTATTAATCAGTTCAATAATGAAAAACGCAATTCGGCAAACAGAAACTTGCTGTTATGATTCCCGGATGTTAATTACACATTTGGGCAGGTAACATTTAGAAGGTAGGAGGATTTTGAAGCATTAGTTTCTGATAACATTTCCTTTTGATAGATGTCACACCAATGAGACCAATGATGTGATTTCCAATTGATGAATTTAAAATCCTGAGTGATAAATTGAATCAGTTTTAGTACTTTGGTGATGGGAAAGGAAACTTTGCAAGCAGGGAGTATCGTTTTCATGCAAGGATACTGATTGCACGTTTGAGCAAGTAAGATGATTTCCCTTCACGATAAGAGGTATTTGAAACAATGATTTTTGTTCAACTTTTCTTTCATAAGTGGTCAACTCACTTCACATTTCTGCAAGATGAAAGTTATACGAATCTATAAGGTTGAAAGAGAATTAATATAATAATTTCCCTTGGATTGATGGGTGTGCGTAAGGGATAGTTTTCATTTCATTCGATGACGGAATGGGCAATTCGGCAGGCGACGATGAGCACTGTAAGCGAGTCTCCACATCTGCTGAGATACCGTGTTTCCCCTCTCGGATAACTATTTTATTACCTATCGTTTTTCAGGCACCGAACGAACAACGAGATACATGTCTCCCTTGCACCTAAAACATTCTCTTATTTTCAGGTGTATTCTTTCTGTAGGTACATCTAGCAAGGAAACAAGGCCGGGAGGACGGACGAGGAGTGAGCTAGGTTCTTTTCTACATTTGGGCAGGAGATTAAAAGTAACTTATAGAACGACCAACATAGTGAACATCTATTTTATGTGATGCAAGAGGATGTGAATTGAACGTATCGCTCGCCATGTAACTGATGGTTGAAATGCAATAAAGTTTCTATTTTAAATGGTTGAAAACTGGGGTTTACTCCACTCCCTTCAAGAAATATTAGTAAGAAAAAACGTTTAAAGTTAAATGCATACCCTTAGGTTTGACCGCTCTCCGGGTAAAGTTAAAGCACTCGTTAGGGTATTATTACCTCGAGGGCTTTCGTGAGAGCTCGACAAATTTCCATCGATTGCTTTCCTTTAAACTACCTATCATCAATAAGATTTTTAAAATTCATCTGAGTCATGAGGATGTCCCGCAATGGTGCAAAAGATTTGGATAGGAACGCTCTCATATTTTAACTCATGCGTTACCAACGTGATGAACATTTTCGGCGATAAGTCTTGTACTAATCACAGAAACCTGTTCCACCATCGGGCTTAAAATTGCTTCCACGTTACGAATCTTAAAGATTTGGAATAGAAGAACTTGCTCTACATTTATTTGTCACCGACACCTCTAAAGCTAAACGAGGAAAGGAGAAAATAGAACGACGGTCGTCGTCTTTTTGCCCCGAAATTGCTAACCGGAATCCGACAGAGGGCCAAGTATTCGTTCAGTTGCTCGGTCCGTCTCGCGTGTAAACATCGTGCTCGCATCTTGCGAATGGAGAAGCTTTCTCGTAGTGTACGTTCAATTCTCATCCCTCCCGCGGCCAGTGGAATCTTGAAGATTGCCCCTGGAGAAAGCGACAGTGATGTTCCGTTTAGTGGTCATTGGAGAACATATAGGATATAATCGATGTTGCAGATTTTCACGGGACTGCATTGTGACATCGTCGAGTGAGTGAGGCGGGAAGCTTCGAGCGAGGTTCACGGAGAATTTTAAAGGTGAGACCCATCGGAATATTTTCCTCGTCTCTTTGCCTGCGTTGACAAGAATGTGCATCGCAATTTAACCTCCTGATTGCTTCGAAACGCGGAGTTTGGAGTGCCCTCGGCTGGGGGATATCTTGATCACCGTAAATAAGACCAGATGTAAACAACAGCGAACGAATGCTTCATTGTCTCAGCTGTATCGTTCACATGGACTCGTATATTATCGCCTGGACGCGAACTTTATTAAGATTCCGAAGCCGTTTCTACAGTCAAAGCGCTTCCTCGTAGCATCATAGTTTACGCGAGGATGATTTCGTCTTCAATCGTGTTGATTTCATTCGAGGAAAGGGAAAATAAGGGACTGGGTATGGGAACGAAGTGAACGCGGCGAAGCCGCCATGGAAAGTGCAAAATGCATGGCGGCATTTCGAGGCGCCATTGTTACCGGTGGGAATCTAAAATTGAAAGAAGATTTTTCGAAATTAACTTGCGGTCCGTCGTAAACGATAAAATTTTCATGAAGACTAGTATTTTATATGATTTTTTTCCTACTACGTGAGTCTTACCGCACAGAAAGACCATTTTCATAATGTATCGAAAGCTTGTTCTTCGGAATTGAGGAAAACCGCCATTACTCGCCGTCGACGTAAAAGAAGAAAGAAATTTTGAGGTCATTCGATCGGTAATTGGATCAACGATTATTTGCCATGAAATTCATTAATACAGCGTCTGCACTGACAGCGGTGGTATTTCTCTCAGCCAATCAGAATCAAGAAAAAAGTTTACCGGGAACTCAAATTAGATGAAATCTTCAAATGATAAATTAAAATTTGATTAATCGTTAAATGCGTTGCTGCTGCTACTTTCTGAAGCTAATACACTATCAGAATTGATCGCGAAAGACTTTTTTCAAGTATTCATCGAGTAAAAGAGCCCTACCATGCATAGTACCAAAAACAGAAATACTGTGGGGCTATAGACTTCTCTACTTCATAATGAAATTTGCACTATTTCTTGGCTTTTGAGGGGTAAGAGACGAGGATTGGCTCCTATTATTAATTACAAGTCAATACGGTAGCTTTCATAGATGGCAGAAGTAGAGGAAGATTCTTTGTTTTGAATAATTGCTTGATTTTCAATGACATCTTTCTATTTCAATTCCAGGATGCTTCTCCACCGACAAATTCCTACTGCTGAGATGAATAACTCACTGCACCCAAGGGACTGCAAAGAGTAGTCATCGCCTTACTTCGAAGTGGAGGTTTTATTAAACACATTTCAATATGTTAATGGATTACTTTTCAAGGTATGAGGTTGTTGAAACTATGATCTCCCTTCAACTATTCTTTCAAACGGAGTTAAAACCTGACGATGACTAAACTATACTACAAGATGAAAATTATATGAATGCATAGGGTGAAAAGCGAAGTTAATTTACTGTCTTGATCAAATTAGATGTAATCATGTAATGTTTCATTAAAACTTGATAAATCGTTAATATTGTTACTGCTGCTTCTTTCTGAAGCTTATACTCTGTAAGATTTGATCGCGAAAGACTTCTTTTAGTATTCCTTAAGATGAACAGCTCTTCCATGCATACTACCAAGAACAGAAGTAATTACTTTTGGTGCTACTTATTTCCTTACTTCATTATGTACTTTTCTTAAGCCAGATAATTGTGCAGGGTAGGAGACGAGGAAAACGGCTAGAAATAATTAAAATCATTACGGTAGCTTCCATAGCGATGAGAATCAGAGGTAAAATCTTTGTTTTGGATAATTGCTTGATTTTCAATGACATCTTTATATTTCAATTTCAGGATGCTTCTCCACCGACAAATTCCTGCAACTTAGATTAATAATTCACTGCACCCGTAGGACTGCCTAGAGTGCTCATCACTCAACTTCGAAGTCGAGGTTTGATATTGCACATTTCAAGATGTTAGTTGATTATTTTTCAAGGTAAGAGTTTTTTGAAACGTTGGTAATGTAAATAATTCCTTTCATCGGATGTGACAATGTGAATGATTCTGCACGATGGAAATGAAATGAATCTATAAATTGAATGACAAAGGTGATCGATTTACAATTCAAGAATTAGTGTCTTTATGGGTTATATTAAAGAGTATTAATCAGTTCAATAATGAAAAACGCAATTCGGCAAACAGAAACTTGCTGTTATGATTCCCGGATGTTAATTACACATTTGGGCAGGTAACATTTACAAGGTAGGAGGATTTTGAAGCATTAGTTTCTGATAACATTTCCTTTTGATAGATGTCACACCAATGAGACCAATGATGTGATTTCCAATTGATGAATTTAAAATCCTGAGTGATAAATTGAATCAGTTTTAGTACTTGGGTGATGGGAAAGGAAACTTTGCAAGCAGGGAGTATCGTTTTCATGCAAGGATACTGATTGCACGTTTGAGCAAGTAAGATGATTTCCCTTCACGATAAGAGGTATTTGAAACAATGATTATTGTTCAACTTTTCTTTCATAAGTGGTCAACTCACTTCACATTTCTGCAAGATGAAAGTTATACGAATCTATAAGGTTGAAAGAGAATTAATATAATAATTTCCCTTGGATTGATGGGTGTGCGTAAGGGATAGTTTTCATTTCATTCGATGATGGAATGGGCAATTCCGCAGGCGGCGATGAGCACTGTAAGCGAGTCTCCACATCTGCTGAGATACCGTGTTTCCCCTCTCGGATAACTATTTTATTACCTATCGTTTTTCAGGCACCGAACGAACAACGAGATACATGTCTCCCTTGCTCCTAAAACATTCTCTTATTTTCAGGTGTATTCTTTCTGTAGGTACATCTAGCAAGGAAACAAGGCCGGGAGGACGGACGAGGAGTGAGCTAGGTTCTTTTCTACATTTGGGCAGGAGATTAAAAGTAACTTATAGAACGACCAACATAGTGAACATCTATTTTATGTGATGCAAGAGGATGTGAATTGAACGTATCGCTCGCCATGTAACTGATGGTTGAAATGCAATAAAGTTTCTATTTTAAATGGTTGAAAACTGGGTTTTACTCCACTCCCTTCAAGAAATATTAGTAAGAAAAAACGTTTAAAGTTAAATGCATACCCTTAGGTTTGACCGCTCTCCGGGTAAAGTTAAAGCACTCGTTAGGGTATTATTACCTCGAGGGCTTTCGTGAGAGCTCGACAAATTTCCATCGATTGCTTTCCTTTAAACTACCTATCATCAATTAGATTTTAAAAATTCATCTGAGTCATGAGGATGCCCCGCAATGGTGCAAAAGATTTGGATAGGAACGCTCTCATATTTTAACTCATGCGTTACCAACGTGATGAACATTTTCGGCGATAAGTCTTGTACTAATCACAGAAACCTGTTCCACCATCGGGCTTAAAATTACTTCCACGTTACGAATATTAAAGATTTGGAATAGAAGAACTTGCTCTACATTTATTTGTCACCGACACCTCTAAAGCTAAACGAGGAAAGGAGAAAATAGAACGACGGTCGTCGTCTTTTTGCCCCGAAATTGCTAACCGGAATCCGACAGAGGGCCAAGTATTCGTTCAGTTGCTCGGTCCGTCTCGCGAGTAAACATCGTGCTCGCATCTTGCGAATGGAAAAGCTTTCTCGTAGTGTACGTTCAATTCTCATCTCTCCCGCGGCCAGTGGAATCTTGAAGATTGCCCCTGGAGAAAGCGACAGTGATGTTCCGTTTAGTGGTCATTGGATAACATATAGGATATAATCGATGTGGCAGATTTGCACGGGACTGCATTGTGACATCGTCGAGTGAGTGAGGCGAGAAGCTTCGAGCGAGGTTCACGGAGAATTTTAAAGGTGAGACCCATCGGAATATTTTCCTCGTCTCTTTGCCTGCGTTGACAAGAATGTGCATCGCAATTTAACCTCCTGATTGCTTCGAAACGCGGAGTTTGGAGTGCCCTCGGCTGGGGGATATCTTGATCACCGTAAATAAGACCAGATGTAAACAACAGCGAACGAATGCTTCATTGTCTCAGCTGTATCGTTCACATGGACTCGTATATTATCGCCTGGACGCGAACTTTATTAAGATTCCGAAGCCGTTTCTACAGTCAAAGCGCTTCCTCGTAGCATCATAGTTTACGCGAGGATGATTTCGTCTTCAATCGTGTTGATTTCATTCGAGGAAAGGGAAAATAAGGGACTGGGTATGGGAACGAAGTGAACGCGGCGAAGCCGCCATGGAAAGTGCAAAATGCATGGCGGCATTTCGAGGCGCCATTGTTACCGGTGGGAATCTAAAATTGAAAGAAGATTTTTCGAAATTAACTTGCGGTCCGTCGTAAACGATAAAATTTTCATGAAGACTAGTATTTATTATGATTTTTTTCCTACTACGTGAGTCTTACCGCACAGAAAGACCATTTTCATAATGTATCGAAAGCTTGTTCTTCGGAATTGAGGAAAACCGCCATTACTCGCCGTCGACGTAAAAGAAGAAAGAAATTTTGAGGTCATTCGATCGGTAATTGGATCAACAATTATTTGCCATGAAATTCATTAATACAGCGTCTGCACTGACAGCGGTGGTATTTCTCTCAGCCAATCAGAATCAAGAAAAAAGTTTACCGGGAACTCAAATTAGATGAAATCTTCAAATGATAAATTAAAATTTGATTAATCGTTAAATGCGTTGCTGCTGCTACTTTCTGAAGCTAATACACTATCAGAATTGATCGCGAAAGACTTTTTTCAAGTATTCATCGAGTAAAAGAGCCCTACCGTGCATAGTACCAAAAACAGAAATACTGTGGGGCTATAGACTTCTCTACTTCATAATGTAATTTGCACTATTTCTTGGCTTTTGAAGGGTAAGAGACGAGGATTGGCTGCTATAATTAATTACAAGTCAATACGGTAGCTTTCATAGCGAGCAGAAGTAGAGGAAGATTCTTTGTTTTGAATAATTGCTTGATATTCAATGACATCTTTCTATTTCAATTCCAGGATGCTTCTCCACCGACAAATTCCTACTGCTGAGATGAATAATTCACTGCACCCAAGGGACTGCAAAGAGTAGTCATCGCCTTACTTCGAAGTGGAGGTTTTATTAAACACATTTCAATATGTTAATGGATTACTTTTCAAGGTATGAGGTTGTTGAAACTATGATCTCCCTTCAACTATTCTTTCAAACGGAGTTAAAACCTGACGATGACTAAACTATACTACAAGATGAAAATTATATGAATGCATAGGGTGAAAAGCGAAGTTAATTTACTGTCTTGATCAAATTAGATGTAATCATGTAATGTTTCATTAAAACTTGATAAATCGTTAATATTGTTACTGCTGCTTCTTTCTGAAGCTTATACTCTGTAAGATTTGATCGCGAAAGACTTCTTTTAGTATTCCTTAAGATGAACAGCTCTTCCATGCATACTACCAAGAACAGAAGTAATTACTTTTGGTGCTACTTATTTCCTTACTTCATTATGTACTTTTCTTAAGCCAGATAATTGTGCAGGGTAGGAGACGAGGAAAACGGCTAGAAATAATTAAAATCATTACGGTAGCTTCCATAGCGATGAGAATCAGAGGTAAAATCTTTGTTTTGGATAATTGCTTGATTTTCAATGACATCTTTATATTTCAATTTCAGGATGCTTCTCCACCGACAAATTCCTGCAACTTAGATTAATAATTCACTGCACCCGTAGGACTGCCTAGAGTGCTCATCACTCAACTTCGAAGTCGAGGTTTGATATTGCACATTTCAAGATGTTAGTTGATTATTTTTCAAGGTAAGAGTTTTTTGAAACGTTGGTAATGTAAATAATTCCTTTCATCGGATGTGACAATGTGAATGATTCTGCACGATGGAAATGAAATGAATCTATAAATTGAATGACAAAGGTGATCGATTTACAATTCAAGAATTAGTGTCTTTATGGGTTATATTAAAGAGTATTAATCAGTTCAATAATGAAAAACGCAATTCGGCAAACAGAAACTTGCTGTTATGATTCCCGGATGTTAATTACACATTTGGGCAGGTAACATTTACAAGGTAGGAGGATTTTGAAGCATTAGTTTCTGATAACATTTCCTTTTGATAGATGTCACACCAATGAGACCAATGATGTGATTTCCAATTGATGAATTTAAGATCCTGAGTGATAAATTGAATCAGTTTTAGTACTTTGGTGATGGGAAAGGAAACTTTGCAAGCAGGGAGTATCGTTTTCATGCAAGGATACTGATTGCACGTTTGAGCAAGTAAGATGATTTCCCTTCACGATAAGAGGTATTTGAAACAATGATTTTTGTTCAACTTTTCTTTCATAAGTGGTCAACTCACTTCACATTTCTGCAAGATGAAAGTTATACGAATCTATAAGGTTGAAAGAGAATTAATATAATAATTTCCCTTGGATTGATGGGTGTGCGTAAGGGATAGTTTTCATTTCATTCGATGATGGAATGGGCAATTCCGCAGGCGGCGATGAGCACTGTAAGCGAGTCTCCACATCTGCTGAGATACCGTGTTTCCCCTCTCGGATAACTATTTTATTACCTATCGTTTTTCAGGCACCGAACGAACAACGAGATACATGTCTCCCTTGCTCCTAAAACATTCTCTTATTTTCAGGTGTATTCTTTCTGTAGGTACATCTAGCAAGGAAACAAGGCCGGGAGGACGGACGAGGAGTGAGCTAGGTTCTTTTCTACATTTGGGCAGGAGATTAAAAGTAACTTATAGAACGACCAACATAGTGAACATCTATTTTATGTGATGCAAGAGGATGTGAATTGAACGTATCGCTCGCCATGTAACTGATGGTTGAAATGCAATAAAGTTTCTATTTTAAATGGTTGAAAACTGGGTTTTACTCCACTCCCTTCAAGAAATATTAGTAAGAAAAAACGTTTAAAGTTAAATGCATACCCTTAGGTTTGACCGCTCTCCGGGTAAAGTTAAAGCACTCGTTAGGGTATTATTACCTCGAGGGCTTTCGTGAGAGCTCGACAAATTTCCATCGATTGCTTTCCTTTAAACTACCTATCATCAATTAGATTTTAAAAATTCATCTGAGTCATGAGGATGCCCCGCAATGGTGCAAAAGATTTGGATAGGAACGCTCTCATATTTTAACTCATGCGTTACCAACGTGATGAACATTTTCGGCGATAAGTCTTGTACTAATCACAGAAACCTGTTCCACCATCGGGCTTAAAATTACTTCCACGTTACGAATATTAAAGATTTGGAATAGAAGAACTTGCTCTACATTTATTTGTCACCGACACCTCTAAAGCTAAACGAGGAAAGGAGAAAATAGAACGACGGTCGTCGTCTTTTTGCCCCGAAATTGCTAACCGGAATCCGACAGAGGGCCAAGTATTCGTTCAGTTGCTCGGTCCGTCTCGCGCGTAAACATCGTGCTCGCATCTTGCGAATGGAAAAGCTTTCTCGTAGTGTACGTTCAATTCTCATCTCTCCCGCGGCCAGTGGAATCTTGAAGATTGCCCCTGGAGAAAGCGACAGTGATGTTCCGTTTAGTGGTCATTGGATAACATATAGGATATAATCGATGTGGCAGATTTGCACGGGACTGCATTGTGACATCGTCGAGTGAGTGAGGCGAGAAGCTTCGAGCGAGGTTCACGGAGAATTTTAAAGGTGAGACCCATCGGAATATTTTCCTCGTCTCTTTGCCTGCGTTGACAAGAATGTGCATCGCAATTTAACCTCCTGATTGCTTCGAAACGCGGAGTTTGGAGTGCCCTCGGCTGGGGGATATCTTGATCACCGTAAATAAGACCAGATGTAAACAACAGCGAACGAATGCTTCATTGTCTCAGCTGTATCGTTCACATGGACTCGTATATTATCGCCTGGACGCGAACTTTATTAAGATTCCGAAGCCGTTTCTACAGTCAAAGCGCTTCCTCGTAGCATCATAGTTTACGCGAGGATGATTTCGTCTTCAATCGTGTTGATTTCATTCGAGGAAAGGGAAAATAAGGGACTGGGTATGGGAACGAAGTGAACGCGGCGAAGCCGCCATGGAAAGTGCAAAATGCATGGCGGCATTTCGAGGCGCCATTGTTACCGGTGGGAATCTAAAATTGAAAGAAGATTTTTCGAAATTAACTTGCGGTCCGTCGTAAACGATAAAATTTTCATGAAGACTAGTATTTATTATGATTTTTTTCCTACTACGTGAGTCTTACCGCACAGAAAGACCATTTTCATAATGTATCGAAAGCTTGTTCTTCGGAATTGAGGAAAACCGCCATTACTCGCCGTCGACGTAAAAGAAGAAAGAAATTTTGAGGTCATTCGATCGGTAATTGGATCAACAATTATTTGCCATGAAATTCATTAATACAGCGTCTGCACTGACAGCGGTGGTATTTCTCTCAGCCAATCAGAATCAAGAAAAAAGTTTACCGGGAACTCAAATCAGATGAAATCTTCAAATGATAAATTAAAATTTGATTAATCGTTAAATGCGTTGCTGCTGCTACTTTCTGAAGCTAATACACTATCAGAATTGATCGCGAAAGACTTTTTTCAAGTATTCATCGAGTAAAAGAGCCCTACCGTGCATAGTACCAAAAACAGAAATACTGTGGGGCTATAGACTTCTCTACTTCATAATGTAATTTGCACTATTTCTTGGCTTTTGAAGGGTAAGAGACGAGGATTGGCTGCTATAATTAATTACAAGTCAATACGGTAGCTTTCATAGCGAGCAGAAGTAGAGGAAGATTCTTTGTTTTGAATAATTGCTTGATATTCAATGACATCTTTCTATTTCAATTCCAGGATGCTTCTCCACCGACAAATTCCTACTGCTGAGATGAATAATTCACTGCACCCAAGGGACTGCAAAGAGTAGTCATCGCCTTACTTCGAAGTGGAGGTTTTATTAAACACATTTCAATATGTTAATGAATTACTTTTCAAGGTATGAGGTTGTTGAAACTATGATCTCCGTTCAACTATTCTTTCAAAAGGAGTTAAAACCTGACGATGACTAAACTATACTACAAGATGAAAATTATATGAATGCATAGGGTGAAAAGCGAAGTTAATTTACTGTCTTGATCAAATTAGATGTAATCATGTAATGTTTCATTAAAACTTGATAAATCGTTAATATTGTTACTGCTGCTTCTTTCTGAAGCTTATACTCTGTAAGATTTGATCGCGAAAGACTTCTTTTAGTATTCCTTAAGATGAACAGCTCTTCCATGCATACTACCAAGAACAGAAGTAATTACTTTTGGTGCTACTTATTTCCTTACTTCATTATGTACTTTTCTTAAGCCAGATAATTGTGCAGAGTAGGAGACGAGGAAAACTGCTGGAAATAATTAAAATCATTACGGTAGCTTCCATAGCGATGAGAATCAGAGGTAAATTCTTTGTTTTGGATAATTGCTTGATTTTCAATGACATCTTTATATTTCAATTTCAGGATGCTTCTCCACCGACAAATTCCTGCAACTTAGATTAATAATTCACTGCACCCGTAGGACTGCCTAGAGTGCTCATCACTTAACTTCGAAGTGGAGGTTTGATATTGCACATTTCAAGATGTTAGTTGATTATTTTTCAAGGTAAGAGTTTTTTGAAACGTTGGTAATGTAAATAATTCCTTTCATCGGATGTGACAATGTGAATGATTCTGCACGATGGAAATGAAATGAATCTATAAATTGAATGACAAAGGTGATCGATTTACAATTCAAGAATTAGTGTCTTTATGGGTTATATTAAAGAGTATTAATCAGTTCAATAATGAAAAACGCAATTCGGCAAACAGAAACTTGTTGTTATGATTCCCGGATGTTAATTGCACATTTGGGCAGGTAACATTTACAAGGTAGGAGGATTTTGAAGCATTAGTTTCTGATAACATTTCCTTTTGATAGATGTCACACCAATGAGACCACTGATGTGATTTCCAATTGATGAATTTAAGATCCTGAGTGATAAATTGAATCAGTTTTAGTACTTTGGTGATGGGAAAGGAAACTTTGCAAGCAGGGAGTATCGTTTTCATGCAAGGATACTGATTGCACGTTTGAGCAAGTAAGATGATTTCCCTTCACGATAAGAGGTATTTGAAACAATGATTTTTGTTCAACTTTTCTTTCATAAGTGTTCAACTCACTTCACATTTCTGCAAGATGAAAGTTATACGAATCTATAAGGTTGAAAGAGAATTAATATAATAATTTCCCTTGGATTGATGGGTGTGCGTAAGGGATAGTTTTCATTTCATTCGATGATGGAATGGGCAATTCGGCAGGCGGCGATGAGCACTGTAAGCGAGTCTCCACATCTGCTGAGATACCGTGTTTCCCCTCTCGGATAACTATTTTATTACCTATCGTTTTTCAGGCACCGAACGAACAACGAGATACATGTCTCCCTTGCACCTAAAACATTCTCTTATTTTCAGGTGTATTCTTTCTGTAGGTACATCTAGCAAGGAAACAAGGCCGGGAGGACGGACGAGGAGTGAGCTAGGTTCTTTTCTACATTTGGGCAGGAGATTAAAAGTAACTTATAGAACGACCAACATAGTGAACATCTATTTTATGTGATGCAAGAGGATGTGAATTGAACGTATCGCTCGCCATGTAACTGATGGTTGAAATGCAATAAAGTTTCTATTTTAAATGGTTGAAAACTGGGTTTTACTCCACTCCCTTCAAGAAATATTAGTAAGAAAAAACGTTCAAAGTTAAATGCATACCCTTAGGTTTGACCAATCTCCGAGTAAAGTTAAAGCACTCGTTAGGGTATTATTACCTCGAGGGCTTTCGTGAGAGCTCGACAAATTTCCATCGATTGCTTTCCTTTAAACTACCTATCATCAATAAGATTTTTAAAATTCATCTGAGTCATGAGGATGTCCCGCAATGGTGCAAAAGATTTGGATAGGAACGCTCTCATATTTTAACTCATGCGTTACCAACGTGATGAACATTTTCGGCGATAAGTCTTGTACTAATCACAGAAACCTGTTCCACCATCGGGCTTAAAATTGCTTCCACGTTACGAATCTTAAAGATTTGGAATAGAAGAACTTGCTCTACATTTATTTGTCACCGACACCTCTAAAGCTAAACGAGGAAAGGAGAAAATAGAACGACGGTCGTCGTCTTTTTGCCCCGAAATTGCTAACCGGAATCCGACAGAGGGCCAAGTATTCGTTCAGTTGCTCGGTCCGTCTCGCGTGTAAACATCGTGCTCGCATCTTGCGAATGGAGAAGCTTTCTCGTAGTGTACGTTCAATTCTCATCCCTCCCGCGGCCAGTGGAATCTTGAAGATTGCCCCTGGAGAAAGCGACAGTTATGTTCCGTTTAGTGGTCATTGGAGAACATATAGGATATAATCGATGTGGCAGATTTTCACGGGACTGCATTGTGACATCGTCGAGTGAGTGAGGCGAGAAGCTTCGAGCGAGGTTCACGGAGAATTTTAAAGGTGAGACCCATCGGAATATTTTCCTCGTCTCTTTGCCTGCGTTGACAAGAATGTGCATCGCAATTTAACCTCCTGATTGCTTCGAAACGCGGAGTTTGGAGTGCCCTCGGCTGGGGGATATCTTGATCACCGTAAATAAGACCAGATGTAAACAACAGCGAACGAATGCTTCATTGTCTCAGCTGTATCGTTCACATGGACTCGTATATTATCGCCTGGACGCGAACTTTATTAAGATTCCGAAGCCGTTTCTACAGTCAAAGCGCTTCCTCGTAGCATCATAGTTTACGCGAGGATGATTTCGTCTTCAATCGTGTTGATTTCATTCGAGGAAAGGGAAAATAAGGGACTGGGTATGGGAACGAAGTGAACGCGGCGAAGCCGCCATGGAAAGTGCAAAATGCATGGCGGCATTTCGAGGCGCCATTGTTACCGGTGGGAATCTAAAATTGAAAGAAGATTTTTCGAAATTAACTTGCGGTCCGTCGTAAACGATAAAATTTTCATGAAGACTAGTATTTATTATGATTTTTTTCCTACTACGTGAGTCTTACCGCACAGAAAGACCATTTTCATAATGTATCGAAAGCTTGTTCTTCGGAATTGAGGAAAACCGCCATTACTCGCCGTCGACGTAAAAGAAGAAAGAAATTTTGAGGTCATTCGATCGGTAATTGGATCAACAATTATTTGCCATGAAATTCATTAATACAGCGTCTGCACTGACAGCGGTGGTATTTCTCTCAGCCAATCAGAATCAAGAAAAAAGTTTACCGGGAACTCAAATCAGATGAAATCTTCAAATGATAAATTAAAATTTGATTAATCGTTAAATGCGTTGCTGCTGCTACTTTCTGAAGCTAATACACTATCAGAATTGATCGCGAAAGACTTTTTTCAAGTATTCATCGAGTAAAAGAGCCCTACCTTGCATAGTACCAAAAACAGAAATACTGTGGGGCTATAGACTTCTCTACTTCATAATGTAATTTGCACTATTTCTTGGCTTTTGAAGGGTAAGAGACGAGGATTGGCTGCTATAATTAATAACAAGTCAATACGGTAGCTTTCATAGCGAGCAGAAGTAGAGGAAGATTCTTTGTTTTGAATAATTGCTTGATTTTCAATGACATCTTTCTATTTCAATTCCAGGATGCTTCTCCACCGACAAATTCCTACTGCTGAGATGAATAATTCACTGCACCCAAGGGACTGCAAAGAGTAGTCATCGCCTTACTTCGAAGTGGAGGTTTTATTAAACACCTTTCAATATGTTAATGGATTACTTTTCAAGGTATGAGGTTGTTGAAACTATGATCTCCCTTCAACTATTCTTTCAAACGGAGTTAAAACCTGACGATGACTTAACTATACTACAAGATGAAAATTATATGAATGCATAGGTTGAAAAGCGAAGTTAATTTACTGTCTTGATCAAATTAGATGTAATTATGTAATGTTTCATTAAAACTTGATAAATCGTTAATATTGTTACTGCTGCTTCTTTCTGAAGCTTATACTCTGTAAGATTTGATCGCGAAAGACTTCTTTTAGTATTCCTTAAGATGAACAGCTCTTCCATGCATACTACCAAGAACAGAAGTAATTACTTTTGGTGCTACTTATTTCCTTACTTCATTATGTACTTTTCTTAAGCCAGATAATTGTGCAGAGTAGGAGACGAGGAAAACTGCTGGAAATAATTAAAATCATTACGGTAGCTTCCATAGCGATGAGAATCAGAGGTAAATTCTTTGTTTTGGATAATTGCTTGATTTTCAATGACATCTTTATATTTCAATTTCAGGATGCTTCTCCACCGACAAATTCCTGCAACTTAGATTAATAATTCACTGCACCCGTAGGACTGCCTAGAGTGCTCATCACTTAACTTCGAAGTGGAGGTTTGATATTGCACATTTCAAGATGTTAGTTGATTATTTTTCAAGGTAAGAGTTTTTTGAAACGTTGGTAATGTAAATAATTCCTTTCATCGGATGTGACAATGTGAATGATTCTGCACGATGGAAATGAAATGAATCTATAAATTGAATGACAAAGGTGATCGATTTACAATTCAAGAATTAGTGTCTTTATGGGTTATATTAAAGAGTATTAATCAGTTCAATAATGAAAAACGCAATTCGGCAAACAGAAACTTGTTGTTATGATTCCCGGATGTTAATTACACATTTGGGCAGGTAACATTTACAAGGTAGGAGGATTTTGAAGCATTAGTTTCTGATAACATTTCCTTTTGATAGATGTCACACCAATGAGACCACTGATGTGATTTCCAATTGATGAATTTAAGATCCTGAGTGATAAATTGAATCAGTTTTAGTACTTTGGTGATGGGAAAGGAAACTTTGCAAGCAGGGAGTATCGTTTTCATGCAAGGATACTGATTGCACGTTTGAGCAAGTAAGATGATTTCCCTTCACGATAAGAGGTATTTGAAACAATGATTTTTGTTCAACTTTTCTTTCATAAGTGTTCAACTCACTTCACATTTCTGCAAGATGAAAGTTATACGAATCTATAAGGTTGAAAGAGAATTAATATAATAATTTCCCTTGGATTGATGGGTGTGCGTAAGGGATAGTTTTCATTTCATTCGATGATGGAATGGGCAATTCGGCAGGCGGCGATGAGCACTGTAAGCGAGTCTCCACATCTGCTGAGATACCGTGTTTCCCCTCTCGGATAACTATTTTATTACCTATCGTTTTTCAGGCACCGAACGAACAACGAGATACATGTCTCCCTTGCACCTAAAACATTCTCTTATTTTCAGGTGTATTCTTTCTGTAGGTACATCTAGCAAGGAAACAAGGCCGGGAGGACGGACGAGGAGTGAGCTAGGTTCTTTTCTACATTTGGGCAGGAGATTAAAAGTAACTTATAGAACGACCAACATAGTGAACATCTATTTTATGTGATGCAAGAGGATGTGAATTGAACGTATCGCTCGCCATGTAACTGATGGTTGAAATGCAATAAAGTTTCTATTTTAAATGGTTGAAAACTGGGTTTTACTCCACTCCCTTCAAGAAATATTAGTAAGAAAAAACGTTCAAAGTTAAATGCATACCCTTAGGTTTGACCAATCTCCGAGTAAAGTTAAAGCACTCGTTAGGGTATTATTACCTCGAGGGCTTTCGTGAGAGCTCGACAAATTTCCATCGATTGCTTTCCTTTAAACTACCTATCATCAATAAGATTTTTAAAATTCATCTGAGTCATGAGGATGTCCCGCAATGGTGCAAAAGATTTGGATAGGAACGCTCTCATATTTTAACTCATGCGTTACCAACGTGATGAACATTTTCGGCGATAAGTCTTGTACTAATCACAGAAACCTGTTCCACCATCGGGCTTAAAATTGCTTCCACGTTACGAATCTTAAAGATTTGGAATAGAAGAACTTGCTCTACATTTATTTGTCACCGACACCTCTAAAGCTAAACGAGGAAAGGAGAAAATAGAACGACGGTCGTCGTCTTTTTGCCCCGAAATTGCTAACCGGAATCCGACAGAGGGCCAAGTATTCGTTCAGTTGCTCGGTCCGTCTCGCGTGTAAACATCGTGCTCGCATCTTGCGAATGGAGAAGCTTTCTCGTAGTGTACGTTCAATTCTCATCCCTCCCGCGGCCAGTGGAATCTTGAAGATTGCCCCTGGAGAAAGCGACAGTTATGTTCCGTTTAGTGGTCATTGGAGAACATATAGGATATAATCGATGTGGCAGATTTTCACGGGACTGCATTGTGACATCGTCGAGTGAGTGAGGCGAGAAGCTTCGAGCGAGGTTCACGGAGAATTTTAAAGGTGAGACCCATCGGAATATTTTCCTCGTCTCTTTGCCTGCGTTGACAAGAATGTGCATCGCAATTTAACCTCCTGATTGCTTCGAAACGCGGAGTTTGGAGTGCCCTCGGCTGGGGGATATCTTGATCACCGTAAATAAGACCAGATGTAAACAACAGCGAACGAATGCTTCATTGTCTCAGCTGTATCGTTCACATGGACTCGTATATTATCGCCTGGACGCGAACTTTATTAAGATTCCGAAGCCGTTTCTACAGTCAAAGCGCTTCCTCGTAGCATCATAGTTTACGCGAGGATGATTTCGTCTTCAATCGTGTTGATTTCATTCGAGGAAAGGGAAAATAAGGGACTGGGTATGGGAACGAAGTGAACGCGGCGAAGCCGCCATGGAAAGTGCAAAATGCATGGCGGCATTTCGAGGCGCCATTGTTACCGGTGGGAATCTAAAATTGAAAGAAGATTTTTCGAAATTAACTTGCGGTCCGTCGTAAACGATAAAATTTTCATGAAGACTAGTATTTATTATGATTTTTTTCCTACTACGTGAGTCTTACCGCACAGAAAGACCATTTTCATAATGTATCGAAAGCTTGTTCTTCGGAATTGAGGAAAACCGCTATTACTCGCCGTCGACGTAAAAGAAGAAAGAAATTTTGAGGTCATTCGATCGGTAATTGGATCAACAATTATTTGCCATGAAATTCATTAATACAGCGTCTGCACTGACAGCGGTGGTATTTCTCTCAGCCAATCAGAATCAAGAAAAAAGTTTACCGGGAACTCAAATTAGATGAAATCTTCAAATGATAAATTAAAATTTGATTAATCGTTAAATGCGTTGCTGCTGCTACTTTCTGAAGCTAATACACTATCAGAATTGATCGCGAAAGACTTTTTTCAAGTATTCATCGAGTAAAAGAGCCCTACCATGCATAGTACCAAAAACAGAAATACTGTGGGGCTATAGACTTCTCTACTTCATAATGTAATTTGCACTATTTCTTGGCTTTTGAAGGGTAAGAGACGAGGATTGGCTGCTATAATTAACTACAAGTCAATACGGTAGCTTTCATACCGAGCAGAAGTAGAGGAAGATTCTTTGTTTTGAATAATTGCTTGATTTTCAATGACATCTTTCTATTTCAATTCCAGGATGCTTCTCCACCGACAAATTCCTACTGCTGAGATGAATAACTCACTGCACCCAAGGGACTGCAAAGAGTAGTCATCGCCTTACTTCGAAGTGGAGGTTTTATTAAACACCTTTCAATATGTTAATGGATTACTTTTCAAGGTATGAGGTTGTTGAAACTATGATCTCCCTTCAACTATTCTTTCAAACGGAGTTAAAACCTGACGATGACTTAACTATACTACAAGATGAAAATTATATGAATGCATAGGTTGAAAAGCGAAGTTAATTTACTGTCTTGATCAAATTAGATGTAATCATGTAATGTTTCATTAAAACTTGATAAATCGTTAATATTGTTACTGCTGCTTCTTTCTGAAGCTTATACTCTGTAAGATTTGATCGCGAAAGACTTCTTTTAGTATTCCTTAAGATGAACAGCTCTTCCATGCATACTACCAAGAACAGAAGTAATTACTTTTGGTGCTACTTATTTCCTTACTTCATTATGTACTTTTCTTAAGCCAGATAATTGTGCAGAGTAGGAGACGAGGAAAACTGCTAGAAATAATTAAAATCATTACGGTAGCTTCCATAGCGATGAGAATTAGAGGTAAATTCTTTGTTTTGGATAATTGCTTGATTTTCAATGACATCTTTATATTTCAATTTCAGGATGCTTCTCCACCGACAAATTCCTGCAACTTAGATTAATAATTCACTGCACCCGTAGGACTGCCTAGAGTGCTCATCACTTAACTTCGAAGTGGAGGTTTGATATTGCACATTTCAAGATGTCAGTGGATTATTTTTCAAGGTAAGAGTTTTTTGAAACGTTGGTAATGTAAATAATTCCTTTCATAGGATGTGACAATGTGAATGATTCTGCACGATGGAAATGAAATGAATCTATAAATTGAATGACAAAGGTGATCGATTTACAATTCAAGAATTAGTGTCTTTATGGGTTATATTAAAGAGTATTAATCAGTTCAATAATGAAAAACGCAATTCGGCAAACAGAAACTTGTTGTTATGATTCCCGGATGTTAATTACACATTTGGGCAGGTAACATTTACAAGGTAGGAGGATTTTGAAGCATTAGTTTCTGATAACATTTCCTTTTGATAGATGTCACACCAATGAGACCAATGATGTGATTTCCAATTGATGAATTTAAGATCCTGAGTGATAAATTGAATCAGTTTTAGTACTTTGGTGATGGGAAAGGAAACTTTGCAAGCAGGGAGTATCGTTTTCATGCAAGGATACTGATTGCACGTTTGAGCAAGTAAGATGATTTCCCTTCACGATAAGAGGTATTTGAAACAATGATTTTTGTTCAACTTTTCTTTCATAAGTGGTCAACTCACTTCACATTTCTGCAAGATGAAAGTTATACGAATCTATAAGGTTGAAAGAGAATTAATATAATAATTTCCCTTGGATTGATGGGTGTTCGTAAGGGATAGTTTTCATTTCATTCGATGATGGAATGGGCAATTCGGCAGGCGACGATGAGCACTGTAAGCGAGTCTCCACATCTGCTGAGATACCGTGTTTCCCCTCTCGGATAACTATTTTATTACCTATCGTTTTTCAGGCACCGACCGAACAACGAGATACATGTCTCCCTTGCACCTAAAACATTCTCTTATTTTCAGGTGTATTCTTTCTGTAGGTACATCTAGCAAGGAAACAAGGCCGGGAGGACGGACGAGGAGTGAGCTAGGTTCTTTTCTACATTTGGGCAGGAGATTAAAAGTAACTTATAGAACGACCAACATAGTGAACATCTATTATATGTGATGCAAGAGGATGTGAATTGAACGTATCGCTCGCCATGTAACTGATGGTTGAAATGCAATAAAGTTTCTATTTTAAATGGTTGAAAACTGGGTTTTACTCCACTCCCTTCAAGAAATATTAGTAAGAAAAAACGTTCAAAGTTAAATGCATACCCTTAGGTTTGACCAATCTCCGAGTAAAGTTAAAGCACTCGTTAGGGTATTATTACCTCGAGGGCTTTCGTGAGAGCTCGACAAATTTCCATCGATTGCTTTCCTTTAAACTACCTATCATCAATAAGATTTTTAAAATTCATCTGAGTCATGAGGATGTCCCGCAATGGTGCAAAAGATTTGGATAGGAACGCTCTCATATTTTAACTCATGCGTTACCAACGTGATGAACATTTTCGGCGATAAGTCTTGTACTAATCACAGAAACCTGTTCCACCATCGGGCTTAAAATTGCTTCCACGTTACGAATCTTAAAGATTTGGAATAGAAGAACTTGCTCTACATTTATTTGTCACCGACACCTCTAAAGCTAAACGAGGAAAGGAGAAAATAGAACGACGGTCGTCGTCTTTTTGCCCCGAAATTGCTAACCGGAATCCGACAGAGGGCCAAGTATTCGTTCAGTTGCTCGGTCCGTCTCGCGTGTAAACATCGTGCTCGCATCTTGCGAATGGAGAAGCTTTCTCGTAGTGTACGTTCAATTCTCATCCCTCCCGCGGCCAGTGGAATCTTGAAGATTGCCCCTGGAGAAAGCGACAGTGATGTTCCGTTTAGTGGTCATTGGAGAACATATAGGATATAACCGATGTGGCAGATTTGCACGGGACTGCATTGTGACATCGTCGAGTGAGTGAGGCGAGAAGCTTCGAGCGAGGTTCACGGAGAATTTTAAAGGTGAGACCCATCGGAATATTTTCCTCGTCTCTTTGCCTGCGTTGACAAGAATGTGCATCGCAATTTAACCTCCTGATTGCTTCGAAACGCGGAGTTTGGAGTGCCCTCGGCTGGGGGATATCTTGATCACCGTAAATAAGACCAGATGTAAACAACAGCGAACGAATGCTTCATTGTCTCAGCTGTATCGTTCACATGGACTCGTATATTATCGCCTGGACGCGAACTTTATTAAGATTCCGAAGCCGTTTCTACAGTCAAAGCGCTTCCTCGTAGCATCATAGTTTACGCGAGGATGATTTCGTCTTCAATCGTGTTGATTTCATTCGAGGAAAGGGAAAATAAGGGACTGGGTATGGGAACGAAGTGAACGCGGCGAAGCCGCCATGGAAAGTGCAAAATGCATGGCGGCATTTCGAGGCGCCATTGTTACCGGTGGGAATCTAAAATTGAAAGAAGATTTTTCGAAATTAACTTGCGGTCCGTCGTAAACGATAAAATTTTCATGAAGACTAGTATTTATTATGATTTTTTTCCTACTACGTGAGTCTTACCGCACAGAAAGACCATTTTCATAATGTATCGAAAGCTTGTTCTTCGGAATTGAGGAAAACCGCCATTACTCGCCGTCGACGTAAAAGAAGAAAGAAATTTTGAGGTCATTCGATCGGTAATTGGATCAACAATTATTTGCCATGAAATTCATTAATACAGCGTCTGCACTGACAGCGGTGGTATTTCTCTCAGCCAATCAGAATCAAGAAAAAAGTTTACCGGGAACTCAAATCAGATGAAATCTTCAAATGATAAATTAAAATTTGATTAATCGTTAAATGCGTTGCTGCTGCTACTTTCTGAAGCTAATACACTATCAGAATTGATCGCGAAAGACTTTTTTCAAGTATTCATCGAGTAAAAGAGCCCTACCTTGCATAGTACCAAAAACAGAAATACTGTGGGGCTATAGACTTCTCTACTTCATAATGTAATTTGCACTATTTCTTGGCTTTTGAAGGGTAAGAGACGAGGATTGGCTGCTATAATTAATTACAAGTCAATACGGTAGCTTTCATAGCGAGCAGAAGTAGAGGAAGATTCTTTGTTTTGAATAATTGCTTGATTTTCAATGACATCTTTCTATTTCAATTCCAGGATGCTTCTCCACCGACAAATTCCTACTGCTGAGATGAATAATTCACTGCACCCAAGGGACTGCAAAGAGTAGTCATCGCCTTACTTCGAAGTGGAGGTTTTATTAAACACCTTTCAATATGTTAATGGATTACTTTTCAAGGTATGAGGTTGTTGAAACTATGATCTCCGTTCAACTATTCTTTCAAAAGGAGTTAAAACCTGACGATGACTAAACTATACTACAAGATGAAAATTATATGAATGCATAGGTTGAAAAGCGAAGTTAATTTACTGTCTTGATCAAATTAGATGTAATCATGTAATGTTTCATTAAAACTTGATAAATCGTTAATATTGTTACTGCTGCTTCTTTCTGAAGCTTATACTCTGTAAGATTTGATCGCGAAAGACTTCTTTTAGTATTCCTTAAGATGAACAGCTCTTCCATGCATACTACCAAGAACAGAAGTAATTACTTTTGGTGCTACTTATTTCCTTACTTCATTATGTACTTTTCTTAAGCCAGATAATTCTGCAGAGTAGGAGACGAGGAAAACTGCTAGAAATAATTAAAATCATTACGGTAGCTTCCACAGCGATGAGAATCAGAGGTAAATTCTTTGTTTTGGATAATTGCTTGATTTTCAATGACATCTTTCTATTTCAATTCCAGGATGCTTCTCCACCGACAAATTCCTACTGCTGAGATGAATAATTCACTGCACCCAAGGGACTGCAAAGAGTAGTCATCGCCTTACTTCGAAGTGGAGGTTTTATTAAACACATTTCAATATGTTAATGGATTACTTTTCAAGGTATGAGGTTGTTGAAACTATGATCTCCGTTCAACTATTCTTTCAAAAGGAGTTAAAACCTGACGATGACTAAACTATACTACAAGATGAAAATTATATGAATGCATAGGGTGAAAAGCGAAGTTAATTTACTGTGTTGATCAAATTAGATGTAATCATGTAATGTTTCATTAAAACTTGATAAATCGTTAATATTGTTACTGCTGCTTCTTTCTGAAGCTTATGCTGTAAGATTTGATCGCGAAAGACTTCTTTTAGTATTCCTTAAGATGAACAGCTCTTCCATGCATACTACCAAGAACAGAAGTAATTACTTTTGGTGCTACTTATTTCCTTACTTCATTATGTACTTTTCTTAAGCCAGATAATTCTGCAGAGTAGGAGACGAGGAAAACTGCTAGAAATAATTAAAATCATTACGGTAGCTTCCATAGCGATGAGAATCAGAGGTAAATTCTTTGTTTTGGATAATTGCTTGATTTTCAATGACATCTTTATATTTCAATTTCAGGATGCTTCTCCACCGACAAATTCCTGCAACTTAGATTAATAATTCACTGCACCCGTAGGACTGCCTAGAGTGCTCATCACTTAACTTCGAAGTGGAGGTTTGATATTGCACATTTCAAGATGTTAGTGGATTATTTTTCAAGGTAAGAGTTTTTTGAAACGTTGGTAATGTAAATAATTCCTTTCATCGGATGTGACAATGTGAATGATTCTGCACGATGGAAATGAAATGAATCTATAAATTGAATGACAAAGGTGATCGATTTACAATTCAAGAATTAGTGTCTTTATGGGTTATATTAAAGAGTATTAATCAGTTCAATAATGAAAAAGCAATTCGGCAAACAGAAACTTGCTGTTATGATTCCCGGATGTTAATTACACATTTGGGCAGGTAACATTTACAAGGTAGGAGGATTTTGAAGCAATAGTTTCTGATAACATTTCCTTTTGATAGATGTCACACCAATGAGACCAATGATGTCATTTCCAATTGATGAATTTAAGATCCTGAGTGATAAATTGAATCAGTTTTAGTACTTGGGTGATGGGAAAGGAAACTTTGCAAGCAGGGAGTATCGTTTTCATGCAAGGATACTGATTGCACGTTTGAGCAAGTAAGATGATTTCCCTTCACGATAAGAGGTATTTGAAACAAAGATTTTTGTTCAACTTTTCTTTCATAAGTGGTCAACTCACTTCACATTTCTGCAAGATGAAAGTTATACGAATCTATAAGGTTGAAAGAGAATTAATATAATAATTTCCCTTGGATTGATGGGTGTGCGTAAGGGATAGTTTTCATTTCATTCGATGATGGAATGGGCAATTCGGCAGGCGGCGATGAGCACTGTAAGCGAGTCTCCACATCTGCTGAGATACCGTGTTTCCCCTCTCGGATAACTATTTTATTACCTATCGTTTTTCAGGCACCGAACGAACAACGAGATACATGTCTCCCTTGCACCTAAAACATTCTCTTATTTTCAGGTGTATTCTTTCTGTAGGTACATCTAGCAAGGAAACAAGGCCGGGAGGACGGACGAGGAGTGAGCTAGGTTCTTTTCTACATTTGGGCAGGAGATTAGAAGCAACTTATAGAACGACCAACATAGTGAACATCTATTTTATGTGATGCAAGAGGATGTGAATTGAACGTATCGCTCGCCATGTAACTGATGGTTGAAATGCAATAAAGTTTCTATTTTAAATGGTTGAAAACTGGGTTTTACTCCACTCCCTTCAAGAAATATTAGTAAGAAAAAACGTTTAAAGTTAAATGCATACCCTTAGGTTTGACCGCTCTCCGAGTAAAGTTAAAGCACTCGTTAGGGTATTATTACCTCGAGGGCTTTCGTGAGAGCTCGACAAATTTCCATCGATTGCTTTCCTTTAAACTACCTATCATCAATAAGATTTTAAAAATTCATCTGAGTCATGAGGATGCCCCGCAATGGTGCAAAAGATTTGGATAGGAACGCTCTCATATTTTAACTCATGCGTTACCAACGTGATGAACATTTTCGGCGATAAGTCTTGTACTAATCACAGAAACCTGTTCCACCATCGGGCTTAAAATTGCTTCCACGTTACGAATCTTAAAGATTTGGAATAGAAGAACTTGCTCTACATTTATTTGTCACCGACACCTCTAAAGCTAAACGAGGAAAGGAGAAAATAGAACGACGGTCGTCGTCTTTTTGCCCCGAAATTGCTAACCGGAATCCGACAGAGGGCCAAGTATTCGTTCAGTTGCTCGGTCCGTCTCGCGTGTAAACATCGTGCTCGCATCTTGCGAATGGAGAAGCTTTCTCGTAGTGTACGTTCAATTCTCATCCCTCCCGCGGCCAGTGGAATCTTGAAGATTGCCCCTGGAGAAAGCGACAGTTATGTTCCGTTTAGTGGTCATTGGAGAACATATAGGATATAATCGATGTGGCAGATTTTCACGGGACTGCATTGTGACATCGTCGAGTGAGTGAGGCGAGAAGCTTCGAGCGAGGTTCACGGAGAATTTTAAAGGTGAGACCCATCGGAATATTTTCCTCGTCTCTTTGCCTGCGTTGACAAGAATGTGCATCGCAATTTAACCTCCTGATTGCTTCGAAACGCGGAGTTTGGAGTGCCCTCGGCTGGGGGATATCTTGATCACCGTAAATAAGACCAGATGTAAACAACAGCGAACGAATGCTTCATTGTCTCAGCTGTATCGTTCACATGGACTCGTATATTATCGCCTGGACGCGAACTTTATTAAGATTCCGAAGCCGTTTCTACAGTCAAAGCGCTTCCTCGTAGCATCATAATTTACGCGAGGATGATTTCGTCTTCAATCGCGTTGATTTCATTCGAGGAAAGGGAAAATAAGGGACTGGGTATGGGAACGAAGTGAACGCGGCGAAGCCGCCATGGAAAGTGCAAAATGCATGGCGGCATTTCGAGGCGCCATTGTTACCGGTGGGAATCTAAAATTGAAAGAAGATTTTTCGAAATTAACTTGCGGTCCGTCGTAAACGATAAAATTTTCATGAAGTCTAGTATTCATTATGATTTTTTTCCTACTACGTGAGTCTTACCGCACAGAAAGACCATTTTCATAATGTATCGATGGCTTGTTCTTCGGAATTGAGGAAAACCGCCATTACTCGCCGTCGACGTAAAAGAAGAAAGAAATTTTGAGGTCATTCGATCGGTAATTGGATCAACAATTATTTGCCATGAAATTCATTAATACAGCGTCTGCACTGACAGCGGTGGTATTTCTCTCAGCCAATCAGAATCAAGAAAAAAGTTTACCGGGAACTCAAATTAGATGAAATCTTCAAATGATAAATTAAAATTTGATTAATCGTTAAATGCGTTGCTGCTGCTACTTTCTGAAGCTAATACACTATCAGAATTGATCGCGAAAGACTTTTTTCAAGTATTCATCGAGTAAAAGCATACCATGCATAGTACCAAAAACAGAAATACTGTGAGGCTATAGACTTCTCTACTTCATAATGTAATTTGCACTATTTCTTGGCTTTTGAGGGGTAAGAGACGAGGTTTGGCTGCTAAAATTAACTACAAGTCAATACGGTAGCTTTCATAGCGAGCAGAAGTAGAGGAAGATTCTTTGTTTTGAATAATTGCTTGATTTTCAATGACATCTTTCTATTTCAATTCCAGGATGCTTCTCCACCGACAAATTCCTACTGCTGAGATGAATAATTCACTGCACCCAAGGGACTGCAAAGAGTTTACTTACTTAAGAGTTTACTTACTTACTTAAGAGTTTACAGCCTTACTTCGAAGTGGAGGTTTTATTAAACACATTTCAATATGTTAATGGATTACTTTTCAAGGTATGAGGTTGTTGAAACTATGATCTCCGTTCAACTATTCTTTCAAAAGGAGTTAAAACCTGACGATGACTAAACTATACTACAAGATGAAAATTATATGAATGCATAGGTTGAAAAGCGAAGTTAATTTACTGTCTTGATCAAATTAGATGTAATCATGTAATGTTTCATTAAAACTTGATAAATCGTTAATATTGTTACTGCTGCTTCTTTCTGAAGCTTATACTCTGTAAGATTTGATCGCGAAAGACTTCTTTTAGTATTCCTTAAGATGAACAGCTCTTCCATGCATACTACCAAGAACAGAAGTAATTACTTTTGGTGCTACTTATTTCCTTACTTCATTATGTACTTTTCTTAAGCCAGATAATTCTGCAGAGTAGGAGACGAGGAAAACTGCTAGAAATAATTAAAATCATTACGGTAGCTTCCATAGCGATGAGAATCAGAGGTAAATTCTTTGTTTTGGATAATTGCTTGATTTTCAATGACATCTTTATATTTCAATTTCAGGATGCTTCTCCACCGACAAATTCCTGCAACTTAGATTAATAATTCACTGCACCCGTAGGACTGCCTAGAGTGCTCATCACTTAAATTCGAAGTGGAGGTTTGATATTGCACATTTCAAGATGTAAGTGGATTATTTTTCAAGGTAAGAGTTTTTGAAACGTTGGTAATGTAAATAATTCCTTTCATCGGATGTGACAATGTGAATGATTCTGCACGATGGAAATGAAATGAATCTATAAATTGAATGACAAAGGTGATCGATTTACAATTCAAGAATTAGTGTCTTTATGGGTTATATTAAAGAGTATTAATCAGTTCAATAATGAAAAACGCAATTCGGCAAACAGAAACTTGCTGTTATGATTCCCGGATGTTAATTACACATTTGGGCAGGTAACATTTACAAGGTAGGAGGATTTTGAAGCATTAGTTTCTGATAACATTTCCTTTTGATAGATGTCACACCAATGAGACCAATGATGTGATTTCCAATTGATGAATTTAAGATCCTGAGTGATAAATTGAATCAGTTTTAGTACTTGGGTGATGGGAAAGGAAACTTTGCAAGCAGGGAGTATCGTTTTCATGCAAGGATACTGATTGCACGTTTGAGCAAGTAAGATGATTTCCCTTCACGATAAGAGGTATTTGAAACAAAGATTTTTGTTCAACTTTTCTTTCATAAGTGGTCAACTCACTTCACATTTCTGCAAGATGAAAGTTATACGAATCTATAAGGTTGATAGAGAATTAATATAATAATTTCCCTTGGATTGATGGGTGTGCGTAAGGGATAGTTTTCATTTCATTCGATGATGGAATGGGCAATTCGGCAGGCGGCGATGAGCACTGTAAGCGAGTCTCCACATCTGCTGAGATACCGTGTTTCCCCTCTCGGATAACTATTTTATTACCTATCGTTTTTCAGGCACCGAACGAACAACGAGATACATGTCTCCCTTGCACCTAAAACATTCTCTTATTTTCAGGTGTATTCTTTCTGTAGGTACATCTAGCAAGGAAACAAGGCCGGGAGGACGGACGAGGAGTGAGCTAGGTTCTTTTCTACATTTGGGCAGGAGATTAGAAGCAACTTATAGAACGACCAACATAGTGAACATCTATTTTATGTGATGCAAGAGGATGTGAATTGAACGTATCGCTCGCCATGTAACTGATGGTTGAAATGCAATAAAGTTTCTATTTTAAATGGTTGAAAACTGGGTTTTACTCCACTCCCTTCAAGAAATATTAGTAAGAAAAAACGTTTAAAGTTAAATGCATACCCTTAGGTTTGACCGCTCTCCGAGTAAAGTTAAAGCACTCGTTAGGGTATTATTACCTCGAGGGCTTTCGTGAGAGCTCGACAAATTTCCATCGATTGCTTTCCTTTAAACTACCTATCATCAATAAGATTTTAAAAATTCATCTGAGTCATGAGGATGCCCCGCAATGGTGCAAAAGATTTGGATAGGAACGCTCTCATATTTTAACTCATGCGTTACCAACGTGATGAACATTTTCGGCGATAAGTCTTGTACTAATCACAGAAACCTGTTCCACCATCGGGCTTAAAATTGCTTCCACGTTACGAATCTTAAAGATTTGGAATAGAAGAACTTGCTCTACATTTATTTGTCACCGACACCTCTAAAGCTAAACGAGGAAAGGAGAAAATAGAACGACGGTCGTCGTCTTTTTGCCCCGAAATTGCTAACCGGAATCCGACAGAGGGCCAAGTATTCGTTCAGTTGCTCGGTCCGTCTCGCGAGTAAACATCGTGCTCGCATCTTGCGAATGGAGAAGCTTTCTCGTAGTGTACGTTCAATTCTCATCTCTCCCGCGGCCAGTGGAATCTTGAAGATTGCCCCTGGAGAAAGCGACAGTGATGTTCCGTTTAGTGGTCATTGGAGAACATATAGGATATAATCGATGTGGCAGATTTGCACGGGACTGCATTGTGACATCGTCGAGTGAGTGAGGCGAGAAGCTTCGAGCGAGGTTCACGGAGAATTTTAAAGGTGAGACCCATCGGAATATTTTCCTCGTCTCTTTGCCTGCGTTGACAAGAATGTGCATCGCAATTTAACCTCCTGATTGCTTCGAAACGCGGAGTTTGGAGTGCCCTCGGCTGGGGGATATCTTGATCACCGTAAATAAGACCAGATGTAAACAACAGCGAACGAATGCTTCATTGTCTCAGCTGTATCGTTCACATGGACTCGTATATTATCGCCTGGACGCAAACTTTATTAAGATTCCGAAGCCGTTTCTACAGTCAAAGCGCTTCCTCGTAGCATCATAGTTTACGCGAGGATGATTTCGTCTTCAATCGCGTTGATTTCATTCGAGGAAAGGGAAAATAAGGGACTGGGTATGGGAACGAAGTGAACGCGGCGAAGCCGCCATGGAAAGTGCAAAATGCATGGCGGCATTTCGAGGCGCCATTGTTACCGGTGGGAATCTAAAATTGAAAGAAGATTTTTCGAAATTAACTTGCGGTCCGTCGTAAACGATAAAATTTTCATGAAGACTAGTATTTATTATGATTTTTTTCCTACTACGTGAGTCTTACCGCACAGAAAGACCATTTTCATAATGTATCGAAAGCTTGTTCTTCGGAATTGAGGAAAACCGCCATTACTCGCCGTCGACGTAAAAGAAGAAAGAAATTTTGAGGTCATTCGATCGGTAATTGGATCAACAATTATTTGCCATGAAATTCATTAATACAGCGTCTGCACTGACAGCGGTGGTATTTCTCTCAGCCAATCAGAATCAAGAAAAATGTTTACCGGGAACTCAAATTAGATGAAATCTTCAAATGATAAATTAAAATTTGATTAATCGTTAAATGCGTTGCTGCTGCTACTTTCTGAAGCTAATACACTATCAGAATTGATCGCGAAAGACTTTTTTCAAGTATTCATCGAGTAAAAGAGCCCTACCGTGCATAGTACCAAAAACAGAAATACTGTGGGGCTATAGACTTCTCTACTTCATAATGTAATTTGCACTATTTCTTGGCTTTTGAAGGGTAAGAGACGAGGATTGGCTGCTATAATTAATTACAAGTCAATACGGTAGCTTTCATAGCGAGCAGAAGTAGAGGAAGATTCTTTGTTTTGAATAATTGCTTGATTTTCAATGACATCTTTCTATTTCAATTCCAGGATGCTTCTCCACCGACAAATTCCTACTGCTGAGATGAATAATTCACTGCACCCAAGGGACTGCAAAGAGTTTACTTACTTAAGAGTTTACTTACTTACTTAAGAGTTTACAGCCTTAATTCGAAGTGGAGGTTTTATTAAACACATTTCAATATGTTAATGGATTACTTTTCAAGGTATGAGGTTGTTGAAACTATGATCTCCGTTCAACTATTCTTTCAAAAGGAGTTAAAACCTGACGATGACTTAACTATACTACAAGATGAAAATTATATGAATGCATAGGGTGAAAAGCGAAGTTAATTTACTGTGTTGATCAAATTAGATGTAATCATGTAATGTTTCATTAAAACTTGATAAATCGTTAATATTGTTACTGCTGCTTCTTTCTGAAGCTTATGCTCTGTAAGATTTGATCGCGAAAGACTTCTTTTAGTATTCCTTAAGATGAACAGCTCTTCCATGCATACTACCAAGAACAGAAGTAATTACTTTTGGTGCTACTTAATTCCTTACTTCATTATGTACTTTTCTTAAGCCAGATAATTGTGCAGAGTAGGAGACGAGGAAAACTGCTAGAAATAATTAAAATCATTACGGTAGCTTCCATAGCGATGAGAATTAGAGGTAAATTCTTTGTTTTGGATAATTGCTTGATTTTCAATGACATCTTTTTATTTCAATTTCAGGATGCTTCTCCACCGACAAATTCCTGCAACTTAGATTAATAATTCACTGCACCCGTATGACTGCCTAGAGTGCTCATCACTTAACTTCGAAGTGGAGGTTTGATATTGCACATTTCAAGATGTAAGTGGATTATTTTTCAAGGTAAGAGTTTTTTGAAACGTTGGTAATGTAAATAATTCCTTTCATCGGATGTGACAATGTGAATGATTCTGCACGATGGAAATGAAATGAATCTATAAATTGAATGACAAAGGTGATCGATTTACAATTCAAGAATTAGTGTCTTTATGGGTTATATTAAAGAGTATTAATCAGTTCAATAATGAAAAACGCAATTCGGCAAACAGAAACTTGCTGTTATGATTCCCGGATGTTAATTACACATTTGGGCAGGTAACATTTACAAGGTAGGAGGATTTTGAAGCATTAGTTTCTGATAACATTTCCTTTTGATAGATGTCACACCAATGAGACCAATGATGTCATTTCCAATTGATGAATTTAAGATCCTGAGTGATAAATTGAATCAGTTTTAGTACTTGGGTGATGGGAAAGGAAACTTTGCAAGCAGGGAGTATCGTTTTCATGCAAGGATACTGATTGCACGTTTGAGCAAGTAAGATGATTTCCCTTCACGATAAGAGGTATTTGAAACAAAGATTTTTGTTCAACTTTTCTTTCATAAGTGGTCAACTCACTTCACATTTCTGCAAGATGAAAGTTATACGAATCTATAAGGTTGAAAGAGAATTAATATAATAATTTCCCTTGGATTGATGGGTGTGCGTAAGGGATAGTTTTCATTTCATTCGATGATGGAATGGGCAATTCGGCAGGCGGCGATGAGCACTGTAAGCGAGTCTCCACATCTGCTGAGATACCGTGTTTCCCCTCTCGGATAACTATTTTATTACCTATCGTTTTTCAGGCACCGAACGAACAACGAGATACATGTCTCCCTTGCACCTAAAACATTCTCTTATTTTCAGGTGTATTCTTTCTGTAGGTACATCTAGCAAGGAAACAAGGCCGGGAGGACGGACGAGGAGTGAGCTAGGTTCTTTTCTACATTTGGGCAGGAGATTAGAAGCAACTTATAGAACGACCAACATAGTGAACATCTATTTTATGTGATGCAAGAGGATGTGAATTGAACGTATCGCTCGCCATGTAACTGATGGTTGAAATGCAATAAAGTTTCTATTTTAAATGGTTGAAAACTGGGTTTTACTCCACTCCCTTCAAGAAATATTAGTAAGAAAAAACGTTTAAAGTTAAATGCATACCCTTAGGTTTGACCGCTCTCCGAGTAAAGTTAAAGCACTCGTTAGGGTATTATTACCTCGAGGGCTTTCGTGAGAGCTCGACAAATTTCCATCGATTGCTTTCCTTTAAACTACCTATCATCAATAAGATTTTAAAAATTCATCTGAGTCATGAGGATGCCCCGCAATGGTGCAAAAGATTTGGATAGGAACGCTCTCATATTTTAACTCATGCGTTACCAACGTGATGAACATTTTCGGCGATAAGTCTTGTACTAATCACAGAAACCTGTTCCACCATCGGGCTTAAAATTGCTTCCACGTTACGAATCTTAAAGATTTGGAATAGAAGAACTTGCTCTACATTTATTTGTCACCGACACCTCTAAAGCTAAACGAGGAAAGGAGAAAATAGAACGACGGTCGTCGTCTTTTTGCCCCGAAATTGCTAACCGGAATCCGACAGAGGGCCAAGTATTCGTTCAGTTGCTCGGTCCGTCTCGCGAGTAAACATCGTGCTCGCATCTTGCGAATGGAGAAGCTTTCTCGTAGTGTACGTTCAATTCTCATCTCTCCCGCGGCCAGTGGAATCTTGAAGATTGCCCCTGGAGAAAGCGACAGTGATGTTCCGTTTAGTGGTCATTGGAGAACATATAGGATATAATCGATGTGGCAGATTTGCACGGGACTGCATTGTGACATCGTCGAGTGAGTGAGGCGAGAAGCTTCGAGCGAGGTTCACGGAGAATTTTAAAGGTGAGACCCATCGGAATATTTTCCTCGTCTCTTTGCCTGCGTTGACAAGAATGTGCATCGCAATTTAACCTCCTGATTGCTTCGAAACGCGGAGTTTGGAGTGCCCTCGGCTGGGGGATATCTTGATCACCGTAAATAAGACCAGATGTAAACAACAGCGAACGAATGCTTCATTGTCTCAGCTGTATCGTTCACATGGACTCGTATATTATCGCCTGGACGCAAACTTTATTAAGATTCCGAAGCCGTTTCTACAGTCAAAGCGCTTCCTCGTAGCATCATAGTTTACGCGAGGATGATTTCGTCTTCAATCGCGTTGATTTCATTCGAGGAAAGGGAAAATAAGGGACTGGGTATGGGAACGAAGTGAACGCGGCGAAGCCGCCATGGAAAGTGCAAAATGCATGGCGGCATTTCGAGGCGCCATTGTTACCGGTGGGAATCTAAAATTGAAAGAAGATTTTTCGAAATTAACTTGCGGTCCGTCGTAAACGATAAAATTTTCATGAAGACTAGTATTTATTATGATTTTTTTCCTACTACGTGAGTCTTACCGCACAGAAAGACCATTTTCATAATGTATCGAAAGCTTGTTCTTCGGAATTGAGGAAAACCGCCATTACTCGCCGTCGACGTAAAAGAAGAAAGAAATTTTGAGGTCATTCGATCGGTAATTGGATCAACAATTATTTGCCATGAAATTCATTAATACAGCGTCTGCACTGACAGCGGTGGTATTTCTCTCAGCCAATCAGAATCAAGAAAAATGTTTACCGGGAACTCAAATTAGATGAAATCTTCAAATGATAAATTAAAATTTGATTAATCGTTAAATGCGTTGCTGCTGCTACTTTCTGAAGCTAATACACTATCAGAATTGATCGCGAAAGACTTTTTTCAAGTATTCATCGAGTAAAAGAGCCCTACCGTGCATAGTACCAAAAACAGAAATACTGTGGGGCTATAGACTTCTCTACTTCATAATGTAATTTGCACTATTTCTTGGCTTTTGAAGGGTAAGAGACGAGGATTGGCTGCTATAATTAATTACAAGTCAATACGGTAGCTTTCATAGCGAGCAGAAGTAGAGGAAGATTCTTTGTTTTGAATAATTGCTTGATTTTCAATGACATCTTTCTATTTCAATTCCAGGATGCTTCTCCACCGACAAATTCCTACTGCTGAGATGAATAATTCACTGCACCCAAGGGACTGCAAAGAGTTTACTTACTTAAGAGTTTACTTACTTACTTAAGAGTTTACAGCCTTAATTCGAAGTGGAGGTTTTATTAAACACATTTCAATATGTTAATGGATTACTTTTCAAGGTATGAGGTTGTTGAAACTATGATCTCCGTTCAACTATTCTTTCAAAAGGAGTTAAAACCTGACGATGACTTAACTATACTACAAGATGAAAATTATATGAATGCATAGGGTGAAAAGCGAAGTTAATTTACTGTGTTGATCAAATTAGATGTAATCATGTAATGTTTCATTAAAACTTGATAAATCGTTAATATTGTTACTGCTGCTTCTTTCTGAAGCTTATGCTCTGTAAGATTTGATCGCGAAAGACTTCTTTTAGTATTCCTTAAGATGAACAGCTCTTCCATGCATACTACCAAGAACAGAAGTAATTACTTTTGGTGCTACTTAATTCCTTACTTCATTATGTACTTTTCTTAAGCCAGATAATTGTGCAGAGTAGGAGACGAGGAAAACTGCTAGAAATAATTAAAATCATTACGGTAGCTTCCATAGCGATGAGAATTAGAGGTAAATTCTTTGTTTTGGATAATTGCTTGATTTTCAATGACATCTTTTTATTTCAATTTCAGGATGCTTCTCCACCGACAAATTCCTGCAACTTAGATTAATAATTCACTGCACCCGTATGACTGCCTAGAGTGCTCATCACTTAACTTCGAAGTGGAGGTTTGATATTGCACATTTCAAGATGTAAGTGGATTATTTTTCAAGGTAAGAGTTTTTTGAAACGTTGGTAATGTAAATAATTCCTTTCATCGGATGTGACAATGTGAATGATTCTGCACGATGGAAATGAAATGAATCTATAAATTGAATGACAAAGGTGATCGATTTACAATTCAAGAATTAGTGTCTTTATGGGTTATATTAAAGAGTATTAATCAGTTCAATAATGAAAAACGCAATTCGGCAAACAGAAACTTGCTGTTATGATTCCCGGATGTTAATTACACATTTGGGCAGGTAACATTTACAAGGTAGGAGGATTTTGAAGCATTAGTTTCTGATAACATTTCCTTTTGATAGATGTCACACCAATGAGACCAATGATGTCATTTCCAATTGATGAATTTAAGATCCTGAGTGATAAATTGAATCAGTTTTAGTACTTGGGTGATGGGAAAGGAAACTTTGCAAGCAGGGAGTATCGTTTTCATGCAAGGATACTGATTGCACGTTTGAGCAAGTAAGATGATTTCCCTTCACGATAAGAGGTATTTGAAACAAAGATTTTTGTTCAACTTTTCTTTCATAAGTGGTCAACTCACTTCACATTTCTGCAAGATGAAAGTTATACGAATCTATAAGGTTGAAAGAGAATTAATATAATAATTTCCCTTGGATTGATGGGTGTGCGTAAGGGATAGTTTTCATTTCATTCGATGATGGAATGGGCAATTCGGCAGGCGGCGATGAGCACTGTAAGCGAGTCTCCACATCTGCTGAGATACCGTGTTTCCCCTCTCGGATAACTATTTTATTACCTATCGTTTTTCAGGCACCGAACGAACAACGAGATACATGTCTCCCTTGCACCTAAAACATTCTCTTATTTTCAGGTGTATTCTTTCTGTAGGTACATCTAGCAAGGAAACAAGGCCGGGAGGACGGACGAGGAGTGAGCTAGGTTCTTTTCTACATTTGGGCAGGAGATTAGAAGCAACTTATAGAACGACCAACATAGTGAACATCTATTTTATGTGATGCAAGAGGATGTGAATTGAACGTATCGCTCGCCATGTAACTGATGGTTGAAATGCAATAAAGTTTCTATTTTAAATGGTTGAAAACTGGGTTTTACTCCACTCCCTTCAAGAAATATTAGTAAGAAAAAACGTTTAAAGTTAAATGCATACCCTTAGGTTTGACCGCTCTCCGAGTAAAGTTAAAGCACTCGTTAGGGTATTATTACCTCGAGGGCTTTCGTGAGAGCTCGACAAATTTCCATCGATTGCTTTCCTTTAAACTACCTATCATCAATAAGATTTTAAAAATTCATCTGAGTCATGAGGATGCCCCGCAATGGTGCAAAAGATTTGGATAGGAACGCTCTCATATTTTAACTCATGCGTTACCAACGTGATGAACATTTTCGGCGATAAGTCTTGTACTAATCACAGAAACCTGTTCCACCATCGGGCTTAAAATTGCTTCCACGTTACGAATCTTAAAGATTTGGAATAGAAGAACTTGCTCTACATTTATTTGTCACCGACACCTCTAAAGCTAAACGAGGAAAGGAGAAAATAGAACGACGGTCGTCGTCTTTTTGCCCCGAAATTGCTAACCGGAATCCGACAGAGGGCCAAGTATTCGTTCAGTTGCTCGGTCCGTCTCGCGAGTAAACATCGTGCTCGCATCTTGCGAATGGAGAAGCTTTCTCGTAGTGTACGTTCAATTCTCATCTCTCCCGCGGCCAGTGGAATCTTGAAGATTGCCCCTGGAGAAAGCGACAGTGATGTTCCGTTTAGTGGTCATTGGAGAACATATAGGATATAATCGATGTGGCAGATTTGCACGGGACTGCATTGTGACATCGTCGAGTGAGTGAGGCGAGAAGCTTCGAGCGAGGTTCACGGAGAATTTTAAAGGTGAGACCCATCGGAATATTTTCCTCGTCTCTTTGCCTGCGTTGACAAGAATGTGCATCGCAATTTAACCTCCTGATTGCTTCGAAACGCGGAGTTTGGAGTGCCCTCGGCTGGGGGATATCTTGATCACCGTAAATAAGACCAGATGTAAACAACAGCGAACGAATGCTTCATTGTCTCAGCTGTATCGTTCACATGGACTCGTATATTATCGCCTGGACGCAAACTTTATTAAGATTCCGAAGCCGTTTCTACAGTCAAAGCGCTTCCTCGTAGCATCATAGTTTACGCGAGGATGATTTCGTCTTCAATCGCGTTGATTTCATTCGAGGAAAGGGAAAATAAGGGACTGGGTATGGGAACGAAGTGAACGCGGCGAAGCCGCCATGGAAAGTGCAAAATGCAGTGCGGCATTTCGAGGCGCCATTGTTACCGGTGGGAATCTAAAATTGAAAGAAGATTTTTCGAAATTAACTTGCGGTCCGTCGTAAACGATAAAATTTTCATGAAGACTAGTATTTATTATGATTTTTTTCCTACTACGTGAGTCTTACCGCACAGAAAGACCATTTTCATAATGTATCGAAAGCTTGTTCTTCGGAATTGAGGAAAACCGCCATTACTCGCCGTCGACGTAAAAGAAGAAAGAAATTTTGAGGTCATTCGATCGGTAATTGGATCAACAATTATTTGCCATGAAATTCATTAATACAGCGTCTGCACTGACAGCGGTGGTATTTCTCTCAGCCAATCAGAATCAAGAAAAATGTTTACCGGGAACTCAAATTAGATGAAATCTTCAAATGATAAATTAAAATTTGATTAATCGTTAAATGCGTTGCTGCTGCTACTTTCTGAAGCTAATACACTATCAGAATTGATCGCGAAAGACTTTTTTCAAGTATTCATCGAGTAAAAGAGCCCTACCGTGCATAGTACCAAAAACAGAAATACTGTGGGGCTATAGACTTCTCTACTTCATAATGTAATTTGCACTATTTCTTGGCTTTTGAAGGGTAAGAGACGAGGATTGGCTGCTATAATTAATTACAAGTCAATACGGTAGCTTTCATAGCGAGCAGAAGTAGAGGAAGATTCTTTGTTTTGAATAATTGCTTGATTTTCAATGACATCTTTCTATTTCAATTCCAGGATGCTTCTCCACCGACAAATTCCTACTGCTGAGATGAATAATTCACTGCACCCAAGGGACTGCAAAGAGTAGTCATCGCCTTACTTCGAAGTGGAGGTTTTATTAAACACATTTCAATATGTTAATGGATTACTTTTCAAGGTATGAGGTTGTTGAAACTATGATCTCCGTTCAACTATTCTTTCAAAAGGAGTTAAAACCTGACGATGACTAAACTATACTACAAGATGAAAATTATATGAATGCATAGGTTGAAAAGCGAAGTTAATTTACTGTCTTGATCAAATTAGATGTAATCATGTAATGTTTCATTAAAACTTGATAAATCGTTAATATTGTTACTGCTGCTTCTTTCTGAAGCTTATGCTCTGTAAGATTTGATCGCGAAAGACTTCTTTTAGTATTCCTTAAGATGAACAGCTCTTCCATGCATACTACCAAGAACAGAAGTAATTACTTTTGGTGCTACTTATTTCCTTACTTCATTATGTACTTTTCTTAAGCCAGATAATTGTGCAGAGTAGGAGACGAGGAAAACTGCTAGAAATAATTAAAATCATTACGGTAGCTTCATAGCGATGAGAATCAGAGGTAAATTCTTTGTTTTGGATAATTGCTTGATTTTCAATGACATCTTTATATTTCAATTTCAGGATGCTTCTCCACCGACAAATTCCTGCAACTTAGATTAATAATTCACTGCACCCGTAGGACTGCCTAGAGTGCTCATCACTTAACTTCGAAGTGGAGGTTTGATATTGCACATTTCAAGATGTTAGTGGATTATTTTTCAAGGTAAGAGTTTTTTGAAACGTTGGTAATGTAAATAATTCCTTTCATCGGATGTGACAATGTGAATGATTCTGCACGATGGAAATGAAATGAATCTATAAATTGAATGACAAAGGTGATCGATTTACAATTCAAGAATTAGTGTCTTTATGGGTTATATTAAAGAGTATTAATCAGTTCAATAATGAAAAACGCAATTCGGCAAACAGAAACTTGCTGTTATGATTCCCGGATGTTAATTACACATTTGGGCAGGTAACATTTACAAGGTAGGAGGATTTTGAAGCATTAGTTTCTGATAACATTTCCTTTTGATAGATGTCACACCAATGAGACCAATGATGTCATTTCCAATTGATGAATTTAAGATCCTGAGTGATAAATTGAATCAGTTTTAGTACTTGGGTGATGGGAAAGGAAACTTTGCAAGCAGGGAGTATCGTTTTCATGCAAGGATACTGATTGCACGTTTGAGCAAGTAAGATGATTTCCCTTCACGATAAGAGGTATTTGAAACAATGATTTTTGTTCAACTTTTCTTTCATAAGTGGTCAACTCACTTCACATTTCTGCAAGATGAAAGTTATACGAATCTATAAGGTTGAAAGAGAATTAATATAATAATTTCCCTTGGATTGATGGGTGTGCGTAAGGGATAGTTTTCATTTCATTCGATGATGGAATGGGCAATTCGGCAGGCGGCGATGAGCACTGTAAGCGAGTCTCCACATCTGCTGAGATACCGTGTTTCCCCTCTCGGATAACTATTTTATTACCTATCGTTTTTCAGGCACCGAACGAACAACGAGATACATGTCTCCCTTGCACCTAAAACATTCTCTTATTTTCAGGTGTATTCTTTCTGTAGGTACATCTAGCAAGGAAACAAGGCCGGGAGGACGGACGAGGAGTGAGCTAGGTTCTTTTCTACATTTGGGCAGGAGATTAGAAGCAACTTATAGAACGACCAACATAGTGAACATCTATTTTATGTGATGCAAGAGGATGTGAATTGAACGTATCGCTCGCCATGTAACTGATGGTTGAAATGCAATAAAGTTTCTATTTTAAATGGTTGAAAACTGGGTTTTACTCCACTCCCTTCAAGAAATATTAGTAAGAAAAAACGTTTAAAGTTAAATGCATACCCTTAGGTTTGACCGCTCTCCGAGTAAAGTTAAAGCACTCGTTAGGGTATTATTACCTCGAGGGCTTTCGTGAGAGCTCGACAAATTTCCATCGATTGCTTTCCTTTAAACTACCTATCATCAATAAGATTTTAAAAATTCATCTGAGTCATGAGGATGCCCCGCAATGGTGCAAAAGATTTGGATAGGAACGCTCTCATATTTTAACTCATGCGTTACCAACGTGATGAACATTTTCGGCGATAAGTCTTGTACTAATCACAGAAACCTGTTCCACCATCGGGCTTAAAATTGCTTCCACGTTACGAATCTTAAAGATTTGGAATAGAAGAACTTGCTCTACATTTATTTGTCACCGACACCTCTAAAGCTAAACGAGGAAAGGAGAAAATAGAACGACGGTCGTCGTCTTTTTGCCCCGAAATTGCTAACCGGAATCCGACAGAGGGCCAAGTATTCGTTCAGTTGCTCGGTCCGTCTCGCGAGTAAACATCGTGCTCGCATCTTGCGAATGGAGAAGCTTTCTCGTAGTGTACGTTCAATTCTCATCTCTCCCGCGGCCAGTGGAATCTTGAAGATTGCCCCTGGAGAAAGCGACAGTGATGTTCCGTTTAGTGGTCATTGGAGAACATATAGGATATAATCGATGTGGCAGATTTGCACGGGACTGCATTGTGACATCGTCGAGTGAGTGAGGCGAGAAGCTTCGAGCGAGGTTCACGGAGAATTTTAAAGGTGAGACCCATCGGAATATTTTCCTCGTCTCTTTGCCTGCGTTGACAAGAATGTGCATCGCAATTTAACCTCCTGATTGCTTCGAAACGCGGAGTTTGGAGTGCCCTCGGCTGGGGGATATCTTGATCACCGTAAATAAGACCAGATGTAAACAACAGCGAACGAATGCTTCATTGTCTCAGCTGTATCGTTCACATGGACTCGTATATTATCGCCTGGACGCAAACTTTATTAAGATTCCGAAGCCGTTTCTACAGTCAAAGCGCTTCCTCGTAGCATCATAGTTTACGCGAGGATGATTTCGTCTTCAATCGCGTTGATTTCATTCGAGGAAAGGGAAAATAAGGGACTGGGTATGGGAACGAAGTGAACGCGGCGAAGCCGCCATGGAAAGTGCAAAATGCAGTGCGGCATTTCGAGGCGCCATTGTTACCGGTGGGAATCTAAAATTGAAAGAAGATTTTTCGAAATTAACTTGCGGTCCGTCGTAAACGATAAAATTTTCATGAAGACTAGTATTTATTATGATTTTTTTCCTACTACGTGAGTCTTACCGCACAGAAAGACCATTTTCATAATGTATCGAAAGCTTGCTCTTCGGAATTGAGGAAAACCGCCATTACTCGCCGTCGACGTAAAAGAAGAAAGAAATTTTGAGGTCATTCGATCGGTAATTGGATCAACAATTATTTGCCATGAAATTCATTAATACAGCGTCTGCACTGACAGCGGTGGTATTTCTCTCAGCCAATCAGAATCAAGAAAAATGTTTACCGGGAACTCAAATTAGATGAAATCTTCAAATGATAAATTAAAATTTGATTAATCGTTAAATGCGTTGCTGCTGCTACTTTCTGAAGCTAATACACTATCAGAATTGATCGCGAAAGACTTTTTTCAAGTATTCATCGAGTAAAAGAGCCCTACCGTGCATAGTACCAAAAACAGAAATACTGTGGGGCTATAGACTTCTCTACTTCATAATGTAATTTGCACTATTTCTTGGCTTTTGAAGGGTAAGAGACGAGGATTGGCTGCTATAATTAATTACAAGTCAATACGGTAGCTTTCATAGCGAGCAGAAGTAGAGGAAGATTCTTTGTTTTGAATAATTGCTTGATTTTCAATGACATCTTTCTATTTCAATTCCAGGATGCTTCTCCACCGACAAATTCCTACTGCTGAGATGAATAATTCACTGCACCCAAGGGACTGCAAAGAGTAGTCATCGCCTTACTTCGAAGTGGAGGTTTTATTAAACACATTTCAATATGTTAATGGATTACTTTTCAAGGTATGAGGTTGTTGAAACTATGATCTCCGTTCAACTATTCTTTCAAAAGGAGTTAAAACCTGACGATGACTAAACTATACTACAAGATGAAAATTATATGAATGCATAGGTTGAAAAGCGAAGTTAATTTACTGTCTTGATCAAATTAGATGTAATCATGTAATGTTTCATTAAAACTTGATAAATCGTTAATATTGTTACTGCTGCTTCTTTCTGAAGCTTATGCTCTGTAAGATTTGATCGCGAAAGACTTCTTTTAGTATTCCTTAAGATGAACAGCTCTTCCATGCATACTACCAAGAACAGAAGTAATTACTTTTGGTGCTACTTATTTCCTTACTTCATTATGTACTTTTCTTAAGCCAGATAATTGTGCAGAGTAGGAGACGAGGAAAACTGCTAGAAATAATTAAAATCATTACGGTAGCTTCCATAGCGATGAGAATCAGAGGTAAATTCTTTGTTTTGGATAATTGCTTGATTTTCAATGACATCTTTATATTTCAATTTCAGGATGCTTCTCCACCGACAAATTCCTGCAACTTAGATTAATAATTCACTGCACCCGTAGGACTGCCTAGAGTGCTCATCACTTAACTTCGAAGTGGAGGTTTGATATTGCACATTTCAAGATGTTAGTGGATTATTTTTCAAGGTAAGAGTTTTTTGAAACGTTGGTAATGTAAATAATTCCTTTCATCGGATGTGACAATGTGAATGATTCTGCACGATGGAAATGAAATGAATCTATAAATTGAATGACAAAGGTGATCGATTTACAATTCAAGAATTAGTGTCTTTATGGGTTATATTAAAGAGTATTAATCAGTTCAATAATGAAAAACGCAATTCGGCAAACAGAAACTTGCTGTTATGATTCCCGGATGTTAATTACACATTTGGGCAGGTAACATTTACAAGGTAGGAGGATTTTGAAGCATTAGTTTCTGATAACATTTCCTTTTGATAGATGTCACACCAATGAGACCAATGATGTCATTTCCAATTGATGAATTTAAGATCCTGAGTGATAAATTGAATCAGTTTTAGTACTTGGGTGATGGGAAAGGAAACTTTGCAAGCAGGGAGTATCGTTTTCATGCAAGGATACTGATTGCACGTTTGAGCAAGTAAGATGATTTCCCTTCACGATAAGAGGTATTTGAAACAATGATTTTTGTTCAACTTTTCTTTCATAAGTGGTCAACTCACTTCACATTTCTGCAAGATGAAAGTTATACGAATCTATAAGGTTGAAAGAGAATTAATATAATAATTTCCCTTGGATTGATGGGTGTGCGTAAGGGATAGTTTTCATTTCATTCGATGATGGAATGGGCAATTCGGCAGGCGGCGATGAGCACTGTAAGCGAGTCTCCACATCTGCTGAGATACCGTGATTCCCCTCTCGGATAACTATTTTATTACCTATCGTTTTTCAGGCACCGAACGAACAACGAGATACATGTCTCCCTTGCACCTAAAACATTCTCTTATTTTCAGGTGTATTCTTTCTGTAGGTACATCTAGCAAGGAAACAAGGCCGGGAGGACGGACGAGGAGTGAGCTAGGTTCTTTTCTACATTTGGGCAGGAGATTAGAAGCAACTTATAGAACGACCAACATAGTGAACATCTATTTTATGTGATGCAAGAGGATGTGAATTGAACGTATCGCTCGCCATGTAACTGATGGTTGAAATGCAATAAAGTTTCTATTTTAAATGGTTGAAAACTGGGTTTTACTCCACTCCCTTCAAGAAATATTAGTAAGAAAAAACGTTTAAAGTTAAATGCATACCCTTAGGTTTGACCGCTCTCCGAGTAAAGTTAAAGCACTCGTTAGGGTATTATTACCTCGAGGGCTTTCGTGAGAGCTCGACAAATTTCCATCGATTGCTTTCCTTTAAACTACCTATCATCAATAAGATTTTAAAAATTCATCTGAGTCATGAGGATGCCCCGCAATGGTGCAAAAGATTTGGATAGGAACGCTCTCATATTTTAACTCATGCGTTACCAACGTGATGAACATTTTCGGCGATAAGTCTTGTACTAATCACAGAAACCTGTTCCACCATCGGGCTTAAAATTGCTTCCACGTTACGAATCTTAAAGATTTGGAATAGAAGAACTTGCTCTACATTTATTTGTCACCGACACCTCTAAAGCTAAACGAGGAAAGGAGAAAATAGAACGACGGTCGTCGTCTTTTTGCCCCGAAATTGCTAACCGGAATCCGACAGAGGGCCAAGTATTCGTTCAGTTGCTCGGTCCGTCTCGCGAGTAAACATCGTGCTCGCATCTTGCGAATGGAGAAGCTTTCTCGTAGTGTACGTTCAATTCTCATCTCTCCCGCGGCCAGTGGAATCTTGAAGATTGCCCCTGGAGAAAGCGACAGTGATGTTCCGTTTAGTGGTCATTGGAGAACATATAGGATATAATCGATGTGGCAGATTTGCACGGGACTGCATTGTGACATCGTCGAGTGAGTGAGGCGAGAAGCTTCGAGCGAGGTTCACGGAGAATTTTAAAGGTGAGACCCATCGGAATATTTTTCTCGTCTCTTTGCCTGCGTTGACAAGAATGTGCATCGCAATTTAACCTCCTGATTGCTTCGAAACGCGGAGTTTGGAGTGCCCTCGGCTGGGGGATATCTTGATCACCGTAAATAAGACCAGATGTAAACAACAGCGAACGAATGCTTCATTGTCTCAGCTGTATCGTTCACATGGACTCGTATATTATCGCCTGGACGCGAACTTTATTAAGATTCCGAAGCCGTTTCTACAGTCAAAGCGCTTCCTCGAAGCATCATAGTTTACGCGAGGATGATTTCGTCTTCAATCGTGTTGATTTCATTCGAGGAAAGGGAAAATAAGGGACTGGGTATGGGAACGAAGTGAACGCGGCGAAGCCGCCATGGAAAGTGCAAAATGCATGGCGGCATTTCGAGGCGCCATTGTTACCGGTGGGGATCTAAAATTGAAAGAAGATTTTTCGAAATTAACTTGCGGTCCGTCGTAAACGATAAAATTTTCATGAAGACTAGTATTTATTATGATTTTTTTCCTACTACGTGAGTCTTACCGCACAGAAAGACCATTTTCATAATGTATCGAAAGCTTGTTCTTCGGAATTGAGGAAAACCGCCATTACTCGCCGTCGACGTAAAAGAAGAAAGAAATTTTGAGGTCATTCGATCGGTAATTGGATCAACAATTATTTGCCATGAAATTCATTAATACAGCGTCTGCACTGACAGCGGTGGTATTTCTCTCAGCCAATCAGAATCAAGAAAAATGTTTACCGGGAACTCAAATTAGATGAAATCTTCAAATGATAAATTAAAATTTGATTAATCGTTAAATGCGTTGCTGCTGCTACTTTCTGAAGCTAAAACACTATCAGAATTGATCGCGAAAGACTTTTTTCAAGTATTCATCGAGTAAAAGAGCCCTACCATGCATAGTACCAAAAACAGAAATACTGTGGGGCTATAGACTTCTCTACTTCATAATGTAATTTGCACTATTTCTTGGCTTTTGAAGGGTAAGAGACGAGGATTGGCTGCTATAATTAATTAGAAGTCAATACGGTAGCTTTCATAGCGAGCAGAAGTAGAGGAAGATTCTTTGTTTTGAATAATTGCTTGATTTTCAATGACATCTTTCTATTTCAATTCCAGGATGCTTCTCCACCGACAAATTCCTACTGCTGAGATGAATAATTCACTGCACCCAAGGGACTGCAAAGAGTAGTCATCGCCTTACTTCGAAGTGGAGGTTTTATTAAACACATTTCAATATGTTAATGGATTACTTTTCAAGGTATAAGGTTGTTGAAACTATGATATCCGTTCAACTATTCTTTCAAAAGGAGTTAAAACCTGACGATGACTTAACTATACTACAAGATGAAAATTATATGAATGCATAGGGTGAAAAGCGAAGTTAATTTACTGTCTTGATCAAATTAGATGTAATCATGTAATGTTTCATTAAAACTTGATAAATCGTTAATATTGTTACTGCTGCTTCTTTCTGAAGCTTATGCTCTGTAAGATTTGATCGCGAAAGACTTCTTTTAGTATTCCTTAAGATGAACAGCTCTTCCATGCATACTACCAAGAACAGAAGTAATTACTTTTGGTGCTACTTAATTCCTTACTTCATTATGTACTTTTCTTAAGCCAGATAATTGTGCAGAGTAGGAGACGAGGAAAACTGCTAGAAATAATTAAAATCATTACGGTAGCTTCCATAGCGATGAGAATTAGAGGTAAATTCTTTGTTTTGGATAATTGCTTGATTTTCAATGACATCTTTATATTTCAATTTCAGGATGCTTCTCCACCGACAAATTCCTTCAACTTAGATTAATAATTCACTGCACCCGTAGGACTGCCTAGAGTGCTCATCACTTAACTTCGAAGTGGAGGTTTGATATTGCACATTTCAAGATGTTAGTGGATTATTTTTCAAGGTAAGAGTTTTTTGAAACGTTGGTAATGTAAATAATTCCTTTCATCGGATGTGACAATGTGAATGATTCTGCACGATGGAAATGAAATGAATCTATAAATTGAATGACAAAGGTGATCGATTTACAATTCAAGAATTAGTGTCTTTATGGGTTATATTAAAGAGTATTAATCAGTTCAATAATGAAAAACGCAATTCGGCAAACAGAAACTTGCTGTTATGATTCCCGGATGTTAATTACACATTTGGGCAGGTAACATTTACAAGGTAGGAGGATTTTGAAGCATTAGTTTCTGATAACATTTCCTTTTGATAGATGTCACACCAATGAGACCAATGATGTCATTTCCAATTGATGAATTTAAGATCCTGAGTGATAAATTGAATCAGTTTTAGTACTTGGGTGATGGGAAAGGAAACTTTGCAAGCAGGGAGTATCGTTTTCATGCAAGGATACTGATTGCACGTTTGAGCAAGTAAGATGATTTCCCTTCACGATAAGAGGTAATTGAAACAATGATTTTTGTTCAACTTTTCTTTCATAAGTGGTCAACTCACTTCACATTTCTGCAAGATGAAAGTTATACGAATCTATAAGGTTGAAAGAGAATTAATATAATAATTTCCCTTGGATTGATGGGTGTGCGTAAGGGATAGTTTTCATTTCATTCGATGATGGAATGGGCAATTCGGCAGGCGGCGATGAGCACTGTAAGCGAGTCTCCACATCTGCTGAGATACCGTGATTCCCCTCTCGGATAACTATTTTATTACCTATCGTTTTTCAGGCACCGAACGAACAACGAGATACATGTCTCCCTTGCACCTAAAACATTCTCTTATTTTCAGGTGTATTCTTTCTGTAGGTACATCTAGCAAGGAAACAAGGCCGGGAGGACGGACGAGGAGTGAGCTAGGTTCTTTTCTACATTTGGGCAGGAGATTAGAAGCAACTTATAGAACGACCAACATAGTGAACATCTATTTTATGTGATGCAAGAGGATGTGAATTGAACGTATCGCTCGCCATGTAACTGATGGTTGAAATGCAATAAAGTTTCTATTTTAAATGGTTGAAAACTGGGTTTTACTCCACTCCCTTCAAGAAATATTAGTAAGAAAAAACGTTTAAAGTTAAATGCATACCCTTAGGTTTGACCGCTCTCCGAGTAAAGTTAAAGCACTCGTTAGGGTATTATTACCTCGAGGGCTTTCGTGAGAGCTCGACAAATTTCCATCGATTGCTTTCCTTTAAACTACCTATCATCAATAAGATTTTAAAAATTCATCTGAGTCATGAGGATGCCCCGCAATGGTGCAAAAGATTTGGATAGGAACGCTCTCATATTTTAACTCATGCGTTACCAACGTGATGAACATTTTCGGCGATAAGTCTTGTACTAATCACAGAAACCTGTTCCACCATCGGGCTTAAAATTGCTTCCACGTTACGAATCTTAAAGATTTGGAATAGAAGAACTTGCTCTACATTTATTTGTCACCGACACCTCTAAAGCTAAACGAGGAAAGGAGAAAATAGAACGACGGTCGTCGTCTTTTTGCCCCGAAATTGCTAACCGGAATCCGACAGAGGGCCAAGTATTCGTTCAGTTGCTCGGTCCGTCTCGCGAGTAAACATCGTGCTCGCATCTTGCGAATGGAGAAGCTTTCTCGTAGTGTACGTTCAATTCTCATCTCTCCCGCGGCCAGTGGAATCTTGAAGATTGCCCCTGGAGAAAGCGACAGTGATGTTCCGTTTAGTGGTCATTGGAGAACATATAGGATATAATCGATGTGGCAGATTTGCACGGGACTGCATTGTGACATCGTCGAGTGAGTGAGGCGAGAAGCTTCGAGCGAGGTTCACGGAGAATTTTAAAGGTGAGACCCATCGGAATATTTTTCTCGTCTCTTTGCCTGCGTTGACAAGAATGTGCATCGCAATTTAACCTCCTGATTGCTTCGAAACGCGGAGTTTGGAGTGCCCTCGGCTGGGGGATATCTTGATCACCGTAAATAAGACCAGATGTAAACAACAGCGAACGAATGCTTCATTGTCTCAGCTGTATCGTTCACATGGACTCGTATATTATCGCCTGGACGCGAACTTTATTAAGATTCCGAAGCCGTTTCTACAGTCAAAGCGCTTCCTCGAAGCATCATAGTTTACGCGAGGATGATTTCGTCTTCAATCGTGTTGATTTCATTCGAGGAAAGGGAAAATAAGGGACTGGGTATGGGAACGAAGTGAACGCGGCGAAGCCGCCATGGAAAGTGCAAAATGCAGTGCGGCATTTCGAGGCGCCATTGTTACCGGTGGGGATCTAAAATTGAAAGAAGATTTTTCGAAATTAACTTGCGGTCCGTCGTAAACGATAAAATTTTCATGAAGACTAGTATTTATTATGATTTTTTTCCTACTACGTGAGTCTTACCGCACAGAAAGACCATTTTCATAATGTATCGAAAGCTTGCTCTTCGGAATTGAGGAAAACCGCCATTACTCGCCGTCGACGTAAAAGAAGAAAGAAATTTTGAGGTCATTCGATCGGTAATTGGATCAACAATTATTTGCCATGAAATTCATTAATACAGCGTCTGCACTGACAGCGGTGGTATTTCTCTCAGCCAATCAGAATCAAGAAAAATGTTTACCGGGAACTCAAATTAGATGAAATCTTCAAATGATAAATTAAAATTTGATTAATCGTTAAATGCGTTGCTGCTGCTACTTTCTGAAGCTAATACACTATCAGAATTGATCGCGAAAGACTTTTTTCAAGTATTCATCGAGTAAAAGAGCCCTACCGTGCATAGTACCAAAAACAGAAATACTGTGGGGCTATAGACTTCTCTACTTCATAATGTAATTTGCACTATTTCTTGGCTTTTGAAGGGTAAGAGACGAGGATTGGCTGCTATAATTAATTACAAGTCAATACGGTAGCTTTCATAGCGAGCAGAAGTAGAGGAAGATTCTTTGTTTTGAATAATTGCTTGATTTTCAATGACATCTTTCTATTTCAATTCCAGGATGCTTCTCCACCGACAAATTCCTACTGCTGAGATGAATAATTCACTGCACCCAAGGGACTGCAAAGAGTAGTCATCGCCTTACTTCGAAGTGGAGGTTTTATTAAACACATTTCAATATGTTAATGGATTACTTTTCAAGGTATGAGGTTGTTGAAACTATGATATCCGTTCAACTATTCTTTCAAAAGGAGTTAAAACCTGACGATGACTTAACTATACTACAAGATGAAAATTATATGAATGCATAGGGTGAAAAGCGAAGTTAATTTACTGTCTTGATCAAATTAGATGTAATCATGTAATGTTTCATTAAAACTTGATAAATCGTTAATATTGTTACTGCTGCTTCTTTCTGAAGCTTATGCTCTGTAAGATTTGATCGCGAAAGACTTCTTTTAGTATTCCTTAAGATGAACAGCTCTTCCATGCATACTACCAAGAACAGAAGTAATTACTTTTGGTGCTACTTAATTCCTTACTTCATTATGTACTTTTCTTAAGCCAGATAATTGTGCAGAGTAGGAGACGAGGAAAACTGCTAGAAATAATTAAAATCATTACGGTAGCTTCCATAGCGATGAGAATCAGAGGTTAATTCTTTGTTTTGGATAATTGCTTGATTTTCAATGACATCTTTATATTTCAATTTCAGGATGCTTCTCCACCGACAAATTCCTGCAACTTAGATTAATAATTCACTGCACCCGTAGGACTGCCTAGAGTGCTCATCACTTAACTTCGAAGTGGAGGTTTGATATTGCACATTTCAAGATGTTAGTGGATTATTTTTCAAGGTAAGAGTTTTTTGAAACGTTGGTAATGTAAATAATTCCTTTCATCGGATGTGACAATGTGAATGATTCTGCACGATGGAAATGAAATGAATCTATAAATTGAATGACAAAGGTGATCGATTTACAATTCAAGAATTAGTGTCTATTAGAGTTATTTAATAGAGGCGCCATTGTTACCGGTGGGAATCTAAAATTGAAAGAAGATTTTTCGAAATTAACTTGCGGTCCGTCGTAAACGATAAAATTTTCATGAAGACTAGTATTTATTATGATTTTTTTCCTACTACGTGAGTCTTACCGCACAGAAAGACCATTTTCATAATGTATCGAAAGCTTGTTCTTCGGAATTGAGGAAAACCGCCATTACTCGCCGTCGACGTAAAAGAAGAAAGAAATTTTGAGGTCATTCGATCGGTAATTGGATCAACAATTATTTGCCATGAAATTCATTAATACAGCGTCTGCACTGACAGCGGTGGTATTTCTCTCAGCCAATCAGAATCAAGAAAAATGTTTACCGGGAACTCAAATCAGATGAAATCTTCAAATGATAAATTAAAATTTGATTAATCGTTAAATGCGTTGCTGCTACTACTTTCTGAAGCTAATACACTATCAGAATTGATCGCGAAAGACTTTTTTCAAGTATTCATCGAGTAAAAGAGCCCTACCATGCATAGTACCAAAAACAGAAATACTGTGGGGCTATAGACTTCTCTACTTCATAATGTAATTTGCACTATTTCTTGGCTTTTGAAGGGTAAGAGACGAGGATTGGCTGCTATAATTAATTACAAGTCAATACGGTAGCTTTCATAGCGAGCAGAAGTAGAGGAAGATTCTTTGTTTTGAATAATTGCTTGATTTTCAATGACATCTTTCTATTTCAATTCCAGGATGCTTCTCCACCGACAAATTCCTACTGCTGAGATGAATAATTCACTGCACCCAAGGGACTGCAAAGAGTAGTCATCGCCTTACTTCGAAGTGGAGGTTTTATTAAACACATTTCAATATGTTAATGGATTACTTTTCAAGGTATGAGGTTGTTGAAACTATGATCTCCGTTCAACTATTCTTTCAAAAGGAGTTAAAACCTGACGATGACTTAACTATACTACAAGATGAAAATTATATGAATGCATAGGGTGAAAAGCGAAGTTAATTTACTGTCTTGATCAAATTAGATGTAATCATGTAATGTTTCATTAAAACTTGATAAATCGTTAATATTGTTACTGCTGCTTCTTTCTGAAGCTTATACTCTGTAAGATTTGATCGCGAAAGACTTCTTTTAGTATTCCTTAAGATGAACAGCTCTTCCATGCATACTACCAAGAACAGAAGTAATTACTTTTGGTGCTACTTATTTCCTTACTTCATTATGTACTTTTCTTAAGCCAGATAATTGTGCAGAGTAGGAGACGAGGAAAACTGCTAGAAATAATTAAAATCATTACGGTAGCTTCCATAGCGATGAGAATCAGAGGTAAATTCTTTGTTTTGGATAATTGCTTGATTTTCAATGACATCTTTATACAGTAGACTCTCAATAATTCGAATTTATAGGGACCAAACAAAAAATTCGAATTATCGAGTTTTTCGAAATAGCGAGAGTTCGAATTAAAGAGGGGCTGAAAGTAAAAATTCGAATTGAAGAAAGTTACATTTTATTTGTCATTGTATAAGATTGTGAATGGTCTTTAGGTCTTTATTTTGGAGGCGAGATTGAGACTAGAAAGTCTCTTCTTCCATCTAACCTCTTCAAAAAAAATAAGTTTAAAATACAAAGAGAATTTGAAAGAGAAACATAATGATTATAAGAGAGATTTAAGTGGATATAAAAACCTAAGAAAAAATCTTAGGAAAAAAAAAAAATGCTGGTAGAAACAAAAATACATATTATAATAATACATGTGGATCAATTTATTTATTATAAAAAGTTGTATCATTTCTTCATAAAAAAATCGGTTATTTTCGGTTAGGTCGCTGCAATCTGGTCCACAACATTTATCCAAAGTGCTCACTGCTTTAAACACGCAACCAGATTGGATGTTATCCATTTCGGACTGTTCGAAAAAACGACGCAACCCTCTTAAAAAAAGATTGCTTACTTAGAAGACACCATCGGAACATCGTCGTCTTCATCTTCACTGTCAGAAATCTGTTGACCTACCACAATTGACTGTTTCATAATGTCTTCATCAGACAATGTACCCGCTGTGACAACATCATTAATTAATCAACATATTAACATAATCGTTAAAAGTTATGGGAACTTCTGGAAGTCTGTTCCAAGCACTCTTCAGCTTCAGGATAGTTGATAAGGTAGATGCCAGAATATTAAAACGAAGAGCTATATCCTTCTTTTTTCTCCTTCTTCAACATCCGCGATGACTTGTTTCTTTTTGGAGAGCGACAAAGACTTATAACGTACAGGGTCCATTTTAAGGCTGAAACTGCACTAAAGCATTTCAGAGGTGGTGTAGCATGAATCATAGACATTGGAGGGAGGCAAGTTCTTGGAAAAATTGCCTCGACACTTTCCATGAAATGAATAATTTTTCTAATTGTGGAGTGGGCCGGTCTAGCTTCACTTCGAATTATCGAGGGGACCAAAATACATTGAATTTCTTCGAATTATAGAGGTTCTCTCGGGGGACCGAGGGTTTTCTTCGAATTATAGAGGTTTTCGAATTACCGAGGTTCGAATTATCGAGAGTCTACTGTATTTCAATTTCAGGATGCTTCTCCACCGACAAATTCCTTCAACTTAGATTAATAATTCACTGCACCCGTAGGACTGCCTAGAGTGCTCATCACTTAACTTCGAAGTGGAGGTTTGATATTGCACATTTCAAGATGTTAGTGGATTATTTTTCAAGGTAAGAAAGACTAGTATTTATTATGATTTTTTTCCTTGACTTGAAAAGCGATTTACGCTTTGGTTTGACGAATGAATTGTTGATGCAAACGCTTGAGTACCCGTGAAGCGTATGGAAACAATGGTAAAGATCCAATGAGAGCAAACCTTAGAATGAGGGCCTAATTCAAAAGGGGATGGGGCTATTCTGAACTGAAGAAAGGGGGGCTTCTTCGGGTCACAATCTTGCTTAGATATCACAGTTACCTAAAGATAGTTCCTTAACAGAAGAAACAACTGAAGTTTTTTTCCATCCTTAAGAGCTGCAATTTGAGAAAGCTTTCGAGCGTTTTTATAATCAAAATTTGGAACAATATTCCTTTTAGGTTATATAAATATTATAAAATACCATATCTATTATACAAATTCTCAAATTCGTTTGGTATAGAAAAGCTTCGGTAACTACGTGCGGGGTAACTGTTATACGTCAATATTATAACGCGACATAATTAAAATTTTCACAAACTATTGTCTCAACAGTTTTCTCCAGATATGCTTACTCAGAATTTGACTAAGGTATAAACTATATATGAATAATGAAATTTAAATTTGCCCTCGATAAAAATAACAATATTTGATAAGAAATTTTCTTAGAACTATTTTAATACATTTCCAACGAAAACTTCTATTTTTTAACATATCACACATCAATTAGTTCGTTATTTTTCATAAAACATATAGTTTTTTACATATTTATTTTTAAAAGCAACGGGCATCACTAAAACTTCAACTTAATTGCATATTCGACTTGCAAATACTTCTAGCACTGGTTGTAAATAGCTAAGAATGAAAAACAACATTCAGAAGTTGATATTTTATATTTACAGCTATAATGAAAGTTATTATAATTGCTCATAATAATCGATTTTGCTCAGTACATCAAGTGAAGGAGATTGGACGTTTATTTAATAATTTTATTAAACTTCCAAATTAAGCCTTTATTATTAACATGCATTCATGATAAATAATGGACATATAGAAAATAATCAAAATTTGATAAAATAGTACTATTTCTGATTTTGTGAATGCTAATTACGAAGAATATATTCTAACGTAATTCATTAAATACGGCAAATAACGTATATTTTACTTTTATTAATTCCGAACACAAAAATCCTCATCGAAGATTAAAACCTATTAAAATTTTTAAGAAAAACTTTAGGACTCTTTTTTCTATAGTTGTGGAAGATTCTCCGACTGATTTATCACGTGTATTAAATGCAAATATGCGACAGAAAACCTCGAAAATACCAATTTCAAAAGCTATCATTTATTAACAAGGGATTGGATAAAAATAATTCGCTGGAACCACACCCACCGTAAGTCGAATATTAGACAGCGGATGGCACTTTTTCCCGCAGAGTGAATGATAAACGGTCGTTATTGGGATGGTGAGCCAGGTCTGTTGCAACGGGGGCGTAATGCGTCATCAGATGATGAATTAAGAAAGGCTTAAAAATATGTATTGGGATGGAATAATAGTGTTATTAACTCTCATAGCTTCCTATTTTCTGATAGGATTTACCTTGATTATTTTCTAAATTACTAAACTATAACATTTTGGTATTATTAGTTCTATCACATGTTCCTTACACTCATAATAACTATTCATTTTTATGTCTCTTAAATTCTTTAGTCACATAATGGACTTCCGAAAGATATCTAAGATATATATTAATTAGCTTCATGCTTTTCAATCGACTTAATTAAGACTTTAAAATTAGGACAATTTATAATAAAGAGCAGGTATTGAATGGATATTAAAATTGCTAAGCGTTAAAAAAGATATTAAAGCAGTTAATTATTATCGATAACCACTTATAGTTATATGTTGTCAGTTTTATTGCTTGATAGTAAATTTAGATTCTATGAAAAGAAGTTGCCGTCCATGATACACTTATACATTCAATTTCATCATTGTAAACTTCAACTAAAATAAAGACAAATATAGCAGTGAATTCAAGCTGAAGACGACGACATAAATAATGAATTAGATTGAAAGTCTATGGGGGTACTTAAGCGATACTCTTTTATTATTTTATTTCAGTTTGATTAACTGATAAATTTTGTAAGAGATTGCTACTCATCATACATTTTTGCATTGCTATCTCAATAGATTTTAGTCTGGAAACTGTTCCAAATTTTCTCTATCTTAAATGATAACATGCAAACACTAACAAAAGTTTCTTTTATAAGTCACCGCCTTACTTTTTTCACAGTTCCTTTAACTGTATTATCTGTGAGAAAATTATTAAATACCATTACATTATTCATTCCAAAGTATTACGACCATTTCACGATTGCCTCATATGAACCTCATAAAGCGAGGGCGAAGGCCGAAGAGTAATTTATTTCATTCATTCCAGATTAGCGGCTAATTTAACTCCGCAACTCACTGAATAATTCATCTTTCGACCCAGTTAACCATTGCGGAAAATTTTCCTTTTCCATTTTCCCGGCAAAAATCCCCTCTTCGCATCTCGGATATCACAGGAGGGAGGGTTATTTGGTCGGGTGTGAATCTCTGCTTATTTTAGGCCACCAGCGTGTCTTGGGAGAGGGAGGAGGGGAAAGGGGTCGCAATCTCGTCGGTCTTCCGTCGGTGGCGCCACATGCGAGTCTCTCCCGAAATACAGAGAGCGCAGCGGCTTGTGCACGCGAACCAAGAGGTGGGGACAAAGGTGGGGTTGGAGTTAGCCTCAGTTAATAGTTCACCTCCGATGAACCACCATCAGTCCGCTTCCCCTATGAGGTTTTTCCCTCTGAGTCCTACCGCGTGAGAGATCCGAGAGCTAAAGATTATGACATCGCTGCCTCACTGTCTTTGGAACCTCACCGTCTTGGACAACTCTGATGTATTACAACCCACTAATTAGCTTCGTGCTCCAAGTGTCGCCTACGTTTGTTTTTCCTACATCCGTTTTCCGGGCAGTTATTCCTTTGAGCTAGTGAGTGTTTTCAATCATCCGGACCCAAGAGGATTTCCTACAGTGGTGGAACTATAAAAATATTGTTTACCGAACGATTCCGTACGGTGGAAACTGTACTGCTTCCATCCGCCGCTCCTAAACCTTTTTCTAACCCTCACCTCCGACCCTTGAAGTTACCCGCACGCGATACCGATAACCGTGAGCAATTACCTTTCTGAAATTACGAGTCCCTTTGACCCTATTCCTTCCCCATGAACCGCTCTGGTTGGAGAAACGTGCTACTGGTGACCGAGAGGATTTTGCAGCGCTGGAATCGCCTTCTGGTGCAGCTCGGAGGACGACGGCGTGCTTAAGCGGCCATGGGAATCCCAACGGAAGCCATCCGATTGCAGGGTGAGGATCTTAAGAGACCCAGATTAAAATATAGTCATAAGTTTGGTGTGATATACGAGGGCATCCAACACCCACGTTCTGAGTGATCAGTTCAAGGGGATGTCGCCTAAGCTGTTGCCTGTTTCCGTAACCAATCGATCACTATTTTATGGTGCACTACGGCGACTGAGTTATGATTTTTAAATTGGTTGACGCTGTGCCAATCTTGCTCGTTTCCGTATAGAATGACCATTAAACGTTTATGGGTGGCCAAACCAGGATGTCCTTTTTTATATGTTTGTATATATTTAGAACGATAGTGTATGCATGATTTTATAATTAAGGTTCTGATAAACCGCTTTGAATTTCATTTCGCTCTCACAATCTTATTCATTAGGTTTAATTGGATGTTTAAAGATCATAGGCTGTATGACTGTGCCTCAAAGAAGCATAAAAATAATTATTCAAGGACTTATTTCGAAATTAGATATTCCTTGCTTAATTTGCTGGAGATAGCGTGATGCTGTCCTTTGACTCAACCGGCTTCATTTATCCGTGACTATAAGACGCAATCTTTAAAAGAATAGTGAAAATTTGACGTTCACACTTCATGAAGTTTTTCCAAGATAAATCCTCTAGAATGCTGAGAAGAAAAAAACGGTGCTCTATGTAAGATGCGGCAACAACTAGCAATAATTTGAATTCAATCTTTCTTCGAATCCGATCCTAGATATCTTCCTTATAATGGAAATGCACCTCTTTGCTCCATTTTTAGTTAATATTTGAATAAATATATTTTTTCTCCAATACATGTAACGTTTAACTTGATTATTCTCCTATAATAGAATTAATTGTTTTAAAATTCTACTTGATACTTAATTATGTATTGTGGGATACTAGTTTCATGGCGATAAGGCCAAAATAAATTGTCGTGATATTTTATGTCGTCTTATAAAACTAAGAAGGAAGAATTAAATTTTAAGAAAATAAGTTTACCTCACGCCGAATAACGGAAAATCATCACCAAATCAATCCACAATTTGATATGATGTAAAGTCTTCATCAATATACAAGATTCGTTGGGTTTGAATAATATGAATTCGTTTCGCACTATAATATATTTAGCTTACTTTACGCCAAGGAAGTAACGAATTATAAGAGGCTGTTCCAATATGATCTGTTCCAATATTTTATCTTAAACATTTCTAAGTTTGTAATTAGGGTCACAAAAAATAATATGAGATATACGATGAAGATAAAAGAGAAACCAATACTTGACAGTTACCGTCACATCATAACTTCCTAGAGTTTAACTCATTCCTACTTTCACCAGGATAAAAATAATTCAATTTTATGTAATTATCCTAATCCCAATTTAGCGTACGTTTATATTGACGATGTACTTAAAATTAGTTTTAGCATACAAAATAAAATTTACAAAATAAAATCACAAGAATTCATCACTGAATCATTCCGATTGCAGTCTCCAGAGCAACTGTGGTAGCAATCCACGAAAGAGGCCAAAACCCGTTCTATTCGCGCATTTATTTGAAGAAAAAGCGAAAGCGATCATAAAACGGATCTTGATCTTTAGTTTATACGCGTGAGTGCACATAAACCCGAGATTAAGATGCGCACATGGGCAAATGTGCTCGCAAAGCGATGACTATCGTGGGGAAAATAACATTCCGGAATCTGTTACGAAAACCCTTAGTTAAGCGGAGGTGGAAGGGTCTCGGAATATTCTCCTAAACGGCGCAACAAGGTGGCGAAGAACCAAATCGAGGCATTAAGGAAATGACTTATGATTGAGAAAACACGTGGAGTTGATTGCATATCATTTCGAACATATAGACGAGTAATCTATTGAGGCAATCAATTTCTATTTCGTGAAAACCGGCACCATAACGTATAAAAAATAGAAACGGAAGCTGAAAATAACTGCCGGTTAACACAAAACTCTGTGATATTTATCATGTAGATAATTCACAGAATGTTATAGAGCTCAATATTTCTGCAAGATTTCTGGAAGCTAAATTTCATTTTATTCATTTCAATAAATATCGTTTTTTGTTATCATGAATAAGTCACTGTTTTCGAGACTACATAAGCAAGATGCATTTATAAATATTAATTAATTATGAAAATGATAAATTCTGAAATATTAATTCTTTCTGGAAGCTGTTCTGGAAGTGTTTCTACCGACCACTAATTGCGATGACCAGAAAAAATTAATATATTTTCTATTTTAGCTGACCTCAACGAAACATTTCAGAAATAATCACCGACTTTTATAGTAAATTAGCTTGAGTATTTAATCATCATTAACTATCATTAACATAATGGTGTAATAACTAAAAAAACCTTGTGTAAACTCAATGATATTAAAACTTATTAGATATGCTGTACGAAAACATTAAAAATACTAATTATTAACGAGGAAGGTCATACAATACATTAAATTAGTAATTTACTTCTTCCGACCATTCATAAATAATATTAATATCAGCGTCTCAACTAAACTTAGGAAGAAATAAATATACTCTCCTAATGAATCCCTAAAAACTACTTGCATGGATGAGAGTTCTTTATAAATTTCTCTACTATAAATTATCTGGATATAGATTTAATGATGAATTCATTAATAATTAATTTTTATTTATCACTTATAAATGTGCTTAATACATAAATACTACCGGAGTTGCAAGTAGATGATAAATACCATTCATACTTAAATATTATCATATGGATAAAACAAAAGTTATTTTCTAAAGAGAATATGCTTTAAAATGTAAAGATTACTTAGAATTCAAATTTTAGTGCTTATCTACAACGATCTAATTCAAACTGTTCTACAATTATTAATGAAAGTAAACTCATTTAATAGCTCACACATAAATATATATATGAATACGCATTTCAGCGAAATTAAATGAATAATGATGTTTTAATATATTCGCCGATGGAATCGTGCAACCATACCCATTACTCATGAATATTAACCCCACATCTCACGCGTTCGTGCACTTTATTACTCCCTCTTTTCTTAATTACTTCCTGCGGTCGATATACCACAAAATTAAGTCCCCAATTACAACGTTAACTATTTCAACCGGCGAAAGAGATAACGGTATTTGTCAAACCATGGTGTGCGAAATCCTCCTGCAGCTAACGTTTGGCAATCTCCCGCCATTGAATAAAAGAGAAAACATCACTGAGATGATGCCTCTCTCTACTTCCCCGCTATACCGAACCGCACTGTAGCGGAACCTCAGAGTATTATTTTTCCGGATGATGAAACAAGTTTCCTCAAAAATATCCCCCTTAGATAAATATAAATACACACGTCTACAATTCTGTATCTCCTATGACTTCTCGGAGTTTTATCGCCGATTTTCCCTCCGACGGAAAAATAAAAGAGCATCAACGGCGTATTGTTATTCCTCGGGCCGCCCACGTCCCTGGCGGCTTCGACCAAAAGACTCTGACTTCCCGGACATGTGCGCACCACTCTCCGGTGACGGTGCTCTAAAAACAGATGCTGCTCCCAAGATCCTCCGGTTTGTCTGCTGATGCATTCACCATGATCCTCAATAGGAGACGGTGAAGTAGGATAATCGCTTAGGCTTCTCTAACCCACGGGATACCGAATAAAAAATAAACGGATCCACACCGAAAACAATCCTCGGCTGACGAAGGGCGGAACAGCCCGGGGAGAGAGAGTCCGTGTGGCCTGAATGCATATAAAACGTGTGATATGCGTGTATTTTTAAGGCGCCTGCTACATATCCTGGCTTTTAATGAGCTTCCGCGACCTTGGCTTAATCGGAACTATTTTATATAAAAAAACTACGAGTTTATAGGGGAAAGATCTGAGGAGGAACTGATGGATAAAGTGTGGAAGATGTATACAAACTAGTGCGTAATTTGATAGCTCTCCGGTGCGGGTTCAAAAGCTTTAAAGGGAATTAAAAGGAATAGAAAATTAGCGAGACTAATAAATATTATCATCTGGAAATTTTCCAACCAATTTTATATTAACTAGAGTTAGGATGTTCGTCTGCATAGATCGAATTCTTTTATTAGGATGGTTCCGTTTGAAACTATAGTAACAGCTATCCATCAACTTTTTATTTGATAATAGGACTTGAAATTAATCGCTAACGGAAAATGTAATATTTTCAAAGAATACGGATTTAATTTTTAATAGACTTGTATCATGAAATTAACTAATTGAGAAAATTTTAACGAATCTCGAATAGAATTATAAGTAAATGACTAGAGGAGATAGAAAATAGGTAAACTTACTTAAATGTAATTTACTTACTAACTTAAAATAGGTAAATACTCTGAAGTATAGACCCAATTAATTCTAAATCCTTAAACATAAAGATATTTATTCGATAATTTCGATTAGCTAAAATCAATTTGTAGATTAATCTAATACACTGAATTCTTCCTAAAAAATGATAGATCTCGGGTTCTAAAATTTTCTGTGAAAAAAAAATAGAAAAACTGAAAGGCTGATAATAAGTTACGGTTAAATATTAAAACATAAGTTTCAGCTTAAATATTAAACATAAGTTTGCTTTCAGCTACTAGTCATAGCTCTAATCATCTTTATATTATCTCGCATATTATTCTCAACTCGTTGCAAACAATAGTAATCCATGTCCAATTATTTTCCTGTTATATTTATCTCTCCAAATTTAAAACTTATATAGAGAATATGATATTAGGAAATATTATTTAATACAATTATATAACTGCAATTATGGTAAACGACGCAACAATTAATTTAATAATGTGAAAAATATTGCGGGCGATATTTGAGAAATAATGAAAACACTTTGACGAAACTACGCTCAAAGTTTGGAACCTTTTAAACGTGTAAGCACCCGATATAATCAACATTGAAAATTTCAACATAAGGGATTTTATTGTTAGAATTATACCATCATCACATCACTAAGGGCAGTTACAAAATTATAGCTCTCATCAGTGATTAGTATCCAACACTGTTAAAGTTCGCATCCAGTTTCTCCCTTAGCGCATAAAATTTCCCGATCAATGGTCTTATTGACTATTCACTAGCACTGCTGCTATTTATGGAAACAAACGAAGAGGTCAACCGAAGATATCTCGGTTATCAGTACGTGTTGGAGAGGCCAGGTGATTCCACCTGCTTCTACACTGACTCCTGGCACGCTGCCTTCCTCATACGGCTAATCCACGAAAAAGCCACAGTTTCGTTGTTTTATGCGGCAGCAGTTCATGCGAGTACTCTCAAAGGGGATGAAGGGAAAGTGTGTGAAGAATGAACGAGTAAAAGAATACTGATAGTGCTCTGATGGGTTCTTCTATTCATCCTTGTAATAAGTGAGAAGCTAATAATGTCCGTAAGAAGTTACGAATGTACATAGAAGTTTACAAACAAGCCATCGGAAGGGAAGTTCAGGGCAATGGATAACCGTAATCATTACATTTTATCATCTATGTACCATGTGTAGTACTGAGCTATGGAAGCAATGAAGTCTGAATTGAATGCAATCTAATTTGATAGAGATAAATTATTTAACAAACACCTTTAGTTACAATTTGATAAGGAAAGTTGGATTATGGGATGGAAATGATGATATCATAAACCATGACATACTGTTACGTACTTATACGTATACACTAGCGCAGGGGTCGGCAACCAGTGGCTCGCGAGCCACATGCGGCTCTTTGGATATGAAACTGCGGCTCTTTAGTTCCACACGCAAATATTATTTATTAAAAAAAACAATGAAACAATTTTCAATCGACTAACAAGGATTGGGCACCATTTCTCTCTCAGCCCATTGTACTCGATTTAAATTTTACAAGGGGTCAAAGTTGACCAAATTTCGGTAAAAACGGCTGTTTTCGATTTTTCGCAAAAATCTTCAATTTTAAACCAACGCTGAACCAAAATGAATAAAAGGATCGGATAAAAAACTATTTCATCTTATAATCATGTTCTTTATGCTTTACAGTACACAATTTAAATGATCACACTCGAGAATTTGCCTACTCTACAGTACAAAATGGCGGACCCCTATTTTGGATGTGATTTTTGCATAAAGCGAGGAAAATATTTGTGAGGGACATCGATGTACACGGAGTTACTTATACCACAGTACTTGTGGAAGCTTCCTGCAATAGGATCTGAAATAAAATCCTGCGCTTTTTTGCGCCTTCGAAAAATAAAACGATTTTTCTAAAGCCATGCAACGGCAAAATCCGCGCGGCGGACGGCCGCCCTCCGTGCCTATCGAAGTTTCCAGATGATACACGTACGTATCATCTGGAGTATCTACGTACAGTTATAAAAAAAATTAAAGATGAATTTGCTGACAGATTTCAGGTATTTAAAACCAACAAAACCACTATAGCATTCATAGTAAATCCTCTAAACACAAATAGTGACGAAATCCACATTGAGCCATTTGGAGTTGATACTTGATCTTTAGAAATACAATTCATCGATTTAAAAAGTAAAGCTTTGTAGAGTGGAAAATTTACAGAGTTGAAAAGCAAGTTGGAAGAGTTGGAGGTCCAGAAATATAACACGTAAACACAACAAAAATGGACAGCTTTAAAAGAATTGCCGCGAGTTGAGGCACTTATATTCGACGCATGGAATAGTCTTCCAGATTGCTACAGTGAGGTGAAGAAGTTGGCATTTGGAGTACTGACAATCTTCGAATCGACATATTCGTGCGAGCAAGCGTTCTCTTGCATGAATATAATTAAAAGTAAAGTAAGAAGCCAACTAACAAATGAAAATTTGGAGTCGTGTATGAAACTCAAAACAACAAGTAAACCAAATTTATCCGAACTTTATAAAACTATGCAAAGCCAACGCTCTCATTGAATTTGTTTGTTTTTATTTTTAAGTAGAAGTTACATACTTTGATTAAATAAATTTTAAGTAAATACTTGAAATAACGAGTTTTATTTTGCAATAATCCGGTAAAGACTTTTACACACACCTGATATATTACCTAATTTGTTATAAAAAACACTACTTATATAAGAATAAATAGATATTTTTCTTACGAATAAATAGATTCGTTTTTTATAAAAAAATATGTATGCGAGTGCTATTTATCGTACGTAGCCCGAGATAATTAGAAATTCACGATACTTTTTCAACAAATCTCGTATTGTTGGCAAGGAAAATTTTTGTGGCTCTTTAAAAAATTTGATACATTGTAAATTGTAATTTTTGGCTCTTCCGACTCAAAAGGTTGCCGACCCCTGCACTAGCGTATCAGTGACAGGAACCTTGGATTCTAAAATTGAAAACCCTAATCAATTTGGACATGCAACATAAAATTCTGATATTTGTACTAATAATAAATAATTTTGGAGAGTTTTGAACGAATATCATACGACTCTATAAAATTACTAATAGGAAGAGCTTAATTTTCTACTTACTCTTTTCCCGGATGATTGCAAGAAGTAGATGGGCATTAGCAACCGATCTGAAATATAGAAAGAAAACAAAATATAAAGAACAGTTTTTCTTTCTTCTTTCGTTAATACCAAGTATACTTTTACTAAAAATAATTATTTAATTAATAAACTGTATGTATACATTAATAATGTATGTAAACACACACAAAATATTTACTATGCTTCACATGGTGGTTTTCTGGGGCAACAGTTAAAAAGTAACCATTTAGTTGATTTCATTTAATTTCTGTGAACCTCAGTATGATTTTCGCTTTTCAATGTTTCTTGTCGTCAATGAACGTTTGTGCAGTTGATAAATGTTTTCTAGACAATGAAACATAACATCCATTTAATTTCTATTCACCATGTTTAGAAAAAGACAATATTCGATCAAATACTTTATTGCAATAATATTTTACTCAAAATATCTCGTTCAAAAGCTGCAGAATTTTAGTGGAGCCCAGAATGCATAACGATATAAACACGGACGGAATACCCGATTCAGCCTTCTATCGACGATACTATTTACTTGGCCGCCTGCCATCCGTTTATCAATTCCTGAAGGATTCACCAACATCTTAGTCTTAAAACAAGACTAACCCTAATACAAAACGCCGCCTATTTACAGTGGCACGCGCTCGTCTTAAATCCGCGTGAATATGATAACTGCTAAGGCATCGCCTGCAGCCTCGTACATTGCTTGGAGTGAGAGAACGCACGTGGAAGGCACAAAAAATACCATTTGAAGGATCAGGTTTGTGAAGAATTCTCGGCTCTCATCCAAGGATTTAAAATGAGTAGAAATGGACTCAGACGACCTTTTTGACCTCGAAGGTTCAGCGTCCAGTTGGTCACCAATGGAAAGAAAGGCCTTTCAACAACTATCCTTCCAGCAGATTTCGCAACCCATTCGGAGAACATGCACATAATTTTCTCCTCAGAAGATAGTCTATCGTTCAAGGAGATATGGAATTCGGATCGAGATAAAAGTAACCTTAACACTCGCGCAAATGTATGAGAGTTTGTGGCAATAAAATTTATGAATTTCTCTCCTCGAGATAGGATTTTAAGAGCACACGCCTTAACCTGTTACTCATAATATGATACGAAAATTACCTTTATTATTTTATGAGGCCACAAATATTGACTCTATATAAGGCTACTTTTTAAATGAAATATTAAAAGCCAACATGTATATGACTTTTTATCAACATACACATTTTTCATTAATTATACTTATATAGTATCCAGAAACATAGGAAAGCATTACAGTCAGCTATTTAATTAAAATTTTAAAATATTGAGTGTGGATTCCATATAATACGTGAATAAATTTATATCTTAAAGGTAAACCAAATTACATGCTCAAGTAAAGAATGTACGCAGCCATAAATTCATAACATTAAAAAAATAGTAAATCTTAAGTAAATTGAGTGTAGTGTCCTATGTTTCAGATTCAAAGGAATGATTTAAATTTATAGAAAATGAATAAAAGTAATTCTTTCAGTCCCATGCTAGAACGACAATACATTAACTGAGAAAGAAAGAGGAAACGAAACTTTGTAACTTCCACAAGAATTGAAGTGTCATAACTGTAATATCATTTAAGGTGCAATTCCATAAACGCTTGATCACATTAATTTTGAGAATGAAACAATTATTCAGTTATGATTTTTTTTAGGATGAACATGGTTAGAGATTAATTTGTTACTTTGAAATACTAAATAGTTGTCCTAAACTCAAAGGTAATCAATTATGAACATTTCCCAAAATATTTTCATTTGCATTTTGAAAATAATTGATTTTCTACACTTTGAGTTAATGAATATAAATATTCGGGTAGAAGCTTTGATGACATCTATCGCAAAAATTATCTATTCTCTTCAGACCCTATATATAATATATATAACCACATGATATTAGTATCCTATGATTCAAGCGAAACGTTGGACAAAGCTCCTATGCTTCGATCCGCACAATTTATTTTCAGAAATAAAGATAAATTATCTCTCACTAATTCTCAAGAATACCAATCTTACTTCGTGATTCTTGCATTAAAAATTACAAACTTCTCCACCCCATAAAAATGTACATGTAGGAGTAAATGAAAACAAGATAACATACTACTAACACGAATTTTAGAATATATCATAGATTTCTAAACTTCACCCATAAATTCCATTACCGTCAGCAGATCATTCATTTCAGTTACTCATCGGTTTAAAAGTATATTTATCGTTGAAGTATTTTAATTTAATTGACATTCAAGTTTTATGAATAGATGTTTTTCTTGAGCAAGGTATTCAAGACTTTTTCAAAGCTCGACAATGCCATTGCTTAAGAATGTTTTTTTTTCGCTTTGAAAACACCACTTGAACACGAAGTGAATTGAATGCACAATTAAAATAATGGATAACACTTCTGAATTCCAATAAATATTTGCTCTTGACACGTTACATCCTGTAATACTTTTTCGTTCATAAAGGTCATACTATTCACGCTAGAATACATCTCATTCCCTAAAGCACGATCTTGTACTAGAACCTATTGGCGAGGAACATTTCTCATTGGATTCACGTTTCCAAATAAGGAAAGAAATCTTGAAATAGAAGTCGCTTCGCTTCCATACGTCATTTTGTAGAGCACTCGCCTAATTAGATAAACTAGCGAATTTCTCATAGCTTAAACCGTGAGAATACTGAAGTAGAGAATTCTAAAGTAAAATTGTGTCATTACAATATAATTCAAACCGCTATTCTCCTAATATGACCAATATCAAAATCTTTACCGATCCAAAGGGAGGCATCAATTGACAAGAGCATTTCGTAGTAACATTAAAGGTAAGAATAGGAAGTTAACAACGTTATATTACGAGGTTTAAAGTTCTTGATTCTATATGAAACGTTTATCCAAATTAATTTTAGACACTCAAATTCATATTAAGAGAGCGTAACGGAGTAAATGCCGTAATTTTATCGCATGACTTTTAGTGACATCGATTTTTATGATAGCTTTTAGATAGAAACAATAGACGTTCAAAAACAGCATCCTTAAGGCATATACTTTTAACGCATCCTACCGATTCTCGTTGGAGTCTAAAGCAAAATGTATTTCACCGAACGCTACCAACGGAGACATCTATGCTGCGGTTCATAAACCTTATCCGATAAGAAACGAACCTTTAATTCGGATATAGCGCGGCAAATTCATCAAAAGTTTCTCTTTGAAAGCATCCATTTTTAATTTAGCACTCGATCCATCTTACTCACACCCGAGTAAAACTACTTTCGACCCCTGCATCTCCGCACCTCATCTTCCCATCCCACAGCTCCCCCCGCAGGCACACAAGTAAGCTCTCAGCGCAGAATCCTGATGAGAAATTTTTGGTTGTTACGAACGAAGGATTGATCCCTTGCCTCTGTTTAGCAAATATTTAGCGAAAGGCGTATCTTAAGACTGCAATTCAGTCGAAATTGGTTTGAACTCGAAAAATTTTAGTGCAAGACCTGCCGCATACTGCAGAAAAGAGTAAATTTATACGATATAATTTTAAATGTTTCTAAATCTTTCAATAAACAGATATTGTCAGGTTAAGAAAATTTACTCTTCTAGTAATAAATCCTTCTCGATTGAAATTAATCATCAGTTGAGTTATTGGAAATCGACTCAGTTTTACGCTGATAATTCTTTTGTGAATATAGTATTAAAAACGTTTAAGTTTTTTCTAAATGATACATTTTTCTGAATTAAATTTCCTCTACAAACATACATTAAACATTTATTCTACAAACCGATATACTTTACTTGAATTTGATATTTTCTGGGCAAGGAACGGAAGCCGTCAGATCATTAGTTAAAACTTTCAATTATATATCGCATTAAAATCTCTAAATAAATGTCGATATTTACTTTCATCTTATTAAGAATCATAATAATGATTAATCACTCCTTTAAGGGAAATCTTTTATGAAATTTTGATGGACTTCATTTAAGGTATAAGAAAATTCTACCACCGTTAAAAACTCGAGTATCTCCCTTAAGTGCAATTAATGTGATAAGTATAAGACTTTTATGATCAAAGTCACGTTATAATTCCAGTAGATAATAGACTAAAATTGAGTTTACTGCGTTATTATCGAAATATAATCTCCGGGATTAACGTTTATTTTTCCTTTTTCCAAATTACTGGAATGAGTTGGCACGAATTGCTCTTGGCACAGTGTCTGGATGCACGATGAGAGAATAGGCAATTTCCGTGAAAAGATATGAAACTAAAGAAGATGTTAAAATATTCATGTTTTAAAATACGATACTTTTCAGCTATTAACTTCATCAAACTTCAGAAAATAAATCAAAGAACCGTAAGAGCAACGCTTAGTATATATAGTATATGTACTTGAAAGTTACGTAAAACATTAAAAATATTTATAATAGGAAATAATAGTTGAGTCTGAAAAAAATATGAAGACTTTAAAGTTCCTTTAATACTTAGAAGAGGATATATTTTATGGATGGATCGGAAATATTTATAATTTATTTTCTAGCATTTCTTTATAGAAGAAAACAAAAATTAACCTAAATATTGAATTCAGTCGACGACAAAGAACGACATAATTTGTTTTTTGCGAAGGCTTAAGTTCTGCAGCTATGATTACAACAAAAAAACACTCCCTCGCCGCAATTTTATTTTCAATAATAGAGAAAATTTCATTGAAACTATACTAATTATCTAGTGATTATATCAATTAGAGCTAAGTACTCTCTTCAACGAAACATTGTTCCGAAAATCGCGGATGACGTAATCCCACAAAATATTTGTGTCACCCCTATAAATATAAAACGCGCACTTGAGCGGACTGAATTTAGCTAAAGCCCACCGAATTAATTACAGCACCCAAACATGGTCATCGCGGTCACTGAGCTTTTCCCAAGAGCAATGAGACCAACCGTCGATAAAATTCCAATTCAAATATCGCGGCAGACAACAATGGGGAAGAAAACCGACGAGTTTCACGCAACAATAACAGTCCAATTACGCTCACAAAGGCGATTTACCTTATTCGGAGGGATAACGGGGCAAACACCGTTTCTGGAGGATTTCCTGAATTACCTACCAGATGAAACGGAGGGTTTTGTCAGTTTGACTAACGCCCTCTAACTAGTTATAATTAAATATAAGAACCAAAAAAGAATTAAAGTTAAAAACTTTAAAAATCAATTGCTTGTAAATTTAACACTTAATAATTCTTTATCTATTAGCTTAATGTTCTATTATAAATATATTGAGCTATTTATCCTTCTTTTTTATCGGATTACGAAAATCTTCAGTATCATGCAAAAGAATACTCGTACATGGAAAGATTTCAACGACAGCTACAGGATAAACAATCGAATGTGGAGGAAAATGGAGCTGTAGCAAAAGTAAAAAGAGTGAACATTCCACCACATGTCGAATGAAAATGATACTGGAAAAAAGACGGAGGAATTTGTATCATACAATGCCTGAAGCACAAAAAATATTTAGGCGATTATTTAGAAAATAAACCAAAAAAAGAAACTTTCAAGTAGTAGCTCCGACGTAGCGTGACAATTGGTCAAGGAAATAGAGTCATTTAGGCAAAATCGCGATCAATTCGCACACGTGATTGGCTGAGGAAAAGCCAAACGTATAGATGGTAAATTGGAGCACAAACACATGTTACGGAAACACTCCACCAAATGCTCCAATCAGACGGATAATGAGACAGTCGAAGAGCGCAAATAGCTGCTGCACCGCCTTGAGCACCGGAAGTCGAAACATGCACCAATTTTCATTCTCCGCTTTCACTTTCACCGTTTAATGCATTAAGTTTTCTGCTCCTTTAGTTTTGCAAAGATGCGTAAAATGGAACGTAACTACGAGTTTCGGAGTTAGCCTCCCTTTCTTTCACAAGAAAAGATAGCATTTGCATCCTTGTATAAATATTTAGTTCCACAAGCGAATGAATAATGTTCTCCTATCTTCGTGATGAAATGATAAGCATAGCAGTTTCGCTGGCCTATTATCCTGGATTTAATTCCCGATCATTTGGCATTTTCCTATCAAGAAATGGATCTTTGCGTTTTAACTCATTAAGTACTTCAATCTAACTTTTCTGTGTGTTAATATAATTAAAGAAATATAAAATTGAATAAATTATTAAATTGAATTATGTTTGGCAATACGAGTTCACCCATTATAACCCCTAGTCTAAGGATTTTAAATAATTCTAACACCCACTTAACCCCCTTAAATTAACCCAATAAATTAGGTATAAATTCAAAACAGAGGTACAAAACAGATCAGAAAGAAATTTGGAGGTCAAGAGATAGAATACGGACTAATAGGAGAGTATAAATATGAGTTTGCATATAATGGTAATGTTCAGAAAACGGTCATTCTACCACAATTGCCACAATACTTTGAATATGTAAAAACCGTGGCTTCATTTAATGCTCTTTTATTAATGAAAATAAACTGTAATTTTCTTAGATACTGAGGAAATGTTCGTCCCGTTCAGTGATAAATTCTAAATGGCGTTAGAGGGCGTTAAATTAACGTGGAAGATTAAAGATTATTAATATTATAATTTATTTCTGCATCTAATTAGATTCAGAAATAAATTATAGATAAAAAACTACGATATCACTAAAGCATCGTTTACTATTTGCTATTTACATTCATTATTATAAAGATTTGCGATGCAAGCAAAACAATAAGCTCATCGATGTACGATATTTGCTTCATGAAACACGTTCTGGAGCTCAAAAAACGTGAAATCTTTTAAACAAATTGTACTTCTATGAAGAACTCTTATTTATCGTACTTCACAGCACTCTTGTAACACAGAACGACATGAATTTTCGCATTCCATTATATTTAATGATGCAAATCATCTCCTACATGATTGCAGCGATCATATGGAATAACTATAAACCGGCTGCTACTCCTTGACCACAATGCAGCCAATTTAAAGTAATTTATGAAGAACGGATATTAATAAATTATTCTGTTTCCAAATAAGGAGAAAAACATGCCCCACTTCAGTCGACGAGAGATGTATCGCTCAGAGCGAATTACTTTGACAATCTATAACTCACAGCCAACAACTTTCTTCACTTCATAGAAAGCAACAGGAAATGGTAAAGAAAAATCATCAAAACGAGAAATCGCTACTGATTTGTGAGGACATGAGAAACCTTGTTCGTCTTTATATTTCTCAATGATTCTTTTTTTTGCTTCATACGTTCATTAGAAACTTGTTAAAAATGAAACGAGCGACAGAGAAATATTTTAAGTATTAAATATTTTTAACTTTACTGGGACAGCCTTAATCATATACACACAGGATTTCATACAATGCAATGCCCTAAATTTAATAACAACAATCTTCCAATATTTTATCGAGACTATCATTAACAACTAATAATTCTAACAATAAAACTGCCAATAGAATAAAGATTAGAGCGGGTAACAATACGGTTCATTTTCTAAATACAAATTCTCTGAGGAATAATAATGGTAAATATATTAACATTAAATAAATAATTTAATATAATAATTTAAGTATTGAATATTACAAATTTTCAGTTCTGAACGCCTCTTATGTCTTCACTTTTCAATTTCATCTATGAATCGTAAGAAACAGAACAAATATGGAATCAGAAATCCTTCTCATTTAAAACTACATAATTCCATTTGGCGTACGAGTGTTTGAGTATTTGTCCTACATATCAATCATCAAAAGAATAGAATCTATCGATCAAGCAACTTCTACCGACGTGTTATAGTGGTTATGAATACTCTTAAATATTTTTCCTATCACTTCTACTTATCTCTGACGGGATAAAAAACCAATTAAATAAAATCGGGAAAAAGTTACTGCCTGAAAACGAATCACGTGATGCAGGCTTTCACATACCTGATGAGTTGTTAGGTGAGAATATGACAAGCTTTCTTTCATTTTCATTAATATTTTCAACGTATCCATAGCGACTAATCGGCACAGGTATATAATAAACACACGCATAAGAAGTTAAAGTTAACTAAAGCAGACGAAATTCAAAAAAGGTCTACTTAAATTTTTGGTTTCCAAACTACAAAGTCACTGCATTGATACTTAAAAAGTAGATACAGTATATGTTTTCAAAATATATAATAAAAATTAGTTTGGATGTTAACCCACCGGGGAAGACTACTTTCAGCTACTGACTCACTCTATAGTCGGTATAAATCAATGGATTACTTCAAATATTCCTTAGAGTACTCATAATAAAAGAAAATTATCTTTCAATCGATAGTCAAAGACATGATGACAATGGTATGACCGGTAGTGGCAGGAATGACCTGTAATAATGGATTGGGTTGAAATATGACTTATGATAATCGAATTATGAAACGATCGATTTAATTGGGAATATAATAAATAGTTAAAAATGACGATAGCCCGATTTAGCGATGATACTCTCACCTTTAACTTCTCCACCCATATTAAGGATAATAAGACTTTCAATGGAAAGAAGCGATATTTATTTATTTATTTATTTTATATCAGAACTAAAAATAGGCACCAGGCCAGGTGGTAGCTCTACATTTAAGGGGAACTTAGTAATACTGCCTGGCATTCGCCCTAGTCGAGAGGGAAACCCCCCAAAACCTCCCGAAGGCAGTACATCAAACAAAGTATACTAACTAAAATGAAAAAGAAAATGTTACATAATATTTACAAAATACGATTATACACGGTCTACAAAACTAGAATTATTTAATCCTCTTAATCCTATTCACAAATACATTGCAAGTATGAGGAAAAGGCTCCAATAACTCTCCAGGCAAATTGTTCCATTCAACTATTCCCCGATTTAGAAAAGAATATTTACAGACATCCGTTTTCTGTTTCAGAGTGGCAATTTTATGTATATGATCATTTCTTCCAAGATATTCCGGTTTCCGAAGTCTGCTTTTTAACTCCTTCAACGAAGGCTTTCCTATCACAGCTTTAAATATATTTCCTAACCTTTTGTTTTTACGCCTAACTTCTAACTTTTCCCATCCAAGTTCCTCAATCATTTTATTGACGCTTTCCATTTTTCCATACTTGCCCAAAACGAATCTTGCTGCTCGCCTCTGTACATTTTCTAGTTTAGCTATAAGCCCTTTTTGATGAGGGTCCCAAACGCTGTCGCTATACTCTAGTATCGGCCTAACAAGCGATAAATATGCCTTCTCTTTAACTTCCCTACGGCAGTTTTTCAGGTTTCTTATTACAAAGTTAAGTGTTTTATTTGCCTTACAGGCTATGTTTTCGATATGATTTGTCCATTTTAAGTTATTACTGAATGTGATCCCTAAATATCTAATGCTCTTATCTGATGGGACGCGCGAGTCTCCTATATTATAATTGAATTTAATTTTGTTTCTATTAAAGTTTATTAATTTGCTTTTGTTAGCATTACATTTTAATTTATTTTTAACAAGCCATGAGTTCAAATCATCTAGGTCGTTTTGTAATACTAAGCAGTCTTCCGGGTTTCTTATTGTCCGATAAATAATGCAATCATCTGCAAACAAGCGAACATTCGAATTGATATTTTTTGGCATATCATTTATATGAATTAAAAATAGTAACGGACCAAGAACTTTGAGGAACGCCTGAGGTTACTTTGACCGCTTGCGAATATTGTTCGCCGATTTTAACTTTGAAGGTCCTATCGATAAGGAATGAATGTATCCACTTATTTATTCTAGGATCAATATTTATACGCGAGATTTTTTCTAACAGGATACTGTGATCAACTACATCAAAAGCTTTGGATAGGTCAATTATTACCGCGTCTATTTGCACTGATTTATCGTAAGCTTCTACTAAATCTTGATTGAAACATAAGAGTTGGGTTTCGCAAGAATATTCCTTCCTAAATCCGTGCTGACTATCAGTTATCCAATTTTCTTTGTTCCAAACCTTTCTTATATAATCAGCTATGATCTTTTCGAAAATTTTGCATACAACGCTCGTTAAACTAATTGGCCTATAGTTATTCGCGACTTTTTTGTCTCCCCCTTTATGGATTGGTATAACTATAGCGGATTTCCAGTCATGCGGAATTTCACCGTTATTCAGCGCGATCGTAAATATTCTATGGAGATAGTATGCTATTGCACACCCTCCAATTTTAAGAGCTTCCACTTGTATGTTATCAGGACCTACCGATTTTTTATTTTTAAGTGATGAAATTCTTTTAAGGATGTCGTTGAAGCCTATATTGAACCGCGAATATTGCCTCCCTTCTTCCGCTGCTTGTTTTCGATCAACTAAATTGGTCGCGTCCTTAGGTACGTAATTATTTGTGAAATTTTTTGCAAATTCGTTAGCAATATCGCTTTCACTCATATACTCTTCCCCGTTTCTTCCTGTCAGTATCCGAATGTCTTTCCTGGCTTTACTTCGTTTTCTCATGTAGCTATAAAAATGGTTGTTATTTTTACCACAGAGAACTTTTTCTAAGAAAATATCTTGTGCTTTCATTTTCTCGGTATTTAGCATTTTACGTATATTTGTATATTTCGAAAGGTGTTTGTAGCTAATTAATCTCCTTTTGTGATGCTTACGCGCCTTAATCTTCAGTTTTCTAATCCTTTTATTATAATATTCTGGATCACTATTTTCTTTTATGTTTTTCAACGGTACACAAGCATTAAACGCGGATGTTAGGATCGACTTAAAATTACTCCATACTTCTTCAACGGTTTTTCCTCTACTGGCCCATTAATTGTATCTTTCCCTCAAAAATTCCTGAAACGCGAAGATGTTTGCCTTGTTGTACGCATATACCGTCCTGCTTGATGAAGTGGCAACTGTCTTAATGTTCCAAAAAATTTCCATGTATATACCCTGGTGGTCACTTATCCCTGGAAAGACCTCAAGTTCACTGAATATCTCAGGAGGTCTCACAAGAAAAACGTCTATCAGGTTTTCATTACGGGTTGGACAATGTACGTATTGAGTGAAGCCACCTTCTCCAACGATTCTGTTTACCAAGGGCTGAGCTGTACTCAGAACTCCCTCTTGTCCTGACCACTTAACTTCAGGTAGGTTAAGATCCCCTGCGATGATGGTGGGTTTCATTTGTTCCCTTTCTTCACAGGTCATTTCCGCGATCCTTTCTAATATTCCAAGATATTTTACATTATTTTTACATTATTTTTACATTATTACCCCGCAAACCGCCTTGTGGCGTTTGGCAGGGGGTGCTAAGACACCAAGTCCCTAACTACTCTTTCTTGTTTGCGCATCTTATACTATCGGGAAAGAAAGACCAATAATAACTTTCCGTTCGAGCGATTATCTCACGAAATTTTTTAGACGCCTGGATTCTACAATTATATTCGCTACGCGTGGGGATCACAGTGTCTCTTATCTCATCATTATAGTCGCTACTTAAGAATTTTTCAAATAACTTGAGCCTATACACGTTTCTTCTAATACTTAGAGTATCCCATCCGAGGGATTCAATCATTTTCGATACACTGCTGTCGAATTTATAATCCCCTTTTACGAATCGAGCCGCTCTGCGCTGTACGCGTCCTAACTCAGCGATCAAACCCTTTTCGTATGGATTCCACACTGCGCAACAATATTCAAGTAATGGGCGAACTAACGAAAAATAAGCAACCTCTTTGACTTTGGGTTGACATCCCTTGAGAACGCGGTTACAGAGTCTGAGTGTCCTATCGGCCGACCCCACTATATCCTGAATGTGAGCTTTAAACGATAAATTACTACTGAATGTAACTCCTAAGTGTTTATGCTGACTAACGAATTCTAGTCTTGTTCCGCTTAAGAGGTAAGGAGTTTGGCTAGAGGTTGGATTCTGGGATCGGTTCATACTCATTGCTACACATTTGTCTACGTTTAGTTCGAGCTGCCAATTATTACACCATTCGGTAATGGCGTCCAGGTCGCGCTGTAATATTGATTTATCTTCTTCATTCTGAATTTTCCTATATATAAGGGTATCATCCGCGAATAGTCGCACTTTACTCTCGATACTATCTACTATATCGTTTATGTAAATAAGAAACAAAATTGGTCCGATTACACTACCTTGTGGAACCCCTGACGTTAGCTCTATTACTTCCGAAAACGCGCCATCTAAAACCACCCGTTGGCTTCTGCCACTCAAGAAGGATTTAATCCAACGAATTATATGTTCATGTACACCGTAGGCTTTTAGTTTATGAAGTAACTTCGCGTGCGGAACAGTATCGAATGCTTTCCTAAAATCCAAGAATATCGCGTCTGTCCCAAAACCTTCGTCGGCTGATCTCATTATGTCGTGATGGAGGAGCGCTAACTGACTTTCACAAGAGCGCCCTTTGCGGAAGCCATGCTGACTCGGCGTAATAGCAGCATTGTCGCTGAGGAAACGCATTACATAGCTACATATTATGTGCTCTAAAATTTTACTAAATATCGAAGTCAGGGATATCGGCCGGAAGTCGTCCGGCTTTGTTTTACGGCCTTTCTTCGGTACTGGGGTGATATGCGCCTCCTTCCATGAGGATGGAATAATTCCTTCGCTTAAGGATTTATTGTATAGTACGACGAGAAGGGGAGCAAGTTCATGCGCGAGGGTAGATATTACGCGAGCGGGTATTCCTTCTGGCCCGGGGGACTTCTTGCTGTCTATTTGAAGTAAAAGATTTCTGACGCCTGTCTCACTTATCTCCAAACTTCCCATTTCTTTCGAAACACGAGGAGGGAAAGCGCTGACGCGACCGTTGTCAGTTATAAAAGATTTCCTAAAATGCTCATTAAGAATATTAGCTTTTTCGCGAGATTCGGTAATGGTGCAACCTTTACTATCGATGAGGTGTGTAACAGTAGATTGCTTCCCTCTAGTTTCTCGAACGTACGACCAAAATTCCTTCGGATTATTTTCTAGCGATTCACGTAATGTTTCACGTCCATATAAGTCTAATTCGTTACGAGCCTCAATCTTCGCAGCGCTCTTAAAATGTAAATATTTGCGTCGATATTCTTCGTACTCTCTACTGTCGCGTGGGAAGGACTTCATTAGGGAATGAAACTCTCTTTGTTTTCTATGGAGGGAACGTAATTTAGGTTTGACCCACCGCGGGTCTTTACGATCTCTAACCATTTTCGTCGGAACAAATCGCGAGGTGCCTTCATGAAGGATACGGAGAAACTCACTCCAACTATCGTCTACTGAGTTGAGCTGAAAGAAGCGAATAAGGGCTTCTTTTTCTCCCTTAACAAACTCTTTTAACGCAGGGATATTGGCTTTCTGAAATAAGTATATCTTACGAGGGGGCTTCAGCAATCGGTTTGCATCTATCTTTAGCACGGCGGTTATTATTTTGTGGTCTGATATACCTTCTTCTACAACGATGCTATCTACAAGATGGGGCTCACTAGTTGCTAGAAGGTCTAAAATATTACTTTTACCGAGAGAAGTCGTGCGAGTCGCTTCTAGATTGACCTGTTCAAGGGCGAAGACCGAGAATAAATCGACGACTTTCTGCGATATATATTTTTCACGACTGTTACTGACGACGATCATGTTTGTCCAATTTACGTTTGGAACATTAAAGTCACCTCCTATGAATATCGAGGCTCTCGGTTTGCATTTTCTGAGTTTACTAAGCGCGAGATGCAGATCATCTATTGGGTCGTCATTACTATCGGGAGGGCGGTAAAAGGAGCAGAAATATGTTTTTTTGCCGCGCCTCACTGCCTGACTGGCCTTGTATATCTTCCGCCTGACTTATAAGATTATTTCTCACTGCGATAAATACTCCTCCCCCTAATCTCTGGTCTCTATCCTTACGATAAACTTTGTATTCCGGAGGAAATATTTCACTAGATGCTATTTCATCATTAAGCCAACTCTCACTACCAAGTATTATATCGCCTCCTGTTTTGCTTGTTAAATCAAAAAATTCCGCTTGTTTGTTTCTAATACTTCTACAGTTTACTACGACTAATCTAATATCATTTTCGCTATTTACTTGAGAAACGGGATTAAATTTATTGCTACGCAATTTCTCACTATCTCTATTGGATATTTTTATCGAATTAACGTTTTTATTATTAAAGGTAGATTTTTTAAGCTCCTTTACATGATCGCTAATCTTTTTATCTATAACTGAATGAGGTGGCGATTTTTTCTCTGGATTGACGTTTACTTTCTTAGAAGCACAATCTACTGACCGATTTGTGTATTTATCGCCTATTTTTATGTTACTAGTACTATTTTTACTCGTTTCAAAATCTATAGTCTCTAAAACTACGCGAGGTGGCACTTCTACGCTATCGTCTAACCTAAAAAAACCCTATTTCCCTCAAATATCCTATTAGCCACCATCTCCGCCGCCCTGGCAGTGTAATGGACGCCAGAACGATCAAGGGGACTCCTACATGAATCCAAGACCGGCCTCAGATCCACAAAGCCGACTCCGTTGTCCCTACAGAAATTCCATAGCCGTCGGTTTAGGCCGAGAATACGGCTCCAAACCTCGGAACTACGGTCCGTCCGCGGGACTATGCTGCAAAGCGTTAGTGACACACGGACACCAGACTCACTCTGAACACGGGAAGCCTCGGAGATCAGATCCTTAAAAGAATCTAAGATCACCTCGGACCCGAATTTAGAGGCATCGTTAGTGCCCGCGTGCACCAACACCCGTAACTCGGAGCAACCTGTGGATCCGATTGCCGTTCTCAGTTCCTTCGTCACCTTAGGGATCGTTCCTCCTGGTAAACACCTGGAGGATACCCGCTCACACACTCCCTCCCGGCGGGCCCTTGCGCGTAGAGGATCCATTATCCGCCGGACGTTGGAGCTCCCTATCACTAACAACCCCTTACCCCCCCGACCTTCTTCGGGCTTAGCTTCCACCGGAGCGACGGGGGTGGCAGCGGATGCACTGTCATCGGACAACACCGCAAAACGATTGCAGACAGGGAGAGATTTGGCCTGAGCCTCCTCAACTCCCTGCTTCCGCAGTACCACCCCACGATCTCCCCGGATGGAAACAACCTTCCACTCGTCGGGTTTCCGGGCCTTCGACCCTCCCGCCGTCTTAGGGGCTACCTCGATCGCTCCGCCGGCTTTCGCACTCGGGATATCCCTAGCCGCCTTCTTGGCGCAGCGAGCTTTCGGGGTGCTACCCTCAGACTCCACACGCGGGGAAGAAGCTTCCAACCTTTCCACCCTAGAGAGAAGGTCCGCAACCAACCTTCTGAGTTCCCTGTTCTCGGCCCTGAGGGACTCGAGACCAGCGGATCCCAAAAAGGAGGAAACGGGAGTCCTTGGAGAGGCCATTCTAAATCTCTTAACAAACCCGAAAAACAAACTCTATTTACTGTAGCTAACTTTTAACAAATAACTAATTGACCTGAGACTAAGAAAAACTAACTAAGTAACTAATACGGGAAGAACGGAAAATATTTAGGCGAATAAGCTTATTTGAATTTAGAGCTACGGCAAGAAGCTAAGGCAATTTAAACAATAAAACCAGAGACGAAACGGTACTGCTTCACGCTAACGATTCAAGAAAACTAAGCACTGACTTTCGAAACGATTAAGAAGAGACTTAACGAAAATTTCCTGAAAAATATTAGAAAGATAAAGCCTTATTTGTACTCAACACTACGCCTTTGGGACTACAGCTCGGGTATAGTGACCGCAAAAACTGCAAAACACCGGGTAATGAGGGTACAACTGCCGTTCACTCGTCACACTGGGGGTCCGCTCGAGAGCTCAGCAAAACAACGTCCACTCACTGTGACACTCAGGTCAAGAGAAGGTCCCTATATCATAAATATTTTGCGATACTTAGAAAAATTTCCAAAAGATCCAAAAAAAAAGACGCCAAATAAGTCTAAAAAGACAGGCTTGAACCAGGTTTTCCAATTTAGTCTATCCAAATCTAAACTATCCCCGTTCCTTTCGTGTATCTTCAAATGCATTTTGATTAAAAGATTTTATGATTACTCAAAATGTTAAAAAATACCTAAGGACCAACCGTGAACGTTAACCTCTGGAAAAGTGATTCCAATACCAAATCAAAATAGTAAATCATGTTCACGAAATAATCTCTCAAACCGTAAGTAAAATTGTACAAATATATTCAAAGTTAAAAAGACCTGAAACACATCTTTATACAGCCATTTTAACATATTTAATGTCTACATTCATCGGAAGAAGTGCAAGCCATGAATTTCTCCTCTCTCTTAAGAAATCTTCGATCCCTCTTATCTATCCATTTCTCGAAACGTCAATCCGAACTATCGCTTCAATTTCTCCGAGTCATTCGAAAAAAAGGCATTGATTTTCATCTTTGAATTCCGTTTCCTTGCGATTGTGACTCCAACGGATGTGCGAATATATTTAATGCTCAACGGAGCACCTTTTATCTTTTAAATATCAAAACGAACATAGGCAAGTGTTCCATCTTTAAATGAGAAAAAAACGGACTAACATGACAACAGAATACCAATTACTCACATACAAATCACGAAAATCATCTCCATGGTTTGAGCAAATTGTTCACAGTTAACACTTATTTTTATATTAAATATATAAATAAAAGGAAAATGTTGATTATAACTTAAATAGGACGCTCTGACATAGTAAAGCGAGTTGAAGCTTTAGTACATAAGGATATGTTGAAACTATACCGTGATAATTAATTCTCAATTCAGAAATTAATAAAGAGCTTTTCATTTGAAGAAATATTTAGTTTTAATATTTAGTTTTAATATTTTGTTTTATTGATGAAAAAGGAGTTAAAATATTACTATTCCACACAAGTAATAGCATAAAATAGAGAATTCATTTAAACTAAAATAATAAAATAAGTTCCCCTTCCTCATGAAGCAAAAGTCATCGAACGAGGAAGTCAAGCAAATTACGTAAGCATTAATAAATGCCGCGTGCCTTAATTTTCTACAAAGAGAGCTGAAAATCAAAAAAGATTTTTCTTTGATTTACGAATGCTGCGAAATATTTGGGTCGCAGCTTCAAAAAAATACAGTGAGAACTCCGCGTGTCCATCAGCTTCACTTTAACTTAAATCGATGGAATAAAAATTTTGCGGTGAAACTTTCCGACCTTCCGAGATCCATGAAGAAATTTCGGTGTTTTTGGGTCCTTTTGCGAGGTGTTTTTAACAAGGTTGGATATGGGGATTTCGGCTCTTAAAATATTCCACATCACGCTTCGTGCACTCTTCGGAACAAAAGACGCCCACATCGAGCGAATAACCCACGCGAAAATATTAGAAATGTTTTTTTAGTGGATTCGGAAGGGTTGACCCCCACCGAAAATACATCGTCTAGGATACGAAACAAGGGATTCCGTACTTTAATAAGGAAACGACTATTCCTAGGAATACCCATTTAAATAGGATATCTCGATGCTTTAAAGAATGGATAAAATTCGAGAAGTTGTTTGTGGGAGAAATGTACTAAAAGGAGGATAATAGGGAATTTTATCTTGATCGTATTATTTCCCATAACCTATTTGGATTGTGAACATCATCTTGTTTTTATTTAAATACAATAATCTGTAATATCCTCCTATAATGGTCGCTATGGCTACGTAGAGATAAGATATAGATCATTACGTAAGTTAAACTTCAAAATAAATACCATTCAATCATATTAAGTAACATACGTTTCAATCTTATTGTAATTTTTGATCAATTAGAATCAATATTAAACATTTTATATTTACGTAATGTCCCACTAAATCTCACTCAGGAAAAATTCAGAAATCCACCCTACCTATCATATCATATCACCTAAGTGAGATTTAGTGGACCATTACGTAAAAAAATCGGCGGCTCCGTGGCCCGAGCGGTTTGGGCCTGACATTGCACTGAAAATGTCAACAATAAGAAAATAAGACAGTCGTAAAAGGTCGTTGGTTCGATGCTAGGGGGCGTTAATTAATTTTCCATGTGAAATACATAGGGAATTTAGGACTCATTTTACGGTACTTCCTGAATGAATTTCCTTTTGCAATTCGGGGTGTTTATAAAGTCCACCATACTCAAGCGAAAGATTACAGTAATTTTAGCAGGATGACCTTGGTTCGACGCCGGGGCGGGATTTTAGCTGCCGAAAGAAATGCATCGGAAATCGTATTCAGTGCAGTTTCAGCTGCGTTAATGCCCTTTACTTAATGATTAGCAACAATTTCACACAGCCATTAAGGGAACCATTCTCATTTAAAAGCTATCCTATGATAGTCGTAAAAGGTCGTAGGTTCGATGCTAGGGGGCGTTAACTATATCTCCATTTGAAATGCATAGGGAATTTAGGACACATTTTGAGGTTCTTCCTGAGTGAATTTCCAAGCGAAACATTATAGTAATTTTCGTAAGATGGCCTTGGTTCGACGCCGGGGCGGGAATAAAGCTGCCGTCAGAAATGCATGGGAAATCGAATTCAGTGCATTGTCCGCTGCGAAAATGTCCTTTACTTAGCATGATTTATCCGAATAATCTTTGGTAAATTGTTACGTTTTATTAAAAGATATATTTTCCGACTGCTTGCTGTCAGCAAGCACACCTTTACTCGTATATATATATATATATACCATTTATATATATATATATATATATATATATATATATATATATATATATATATATATATATATATATATATATATATATATATATATATATATATATATATATATATACGAGTAAAGGTGCGCTTGCTTACAGCAAGCAATGCAATAATTTATCTTTAGTGAATAATAAAATTTTTCAAAAGATTACTCTGCTCAAACGTTGCTTAACATTAAGTAAAGGGCATTAACGCAGCTGAAAATGCTCTGAATACGATTTCCGATGCATTTCTTTCGGCAGCTAAAATCCTGCCCCGGCGTCGAACCAAGGTCATCCTGCTAAAATTACTGTAATCTTTCGCTTGGGTATGGTGGACTTTATAAACACCCCGAATTGCAAAAGGAAATACATTAAGGAAGTACCTCAAAATGACTCCAAAATTCCCTATGGATATCATATGCAGATATAGTTAACGCCCCCTAGCATCGAACCAACGACCATTTACGACAATCTTAGGGATGCGTTTATTTGAAAATGCTCCCTTTCATGGCTGTGTGAAATTTTGTACCTCTGCGTGGTTGAAAGGTGTCATAAAAAGCTTTCGGAATTTTGGTCGATGTATTTTAAACGGGAAAAAGCGAGTTTACGGGACGCTCTAGAATCGAACCCGTGATACATAGGCAAGTACTGATTTTTTTCTAATTACATTTTGTATGTATCTATATTTGTAGAAGGTTTGAATGATCCATGTACGATATTAAAGGAGCTAGGATTTTTCAAAATCTGAAAATATTTCACCTCCTGGCATCGAACCCAGGACCGATTGTACGTAAAATACTACATTTTTCCGTAGACATATATATAAGCAATAGCTACATGAAATCTTATTCTTTTAACTTAATGGGAAGTATTTTTAAAATTATTTGAAAAACGGCCCCATGCATTCCTAACGGGGAAAATCGAGATTACGGGACGCTCTGGAATCGAACCCGTGACACGTAGGCAACTGTTGATTTTTTTCGAGGTACATAATATACTTACCTATAAGCGTAAAAAATTTTAATGATCTATGTATCATATTAAGAGAGCTAGGATTTTTCGAAATTTGAAAATATTTCACCTCCTGGCATCGAACCCATGACCGGTTGCGCGTAAGAAATAGCATTTTTGCGTAGATATATATAATTGCAATAGCCATATGAAATTTCATTGTTCTATCTCAATGGAAAGTATTTTTTAATTTGTTTGAAAAACGGCCCCATGCATTCTTACGGGGGAAAGTCGATTTTTGGGGCCTCCTAGAATCGAACCCATGATAGGTAGGGTGGATTTCCCAATTTTTCCTGAGTGAGATTTAGTGGGCCATTACGGGAAAAAATCGGCGCCTCCGTGGCCGAAGCGGTTTGGGCCTGACATTAATATCCTATATATATGTTATATATATATATCCCCCCGAAGCGTCTATATGTATAGATATATATATATATATACGAGTAAAGGTGCGCTTGCTTACAGCAAGCAATGCAATAATTTATCTTTAGTGAATAATAAAATTTTTCGAAAGATTACTCTGCTCAAACGTTCCTAAACATTAAGTAAAGGGTATTAACGCAGCTGAAAATGCACTGAATACGATTTCCGATGCATTTATTTCGGCAGCTAAAATCCCGCCCCGGGGTCGAACCATGGTCATCCTGCTAAAATTACTGTAATATTTCGCTTGAGTATGGTGGACTTTATAAACACCCCGAATTGCAAAAGGAAATTCATTCAGGAAGTACCTTAAAATGAGCCCTTAATTCCCTATGTATTTCACATGGAGTATTAATTAACGCCCCCTAGCATCGAACCAACGACCTTTTACGATAGTCTTAGGGTAGCTTTTATATGAGAATGGTCCCCTTAATGGCTGTGTGAAATTTTGAACCTCTGCGCGGTTGGGAAGTGTTCTAAAAAGCATTCGGAAAATGGCCAATGTATTTTAAACGGGAAGAATCGAGATTACGGGTCGCTCTGGAATCGAACCCGTGACACATAGGCAAATGCTGATTTTTTTCTAATTACATTTTGTAATTATCTACTCGTTTTGAACGTTTGAATGGTCTATGTACGATATTAAGAGAGCTACGATTTTTTAAAATTCAAAAATATTTCACCTCCTGGCATCGAACCCAGGACTGATTGTGCGTAAAATATTGCATTTTTCCGTAGACATATATATTAGCAATAGGTACATGGAATCTTCTCGCTGTAACTCAATTGGAAGGAATTTAAAAATTATTTGAAAAAGGGCCCCATGCATTCTTAACGGGGAAAATCGAGATTACGGGACGCTCTGGAATCGAACCCGTGACACACAGACAACTGTTGATTTTTTTCAAAGTACATTTTATACGTATCTATAGGCTTTGAAAGTTTAAATGATCTATGTATCATATTAAGAGAGCTACGATTTTTTGAAATTTGACAATATTTCACCTCCTGGCATCGAACCCATGACCGGTTGGACGTAAGCAATAGCATTTTTCCGTAGATATATATAGTAGCAATAGCTATATGAAATCTTATCCTTCTAGGTTAATGGGAAGTGTTTTTAAAATCATTTGAAAAACGGCCCAATGCATTCTTAATGGGGAAAATCGATTTTTGGGGCCTTCTAGAATCGAACCCATGATAGGTAGGGTCGGTTTCCCAATTTTTCCTAGGTGAGATTTAGTTGGCCATTACGTAAAAAAATCGGCGGCTGCGTGGCCAAAGCGGCTTGGGCCTGACATTAATATCCTATATATATATATGTTACGAGTAAAGGTGCGCTTGCTTACAGCAAGCAATGTAATAATATATTTTTTAATAAAATGTAAGATTTTCCGAAATATATTCTGAAAGGCCATTCTAAACATAACGTATATGACATTTTCGCAGCGAGCATTGCATTGATTTCGATTTCCCATGCATATCTTACTGCAGCATTATAACCGCCCTGGCGTCGAACCAAGGCCATCCAACGAATTATACTGTCATTATTGGCTTGAGTATGATTGACTTTATAAATATTCCGAATATCAAAAGGAAATTCACTCAGGAAGTACCTCAAAATGTGTCCTAAATTTCCTATGCATTTCAAATGGAGATATAGTTAACGCCCCCTAGCATCGAACCAACGATCTTTAAGGACATAATTACGGTTGCTTTAATGTAAGAATGGTCCCTTCAATGGCTGTGTGAAATTTTGAAACTCTGCGCGGTTGGGGAGTGTCATAAAAAGCTTTCGCAAATATGGCCAATGCATTACTTATGACAAAAATCGAGATTACGGGACGCTCAGGAATCGAACCCGTGATACCTAGGCAAGTGTTGATTATTTTCAAAGTACTATATATACTTATCTTTTGGTTTTGAAAGTTTAAATAATCTATGTACGATATTAAGGGAGCTATGATTTTTTAAAATTTGAAATTATTTCACCCCCTGGCATCGAACCCATGACCAATTGTACGTAAACACTAGCATTTTTCCGTAGATATTTATTATAGCAATAGCTTCATAAAATCTTATTTTTCTTACTTAATGGGAAGTATTTTTAAAATTATTTGAAAAACGGCCCCATGCATTCTTAATGGGGAAAATCGAGATTACGGGACACTCTGGAATCGAACCCGTGACATATAGACAACTGTTGATTTTTCTCAAAGTACATTGCATACGTATCTATAAGTGTAAAAAGTTTGAATGATCTACTAATGATATTCAGGGAGCTACGATTTTTCAAAATTTGAAACTTTTTCACCTCCTGGCATCGAACCCATGACCGGTTGGACTTAAGCAATAGCATTTTTCCGTAGATATATATAATATAAATAACTGTATGAAATCTTATGCTTCTAGCGTAATGGGAAGTATTTTTAAAATCATTTGAAAAACGGCCCAATGCATTCTTAATGGGGAAAATCGATTTTTGGGGCCTTCTAGAATCGAACCCATGATAGGTAGGGTCGGTTTCCCAATTTTTCCTAGGTGAGATTTAGTTGGCCATTACGTAAAAAAATCGGCGGCTCCGTGGCCCGAGCGGTTTGGGCCTGACATTAATATCCTATATATATGAATATATATATATATATATGTTATATATATCCCCCCGAAGCGTCTATATGTATAGATATATATATATATATATATATATATATATATATATATATATAAATGGTTCCTTCCAAGCGTAGCAAATTGAATACTAATTTTCCTCAACCCCATAGGTCATGTAATCTAACGATAGAATCGCTAATTATTTCAAGTTGCGTACATTCACAAATAGGATTATCTAACATTAAGCTTAACGTTGAATTATTAATTCCTTTCACTTTTGGTTGTAATTGATTAAAATATTAAGATTTTCTCGCGTTACCATAAAAATCATTCTTTCAGAACCTATTAGACTAAAATCCTTCCAAATCAGGCCGTATTACGCAGTTGCAATATTATCCATTAATACAAGGAGCAGTAAAACACTTCTGGTACCAAAATAATAATTAAATTTAAAAGGTAAAAATTGTATTTTATAATTTCCGTCGTTTTCGTCATATTTTTTCAAGAACTTTTCACAAATCCGACTCGTAGTGAGCGTTCACTTTTATTTGTAATCCGATCTTAAGCGGTAGCCATTAACGTCATCAGCAACACGACAGATATCGCAATATTATCGAAAAATGAACCTTTCGAAAAGAAATTTCTCGTAGGAGTTGCGCATACGTATTCACGTACATTCGAAAGGCTGATTTCGTCCTTTTAAACACATCTCTAGCACGGTTTGAGAGTTGAATTCATCGAATGCAATTGCACTCTTCTTCATCCCCAAGGTTGTTGGCTACGTAAGCTTCTTTTCTCACCTCACACACGATCTGAGAGAAAACAAGAGTGGATTTGGAATAACTTCGATGAGACGTACTAACGAATCTCGTCCGCGGAAAAGAGGTTTCAAAAAACACTTCAATTTCAGGGAAAAACACTGTAAAGTCGGATTGAGTTGGATCGTCGGTGAAAATATGGATCTCAGCTGAGAGCTCTTCGAAAACTAACACGAGTACCCGATCGTCGTGTGAAAGGTAATGGCGGAGAAATCACGCCTCGACTGAGGCTTTCTCCCCGAATTCGAATATTAGATTTGGATTGATCGAAAAATCATTTTAATTTTATTCGTCTCACTTAAAATACGAATTATTTCATCTTCACAGTGTTGTACGTAATTCAACGCTAAGTGATGATGTCTGTTGAATAATTAAAATAACTTTAAAATTACATTAGCTACAATGGTTCGGGTTAACTTCTCTCACTTATGACCTGAAAATTCGTTGTATTATTTTCTTCTAATTAACTAAAATATTCAAAATCGATTTTAAACATTATTGCACAAGATAATCACATAATTACACTCGTTTAATGATTTGTTGTATATTTTACAACATCTATCAATATGTCAATCCATACTCGAATTATAGAAAAAAACCACTCCCAGTACACGCAGAAGAGAAATAAAAGTTGAATAAGGATATTTATTAAAATAAGTCTCTCGTTTCTTAAATTTAATTTTATTCGTGATAAGATATTCGAGCAATCTGTTCAATGACTAGTTAAAGATGATGGTGTAAATTCGAAAATCGAATCGAACTTGTGAACAGGGAAAACTTAACTAACACTCTAATATATTAATACCTGATCTTTGTATCTTATTTAAAAAATACTACACGGCTGAGATACTGGGATTTTTTAATATTTTATCTTTTTTCTCTTACATTTACCCCAATTCTACAGTCAATCACGTTAAAAAAGTATCCCAAATTTTTTTGAAAGGCTTCTTTTATAGGATAGCTAAGAGCTTTTACGTTAAACTTCATCGATTATAATGGTAAATACTTTATTTATGTGAAATATGTACCGAATAACGAACTTTTTGAGTATTGTCAGGATTTTGTCATGAATAAAGATGAGATGGCAGCACTTCAAAGGAGACCACGAGTGAAATGGGATGCATGGAAATGCATTCATACGAAGCAGCAATAAAATATTTGAAGGTATTTCAGTAGATCATCCATCGCTCATTCCCATCATCCATTTCATTGACACCATATAACCTTAAATTTTAGAGAAAATTCCTTTTAGGAAAAATACAGAAGATATAAACTTTTGAAAATTTAAATTCACTTCATTAGTATTCACTGAAAACTATTTGAGAGAGAAAAATTTGAGAGAGAAAAATTTGAGGACAGCAACAATACTTTTCCTGTTTTTTATTAATAAACTTATTAAGAAAATTATTTGTAACAATTTAGAACAGTCGTAGGTAGTCCTTTCAAAATAAATAAAAATTCTAACAGATACATTTACATATGTCTATGTCTATGTAGATACCCTGCGAGCCACCTTTCGGTGTGTGGCCGGGGGTGCATGCACCGTAAATTTATTTCCCTAGACGGTTATTTTCTCGTATTGTTCGAGGGAAAAACGAATTTTTAAAACGGTCGGTTTTTGCATCTATTTCCCTTATTTTGTTCGCTCTATCTGATCGACCTATATAGCAGGGAGGTCGCATGATCTGAACTACGTCTTCCTTGAACGTTTCTTCTTTGAATCTATTTCGCAAATCTAATTTGCGCTTAGATCTTCTTAGTTCTAATGGTTCCCATCCCGCATCCTTGAGCAATTTAGTTACGCTAATCGATTTATCGTAGCAATTTTTAACAAAACGTATCGCCATACGTTGGACCTTTTCTAATTCACTTATATTACTTTTATCGGCAGGATCCCACACACTACAAGCATACTCGAGGTGTGGTCTGACTAGCGCAAAGTAACATCGCTCGCGAACTTTTTCTACGCTCTTACCGACTATCCTCTTAACGGAACCGAGTTTCTTTAAAGCTTTTCCACATGTATATGGAAGAGATATTCACCAATTCAAACTTCGAGTTCTATTAGAGTGGATTACTTATTGTTCGTTAAAGATTAATTATCATCACCTACTCAAACGTACTTTTGATGAAAGAGAATTATTTCTTAGGATATAATATTTTGAGAAATTTCTCACTTTAGGCGAAACGGAACTAAGCAATTTAATTCATTTAAATCGCGTAGAAGGGAAATAATGCAATCAAAAATATGGAAAATCCCTAAGACGATATAAAAAAGAAGCTTTATCGCCACGTCTCACCTGTCTGCTCTCCCGAAGGTATCTTCGACGCATCATTATACAGCACGAAATCCCTCTATAAAAAAGAAATCTTATATTTATTTTACTTAATTGCAGCAATATCTTTGATAAAAACTTTGCTTACATGATTCTCAGAGGGATGGTCATCAACTACCTTTATTTATATTGAGTAAAATCAAAAATATTCTAAACATGCCTGAATGAGGGATTTCATACGAAAACTTTTACATCGTAATTTCACCAATGAAAAATTCATTTTAAGAAGATAAAGTGGGGATGAATAATTAAAATAAAGATTAAGATAATTTTCATGGTAATTAAAGATTAAGTCATTCCTTCATTATACAGGAATGTTAATTAAATCTTTTTAAGACAAAGCTTTAATTCATACCATCAACTTTCAAACTCCCATAGTATGAATTATGGACGTATAAAAGTTTTGCTAGAAAAAATAACCAAAATAGATTAAATAAAAATTTAACTTTAAAATTTTACAATAAAAATAAAATATTTTGTTTCGTTGGTTGAATTGAATACATCTTCCGCTTTTTAAAGAAAATTTCATGAATATATTTTTTCTCTTGTTTTATTGAAATATCGCCACTTAATTAAGAGATAAAAATATTTACAGAGATACCCTTTAATATCTTTTCATTCCCTAACAACAGTCTTTTCTCGTATCCAATTATCAAGATACTCTTTTCTCTTCGAATGAATACAAAATTTTAAGAAAAGAAAACTTCTTTCCCTTATAGATGGCCCACAAAGGGATCGAACCTTTTATAAGATACTTTAATGAAAAGAGAATCGATCTTCTCAGATCATAGGATTGTTTTGATGAATTCCAACCGCGTTCATTGAAAAGTTAAAAATAAATTTAGAGAAAATGCTGAGGAAAAAAATCGTTAAGAAATGAATGGCAATTTTTCGACACTCAACCTATTAATTTCTTTTGATTGATTCAGAATTATCTTCAAAATATTCATGATTACTTCAGAAAGAGAAAATTTTTAAGCGAAAGAATACTCCGAAATATATTCCTATCAACCCTTTTAATGCTAATATTGCCTTTTCTTTGAGAAGTATCGTTTGAAAAAGTACTCTTGCAGAATTAAACGAACTGCATTCTTGAAGAAATCGATAAGGAGGCAATACCTACATGAACAAAGATTTTATACTATAATGATAAATTTTATCCAATAAATGAATTAACTATGAATAAATTTAACGGTGTTAACTTTCTCTTAAATTTGTAAAATCTAGAATTTATTTTATATAAATAACATCCCATGATAAAAAAGATAACGTTTTTCCTTCGAAAATATACTTCGCTGAAAGAGCTGACTTAAACAATCCCATATTAGTCTCCTTGGCAATATCTCTCGATAATTCATCGAATTTGCCGAAGCAGTCGACTGAGAACATTTAACGACAGAAAGAAAAGTGAATTTTAGCTTCTCCTTAATCACCCTTTCGGGATTCAAATGAAAGGGGAACTTCGCAAGAAACTGAACATTTCCGCGAAGAGTGAAAGTGAGTCCACATCGTGCCTCGAAAAAGTGCCACTTAAATTACACCGAGAGGAGGAAAGTCTTTGCACAAAGTAATATCTGCGGATATTCTCATCCGAACATTCGAATTTGCGGTTAAGCTGCGGGTACATTTCTGCAACCGTACCTACACTATAATCCTTATCATATTAGAGTGCTCAATACATTTTCATTACAATGTAAATATAAAATGTGCATTTCCTTCCACTCTCAAGTGTTTCTATCTATTACATTACAATGTAAGTGAGAGGAACAAGAATCTTGTTTACTTATTCGCTTGATAATGTCTAGTTATTTTAAGTGAAATTCACAATGACAAGTCGATATTATAAATCTAGAAAAGTCTAAAATTTACTCACGACTATGGGACTTTTCTCCGTTAAAAGACATTAAATCCTTCCCATTGTTATTAACAATGACTATATACTGAAAAACTTCGTAATTTACTCAGATTATCTGTAGAAATTACAAAGTTTTTCATTTTACGTTACAATGGCTTTCCATGAAGTCAAGCCTTCTAAAATTGATTTCGTTATTAACTCTGAATCTTATTCTTTGACTACTTTCACAAGTTCTTTCTAAATTATGAATTCGGTTAAATAAAAAATTCACCTCAACTTATTAAAAATCCTAAAAAAGGAGGAATTTAAAAATATTAATATCGGTAGAAAGTATAGTAAAAATTTAGGGCCATTAGGGACATAAATACGTCCATTAAACTAAAAAGGATTTTTTGGATTATTGGAATGAGTAAAACATGGAAAAGTATCAACAACTTAATTGAAACCAAACAATGTCATAAGTTGTTCAAAATTGGCAATTTTGCAGTTGAAAGGGTGAAACGCCGACCTATACCAGTACCTGCATTCAATTCTTTTTAAGTGATAATATCTTTTCGGCAAGAGAGGATTTCAAAGTTCCATTCTCACCCGAAATTGTTTCATAATAGAGGTTATCGTCGTGAGAATCTCCGGCAATAAATGACTGTTTGGAAACTGAAAGTTGTCGGATAAAATTCCTCGAAGAGATGAAGTCATCTACAGCTGGAAAGCAAATGGTTTCCATAATAAGAAATACATACCCATTTAGACCTTCCTTAAATATATATTAGCATAATTATCCTATAAAAAACCACCCCTTCTTTTATTTCCCAATTTCGAGTAAAAAGAAACAAGGAAAACTATCGATTTAAAAAGAATAATCTCATATTGCTTTACTGGTGCCCAACTGGTTAAATGTTATGTATGGTGAAACGTATCACGTATAGGTACATACATAATGTGCTTCGAAAAAAATCAACAACTGCCTACGTGTCACGGGATCGATTCCAGAGCGTCCCGTAATCTCGATTTTTGTCATAAGGAATGCATTGGCCATATTTGCGAAAGGTTTTTATGTCACTTCCCAACTGCGCAGAGGTTCAAAATTTCACATAGCCATCAAGGGGACCATTCTCAATTAAAAGCTATCCTAAGACAGTCGTAAAAGAAATAAGAAATGCATTGGGAATTAAGGACTCATTTTGAGGTACTTCTTTAAGGTATTTCCATTTCGAATTTGGAGGGTTTATAAACATAATCATATATAAGCGAAAAATGACAGTGATTTTAGCAGGATGACCTTGGTTTGACGCCAGGGCGGGAATAATGCTGCCGAAAGATATGCATGGGAAATCGAATTTAGTGCATTTTCAGCTGGGATAATGTTCTTTAGTTTATATTTAGCAATGTTCGAGCGAAGTAATCCTCCGAAAAATCTTATTTTTCATTAAAAAAAAAATATATATATATATATAAAGATTTTGCGGTGGGCGGCACATTAGTCGAAGTGCTGAACTTTCTCGACTCCAACCGAACCCATATGTTCCCGAAGTTAAATTGTCCGACAGATATAGCGCACTCCATCTTCGGCTTCTATCGCCTTTAAGACTGTCCCCAAGTTAAATAGAAGTTCGAATCCACGGTCAGAGGAAAGAGCGTCTTCCACGACTTTTGATCTCGTATCAACTTTCCTCTTTCAGTTGCATTGTGTCGAATTACGAATCGTGCCTCGTAAATCTGAAATGAAAGACATTGAAGTGCCCCGAGTGCACCTGCCGGTTAGAGACTTAGGGTGACATCTAACACTCGACTAACATCCGTCGAACCGCATGGTATAATCATCATTCCGTGAATGTACTAAAAATAAAATTGTCACAAAAATTGTCGTTCCATAAATAATTACGTACATATTTTAATTCCCATTCATTTTTCCGATAAGTAATCAAACGTACTTCTTACTCAATTTTACAATCAATATTTCCGAATTAAACTTGCGAGTAATTTGAATCGACCAATTCATTGGACACTACTTATCATTTTATACACTCTACGAGTATACTTAAACATATTATCTAATAGCAAGAGATATTCATCAAAGTCACTACTATTTACCGCAACTTATGCCCACTGAGAAAAGGTTATCAAAGAATATAATGGAGACTTCGTACTCATGCATACACGTGTGAAGACACGTATAGAACACAAAGTTCCCTTCTTCCATTTCCCGTTTTTGTGAGAACGCAGGCGTAAAAAATTCTCACGAAATTTTTGACGACATTTACTCATGTTTAACAGTTAAGAAGGCGAATCTGACCAATTCATTTTTACTAATCCTAAGACTTTGGCGAAGCACGTGCCGAGGTAGGGGTTGTTAGGAGAGGAAAAGACGAAGGGTTGCGCTGACAGCACTGGAGGAGGCTGCCATGGACGGTGTGATGGGGTGAAGTGAAATGTCCATGATATTCTAACGGGTCCGTGCAGTTTGATCGACAGTCTAATTGAACTAAATTAGAGCCTATTAACAATTGAATAGATTATATCCTTCTTTAATTTGCGTTAAAATTCATTTTAAAGAAATACGCTCGAAACACTTGCATATTTGAATATTATAAGAGAATTAGATTTTATGGACAAACATTCCATTAATTATAAAGCGTAATGCTTTCAGTTAGAAACTGAAATATTAATCGCATTAAAGGTGATACATTTATATGTACTTATTAAAGGGCTATTAAAATATGAATATCCTACATTTCTGAGTGAGCCAGATTATGTGCTTGTCGTGAAAGCATATTCTAATTACTTGACACACGTATATATTTGTGATGCAATGGGGATCAATCGCTGCAGTAATGAGTATTTATTCCGTAACACGGCTTTAATTTTTCCTTGTTCTAATTCTACGTTTTATGACGAAACCAATTATTAAGTTACCGCTCCATTATCAGTAATACTCCAACCTATTATAATGCTTCCATGAGTAAGGGAAAATATTTACTTCCCTCCCACGCTTTTGTTAGGATCATCTCCAAATAGGATAGACCTAAATAATGAACATCCTCCCTTCGGATATTGAGGACGAAATGATGATTATTAATCGTTAATCGAATCGTTAATTCAGATAAAATAGAAAAACGCAACGATTTCTGATGAAAATAAGTGAATTTTTAAATTGAAGGCTTCATTTAAAATCGATTTGAAAGGATACGTAATAAAAAATCTCAATCTACGAGAATTCATCCTTATTGAGTTATTAAAATACTGAATTTACTCTTCCACAGAAATGGCGGTATCAGAGTATTTCTAGCAGAAAAATGGCTTTCCGAAATATCATTTACAGCCGCTTTTCTTGCACTCTTAAATCTTTGTCCAAAGTATAATACTGGATTTCTACCATCACTTAAGATCAATCATAGCAAAAAAACTTACTTAAACTGTTCCAAAGGTGTTCTTAAGATACTAATTTGAAGCCGCATCAGATTTAGCTGAAAAACAGACTTCGTGAGAGAGACAAATACATTCTGATTTTACAACTTATTTCGTGAAGTATTCTCGAATTTATTTCCCAGAGATTTGGAACAATCCCGGACAATCTCAAAATTTAATTCCGTTCGAAAACCTCTTGGCGCTGGATCCATTATGCATTCTGGTCGACTAATTGAGAGCTGATGGTGCATCGGAAGATGTGCTGAGACAAGTTTACTCCTTGGTCCATTCTGTGGAGAGCGTAAAATGAATAAAGGAAATCCAGCATCCTATTTGGATGAGTTACTGCGTCCGAAATATCTAGTTAAGAGTTTGAAACTCCCTTAGGTTGGCCGAGAGTAGCACACCAGAGAGTAAAATAATGAATTCACTAACACTAACTAGATCCTTGCTATCAAATACCCTTCTTCAAGAGTGAGATTAAGTTGTGCATCCAATTCGAAATGCGTGATAGAGGATTAAATGAGCAGAAGACCAATTGATGTTACCGTGAATTATAACCACAGTTTTTTAATTCTAGATGATTAAAATTAACAGCTTACAGTTAGTTATCAATACATGATCAGAACGGCGGAATTATTAGGTGGTAACATCCTCCCGTTATTCTACATTTCTGCTCTATAAAAATCCTCAAATATCTCCAATAAGGAAATTAGTACAATATTAGAGAAAAAAGAAACATTTTCCAAGAGATTATTCTGAGCAATTAAAAAAATATTTTTATTCAAAGTATTGCTGAAGAAATTACGCTAATGTTGGTTCTTTTACACGGCTTCTCTAACTTGATGAAATTGGATGAAATATAATAAAAATTTAAATTAAATTAGATATATACTATTGAAATACAAATAAAAAACAAAGTTTATCCTTTCGGAAAAGATATTTTTCTTTTGAAACAATTATTTAAAATTTAAAAGTTATTATCAGTTGATTAAGACAATATCGATATTGAATAACAACTCATATCTAAAATAATAAACAAGTCATCATACAATAAACTTATATCAAGGCTTTGATAAATAGTCGATATACATTCATAAGTAATTACGTAGAACCTGTTGCCGAGGTAACAGAGAAGTCAAGATTCGAGAAACGAAAAACTTTCGAATAGTGCTTTACTGTAGGTTAGGGATTAAATAAGACTTGACTAAGCATCAAGTCAGCTTTTTTCTATAAGTAAAAATGATTCCAATCTGAAATATTTAAAACAACGATCAGGTGTTTTCTCAAGAATGGAATAAAAACTAGTAAAAGTCAAAAAAATTATTGGCAGTTTACAGCAGTTAATCATGAATAGTAACGATTTTTTTACGGCCTATTAATTTCGAATGAAATTAAATAATTTTTAAAAAAACAACTACTCTAATATACAATCACTTTAAGACTCATTAATAGGATGAACGAGCGGTATACAGCTCTATCACGTAAGGTATAGTACACGAAAAGTACTTGCCTTAGTAGCATCCCAAATTTGACTTCTGGAACAAGAATAGTAAGAACCGCATTTTTTCTTTATGTATCTTTCCGACAAAAATTTATCACGAAAATTGTATTCTGATAAGCTCCATTCCGTGCAAGGGCACCTCGATGAAAGGAAAAGCGAAAAACCTCCGTCGAATTGCAGGGAACGCACTTTCATTGGCGCGACGAATGGCGTCGTTCAAACGTAAACAAATCCGCACCGCGACTTACTTCCCTTCGCATTCAAGCATATGTTCCGCGGAGCGTTACACGTGGTAAGAGGGTTAATTTCCCTTTTCAAACTTTGGCGAGATTCGTTGGCACTTTGAACCTGCAAAATAGTTCCACTGAACTATCACTTTCTCCTAACCTACATTAAGTCGAATGCAATTTAGTGCTCCTCTGATGCAGGAAGATGCAGCGAAATAGGCGAATTATCGACCCCCAAAAGTGACGGGGTGGCATTGGATTCCGAATCGACGGCGCTCCTAAAATGTATGCTCTCCGATCGTAAAGTAACCGACGAAGACACCACGCGCGAAAAAAACCCTATATTTTCTTAACTGCAAAAGTAATAGAACTAAAAGTTTTGGAAGCAGCAATTTTCGCTCTCATTCACTATCAAATAAATCAAATACGTCAGCGGGGCACTGTTGGCATTTGACTCGCGCACCGGGCCGAAGGGGTTAATCACGCAACCGCTGCCGCTGTGTCTCAAAAACAATTTTCACCTAAATTCCTGAAATGAGAGTATATCCAAAAAAATGGCAAGAAATTGCGGTTAATTACTCACCTTCTCCGGGTTTTATCCGCATTAATGAAGGAACACAAACGAACACAACACGCAATGACACTTAACACCCTCCATACCCTCCGTACTATTGGAATCACTGCAGATCGGGACGCGAAAGTGTGCGTCCGCATTGTAACATAACGCGTTCGGGAGAATAACATGCCATTTTTAAAGAAATAATGGTCATCTCGCATTAAAAATCATCCCGCCGTACGACGAAAATTATTTATTACTTTTTCCATCGCTTTCATATTCAATCATTGCTTCAATCGAGAGTTATCACCTTAAATGTCACGGCGCAGCGATACCATCGTAAAAAGCAGTTTCTTCCGAGCGAAGAATGTGACGTCAGTTCCCTTTCATCATGGCTGACACTTGGCAACGTAAACACGGTGGCATAGAAGAAATACGTCCTTATTCGGGTAAGTGGAGTTGTCATCCTCATTGAAACCTAATGTTCATTATTTAGTCGCATAATTATTTTTCCTGAGTTATTATTACTATTATCTTACACCCTCGCTGAGTTCGCTACTGATTGTTGTTGAACGCTCGTTATGCACACTCACGTTGGTCCGTTTGAATTTTGTTACTTGTTTCTACGGTTCTAGATCTTTCTTTGTTGTAACAATCGATCGTAAACCTCATTATTTCCACATGCATTCTGTTTTATTTGAGTCTTCAATACAAGTTTTCATGTCGTAAGTCTTTGCACGTATTATAAGTAACCATTTGAATAGTCTTTGGAACAGCTGAGTCCCTTTTTATCAGTATTGAACCGATTATTTGTTTATAGTTGAGATTTCTCTCTTAATTTCGTTTTCTGTGATGTGATTTCTTCAAAAATTTTCTTATTTCTCTTTATAGAGTATGGTTCATAAATAGCATCTTGCATAAATTGTTCATGAAAATTAAAAATAATTTTGCAAATCATCTGATTTTAGTAATTGAATTTTATGTATGTATTAAAATGGATTATTTTAATCTTTTTCATATGAATTGATCCATCTTGAAACATTCTGAGCATTATTGTACTGAGTGATAAAATTAATTTGTGTGGGTTTAACTTCTTGTTTCTTAATGGGTACAATTACAATGTTATTCAGTAGACATTCAAGGTTGCTAAAATCAAAGCAAACTGGAAGGTTGATTAAAACAAATATTTTTGATAAATAATTAGTACAATGTAGATTTTTCAAGCAAAGCTTACTTTTTGACATGGACTTGAGAATTGCTTCTTCTCCTCATTATTTAAATGTATGGTCTTTTTTATTTATTAAAGTTTTATATCTAGAATGTAGTTACAAGCATGTGCTTATTGCAATTTGAAGGAAAGTTTTTTCTTTTTAAGTATCAGAATTTTCAATGTGGTATTTATTTCTAGCTTAATTTTCTCAATTTCAATATCAATCATTCAAATTCTCAATAATAGTTTGAGCCCTTGATATTAGCATCTTTATATATCTCAGTGATTAATTAACATAATCCTTCATGATCTATGAATTCATATCTGATTTTAAGAATATCCTAGTACAACTTAAAGGAGCCTCAGCCATCTCAATCTCACTTCAGTTTTATCATCATGATCTCTTGTAATGGATTGAGCATTTATTTGTCCTTCTGTCAAATTTATCCAATTTTTGAGTGTTAAATCATATTTTGAATTCTATATTTTTGGGGGAAATTTAAGAAATTATTTATTTTTCTTTATTTAATTATCTTGATACAGATTTATTATTTTGATGGCATTATAATTTCCATAAATATTGCCTTTTCAATCACTGTTATATCTTGTAAAATCATTCTTAATCTTCTCATCCACTCCTCAGTTTTATGTTGCATTATAAAATTATCCTCAGTGACTGAAAGATATATATATATATATATCCTCTAAATGCTGTTCTTCAAAGTGGAAAAGCCAATCCAAAGTATTCATTCGATCAAGTTCTTAGTCTATTAAATTCTCTAAAAAATAAAGACCACGTGTATTAAATATTAGTTTATTCAAGTAATTCGTTGAAAATTGTGCCTAAGCTTTAATATAGCAAGTTGCATAGAATTTAGGATTTTATCAAGAAGTTGCGTCACAGTCAAACTTTAGTTTTTGGAAGTATTGCTCTCTCAGTGCGACCAATAATGCTTCATTTATGTAAATAAATCAGCTTTTCCCAATGTAATCATTCTTCCAGAAGGTTTATGGTGTTTTTAATGCATCCTTATTCATTTGTGAATATTGGCTACTGACAAACTTTGTTTTTAAACACTATCAATTAAGCGTATCACAGAATTTATGATACATTAAACATTTTGCTTTGTTCTTCGACTTGGTTCTTGGACAAATATTTCGTTTATGAGGTTAAGTTTTGGAAATAGTAAGGCTTCCGTTCACGGTGGGTTGGAATTAACAAATTTTTCATTTTCTTGCAGGTGATGGAGAGATGGCTAGCATTATTAAATCTTCAGGAGGAAGATCTTTCTCATACAAATGCTATCAATTATCTTCACTCTATTCAAAGTGTTGATTGACTTTTCCTACAAATTATCTCTTGAATGCATTAACCCATTTATGCCGAAGGTAAAAATTTTTGAATCTTTGTCTGTTATTCATATATATTAGTTTAAAAAAATTAAAAAACAAGAATTTGAAATAAAATTTAGTTAAAGTTATATGGTTACAGAGTTACATGGTGTTCCAAAAATGGAACACTAGGCAAAAGCACTACCTAATACGTAAAATGTACTCTTTGGTATGTTAGTCCTGTGAGCACTTTATTTGAAGGGCAACATTGCATTTTTTACAGCAAATAGTGGTATATTTGTGGCATTCTACAATTTTTTGGTTTTCTTTGATTGTTTTGCGATTACATGATTCTGGCCATCATAACGGGAGTCAATATTGCGTTTCTAAGAAGGTCTTCCCAGTTTGGGCCGAATTACCATGGGTCTTCAGATAATGGCATGCAACACAGCAACGAAACTCCAAAAGATCGATTGGCTTAGGATCGTAAGTTTTATGCAGCTGCCAAGCATTTTGTAGAGCTAATTCGAAACAGAACAAAGGGCTTGAGTACCACTTCTTGCCATGAATCGATGCTCTACATTTGTCAATATTTTCATCCTCTCTGACTACTCTTCCCATATATTTGTTATATACTTTTATCATATTTGGCTGCTGCACTTGGATCTTCTTTTTATGTTTTTGTGAATAGCAAATGACAAGGCACAGCGGATTGACGCCAGCCCCAGATGATGCAACAGTGACAACACTAATATCATTCAGCATCCATATTGACTTTGCCATCAGTTCAGTAAGCAAACGCAACCCTTTCTTTATTTTTTAGAGCATCTTCTGATTCCAATAGGGTTTTGTCGATTCGATTTTTTCTCACTGTGCCGGTTGCTTGATGACCAAAACTGAGTGTATCAAAAAGTGCAATGTCCAGGGTGCTCCTTTGTGAGTACTTCAGTAAATTGTAGGACAACGGATGCACCGACACCATATTCCTCATAACTAGTGTTTGGGTTTTTACCTTGATATGGTTGAAACCAACAAATATAACCTAGGCGTGTGGCACCACATCAAAACTTGTACCCAAACCAAATAGGCTTTCCATGAATAAACTGTTTGCGTTCATGACGACTGAAGTAAGGAATCATGGACTCGTCAAAACTGAAGCATGTTTCGTTTGGTACAAATAGGATGTATCTCTCTTCTGGATCAGAATCATCTTGAACAAGGTACTCAGGGGCATGCAAATAATCAGGCAGATTATTTATTGTTCCACCTTCTTCATCACCAGAGTACTCATCAGAAACAGGAGTTGTTGCATTTTCAGGAGGTTCTATGATAATTGCATTTGCTTTTATGTCATAATTTTTCTACAACAGGTCAGCTATTTTGTGTAGGGTTAATGTTTTATGCAACTTGAGACTTAAAAGTGGTGAAAATTAAAAAACAAAGGAACACTCAACTTTTCTATCCTCTAACTTGTATATGAATAAAATTTTCTGTATTTTCTGATTATGACATGGAAGAGTGAGTATTCAAGTATTAATAGAAAAAAATTAAATCTATAGAAGATAAATCACTTAAGTTGTAAATAAAGTTTATCGAGTGGGTCTTGAAAAATCGACTCAAAAAAATAAAGCTAGGTTTTACAACGTCCACCTAGCTCTGTGTTCCCTCAGTGACTAATTCCGTGAATTCAGTGATGCTATACATACCCTTACAAAGAAGGCAAGAAGTTTTCACCCACTTCCCAGAATTCTTGTGAGCGATAGGATATAAAATAACTTTGCGTAACTACCGTTCCAAAAATGGAACGCTAGGCACAAATGGGTTAAAGAGCAAGTTTTAAAAAGAATTTATTTACTTTATGGAAATCATTATTAATTACAGCTATTCTTATGAATAAATATTATGAGAATTAATATTAATAGAAGATGTTTTCTATTAAATATTTGTCCTTAATCGAATTCAGAGTACTCACTATTTCAGAAATTATCTTCACTCTATTCTCTAGTCAAAGTGTTTTTTTTCCTGATTCAGATTTATTATCTAAGATATTAGAGGAATAAATCAATTATTTTAGGAATAGCAAAATAATAATTATTAGCAAATATCATTAGATACTTATTTTAACATAAAGGGGGTAGTGAAGGTAAGTGAACTATTATAGTTTATTGTATTAGTGCTGTCTGCATACTGTGGTAGTAAAGTTTATGATCAGGTACAACTGCTTTCTAGGGCCACGTGGGTCAGTCATGTCTGAATTTTAAGGTAGCAAGAAATCCAAAAATAGAAAAAATGACCAACTTGACAGAATTCAGTGATAATCGTAATTATGTGTGATATCCACAGTTAAAAACTTCATAAAAAGGACTCTAATATGTAGAGTATAATTTTTATAAATTTTTCCTGATAGCTTTAGATTATAGATTTCATAACCTTAATTTTTCTCTATTTTTTTATTCTTGTAATTTGAGCAACTCTTTAAATTGATCACCCCATTAAATATGCCATTGCTAATTCATCATGACGCTTTACCAAGAAAACAATTTTTATAATCAAACTGATCAAATAAAAAAAGACAAAATTCACAAAATCTAGATGTATAAAAAACATGTTAGTCCTATTTTAATAGAACCATTTTCATTGAGTTTCTCTACTACTACAGAAGGTATGCAATAAACTATAAACTTGGAGAATTTTCTTATCACTTATTTGGTCTTGGATTTCTATTTCTTCTGGGTGTAGGATGATCCAAAGCAGAATAATCTAAGAATAAATCCATTGTCTTTCCTTCCCTTTCATTTTTGATTGGGATGTGATAAAATTGCAGAAAGAAAGATATTTTGGTTTATTTACAGATTATTCTGTGTTTTACTCAATTTCTATTCCTTTATTTCCTTGCTCTGGGACAACTTTCTCTATAGCATTCTACCACTTCAAGCAATGTGGTATGCTGCAACAACTCTTACTTAAGCCACCAGCTTAATGTCTGCTTTCCAAGGAAGGAATGGCGCAAAGAAAGGGCAGTAGGAGAGTAGCATAACAATGGTATTGGTAAGGGTATTAGAGGTGAATAATGGACTTTTCAATCTTTCAATATCTTTCATTTCATATGGTTCAGTAAATCCTTCCCTTTATTATAATTTCCATTCTCCTTATTTTTCTATCTTGTATTTCACTAGGAGTATTTTAAAACTATCCTTAAAAACTATGATTTTTATCTACCCTTTTGAAAAATAAATTTATTTTTCTTATACTTCTTGTCAAACCAATCCCTTGAAAACATTTAATACACCATACTCAAAAATGTTTCAATTTTCCCTATTTTAAATAATCTACAAGTTTATCAAAGTAATAGACATTTTAAAGCAGTGAAATACAATACTTTCAAGCTTCTTTTTTCTGTTACCCATTGTCATGAGTAATAGATCCACCTTTTAGTCAGTATTTTAAAACTATTACAAATTCATTATTGTTCATTAAGTTCTTGCTCTTTCATGAACAAAAGGGTCAAAGGTCGGGCAATTATGCTCTTATTAAACACTATTTTTCTTATAATAGAGAAATTATTGCAAATTTATTGATCAACTTGTAACTTTAGTCACACAAACAGAATTTTAAGTTCATAAATTTGTTGAATAAACTGTTTTATTTCTTTCTAGCTCAATGGGATAAATTTCACTTTTCTATCTTTTTATTTCATTTAAGCAATCTAATCTACAATAATAGGAATATTCTCATTCCTTGCTTAGTTTTGGAAATCATTGATACTAAATGAACAATTTTTCATTATATTGAATATCTTGGTATGATTTAATGTATTTGAACTTGGTTGTGGTTTAAAAGTGATTAAAAACTTGATGGAAATAATAACTCTTTAATATAATTCTCCCATCAAAAAGAATTTTAATGAATATAAATGTGAAAATTGATAATATCGATTGCATCAACATGTCATTGAAAGTCTTTCAAATGAAAATCCTAAGCATTAAAAAGTTCTAAAAATTATATAATAATCAGAAAAAAAATTAGACGTTTAATTATGATTCAACTTAAAAATCTGTCTCTAAAACATCAATAGCTTTCAATTTATCATACATTTAGTTATTAAGTTTCAGATGTTCAAGTACTCCCTACCCATCCATATCAACAGACGTTTTCATGAATAACTTTATTTTATCTGTAAAATGAACTTAGAATACTGAGATTGTATACTTCTGCAAAATGCTTGTTGATTTGCTCTTATAACTTATATATTCATTCAGTCTCACATCTTGCCATGTTTATCAGAAAAATATCATCACTGTATTTTTATTCTGGTAGATTCATCACTGTATTATGCTTAGATACTTCTGAGAATAGTTGAATTTTCAACTATACTGAATAAATTGATCATTCTCAATTTTAAAATCTGCATTACATATGCTGACCAATTAAATTAGAAATATCAATAGAAATAAATGTAATCGATGTAAAAATGTATATCTAAACATAACTTAAAGCTTGTCACTTATCTCTCAGATGATATAGTCTCTAAACAGTTTTATTCTCACGCTCGCATTAAGAAACTCAATGAATATATGAATTTTTGATGTACAAAAGAAACCTAGGAAACCATTTGTATGTGATTCAAACAAGACTGTGAATAGAACTGCTTGATTAAATATGAAGATTGTATGACTATTTTGAATGAATCTTATTATGAAAGGAAACATATTTCTGATGTCATTTAAAAAAGTTGTGCAGGACAGCTTTCAAAAGTCGAATTTACAGGGAATCTCAATCCTGTATTAATATCTTATTCTAAAACCTGTATTTTCTGGTGTATAAGACTACTGGGGGTATAAGATGACAGTCTAATTTGAATAATTGATTAATTTGAATTTGATTAATTGAAATATTTTCTAGAACTGTATTTTTTATTAAGTTCCTCTGGGTTTTTAAAACTTTTCTCATTTGAATAGAAAAAATGAAGGTTTTTCTATTCAAATGAGAAAAGTTATAATCTTATAGCTTGTTTTAGAAAACTATACCAGCATGGTAAGAACCAGGAAGAAGCAAGGCTGCCGCTACAGTATACACTAGAAACAACCTGTCTCACATACCTAAACTTTATAATGAAATGGAAAGAAAGCAAAATTGCATTAAAATACCTAATTCACTGAATAAACTACCTGAGCTTTGAAAAATATAGAACAAATGGCTACACTCAGAAATAAATTAAAGGAAGGTATATATTTTATGTATATGTATGTATATATTGTTTCTATTTAAGCCAGGCACTCACTGACATGTCCATGATTCAGACTAAACTTTTCATAATAGATTTGTTACTTATCATATAATAGGTACTGTATAATTTATTCTTATTTTATTCTATTTACTATTTTAATTCTTATTTTAAAAATGTATTTTATTATTATTGAATTATTGTATATGAACTCATTCTTGTATTATTTTTTAGTTTCCTTTTAAGTCAGACCTGCTGACAAGTACATTATACAGACTAAATGGGACCATAATGTTTAAGAGTAGAATAATAAAATATATTATCTTAATTATCTTATAATATGTACTAAATAATGTATTCTTATTGTATTATGAATACTATTGTAATTATTTGTACATTAGTAAATTATTTATAATTTATTATAACTAAAAAATCTCAAGAGGTAATCGTAATTTTGCTTTTGCAGTATTTCATTTTATAAAGAAATATTTTGCTAAATATTTTTATTGGCATTTAGAGTGTAAGGGAAATGAAATGCTCACATGAGTATGTAATTAATTATTTTGTAAAATACTCAAGTGAAGTGAAGGAAGTAGGAACTTAAAAACGTCAACCTCAGATATTTAATATAATTCTCTATTTGTAAAATAACAATCACCATAATTGACAATTAAAAATAAAGTTGAATCCAGATTGCTATGATTTTTTCTTCAAATTCATTATAAGGCATTACGTAGATGATATAACTGCAAAGTCAATCATGCCTTGCTTCCATCAAGGTTTTATGCAACTCTGCATAAAACTTTGATACTGATCTGGAAACATGAAAATCTGGACACCAGAACCATCCCAGTTGGACTTTAATGGAATAGATTTTCAGTAAAAGGGAAAGAAGAATTTAATTAGGGCAGCAGGATGAAGTTACGGTCTCAAGTTAGTCTTATGTTTACTCTGATTTTAATCCTGTATACAAAGTATCCAAAGATCTAAATATATAGGTGGGAATACCAATATAATTAATTCATACTTAATACTGTATTTGACAGCATATAAGATGCACTGGCGTATAAGACGCACACTCATTAAGCAGGCTTTATACAAGGAAAAAAGTTTTAATAGCTCGTGCGGCAGCGTGATACGACAATAGCTTAATGACTTACCACTGCTCAGTTATGCTTTTTAGCGTAATTTAACACTCCTAGTTTATACTGAATGGTGTTTTTTAATCCCTTGCTTCCTTTAGTCATATTTCCGATGGTATTTTTTAAACAAATGTTTTAAGCACCGATACCAATACTTCCGCATATAAGATGCGGGTAAATTTTTTGAGACCTAATTTAGGAAAAAAAGTGCGTCTTATATGCCGTCAAGTAAGGTAAATATTTTAAATATTAGTAAAGATATATTTCTAAGTTTCTATAAAAGCATCATTATGAGCATTTCTTGCACCAGAATTTTCTGATGATAAACATAATGAAAGATAAACATGAGCTTCTCATACTCCAAATGGTATATCCTTACAGTTAACTACATTCAAACTTACTATTTTGAAAGAAAAAGGTAAATTTGCATAACCTGAGAAATACTGTCCAATAGCAATTTTCTATTAATGTATCTATGAATGATAATGGTCTGATTTTCCTCATGATCTTTACAAAATAACTTACCATTGCACTGCAACACTTGCTGAAGAAGTAATAAATGATGCATACTTTACATTCTCTACTCTTAATTTTGAATGAATTTATGTAACATTCCCCTTGAGGAAGGAATATTTATCTTTTATTTCATTGTGTTTATTAACATATTGCATTAAACTGCCTTGGTAAATAAAGTTCATAGTTGTTTCTGTGAGGTATTGGCACAGCTTTGACTTCCTCTATATAGTTGGCAGTGAGGGTGATTGGAGCATTCAAGCCCTCCCTCCATGCCAAGGTTTTTAGTCTGTTTTATTTTTAAAAATAATGAAGAATATCATGAAAATGCTATCAAAATAGACATTTGTTTGCAAAGGTAAAAGAAAATTACATAATAGTTATATATGGATTTTTTACTTTTATCTTTTCTCTCCAATGCTTTCAATTTAGTATATCATTTTGCAGTTGACATATCTATTCTCATCTCCAGCTAAGCGATGAATATTGGTTAATGTTTAGGTGTTATTTGTTTTCTTTAGAACATATCTGTGACCTGTTTCTGATTATAATGCTACTGAATGAAAAACTAAAAGCTCCTGAAATCGAGGACAATATATATCTGTCCTTGTTCTTTATACTTATCACAATGATTTGTGTAAGACTAAATGTAGGGAGGAATATCTCTCTGTTTTTCATGTAGTGGATGTAGTTTTGGCTCAACTCATTGAGGCGCTTACTGTTTTCACACCATTTTCTTCAGAAGAAAATTATAGGTACCTACTCAGATAGTACAAAGAAAGTCAGACCAACTCAAGTGCCTAAATACTAATTTACGAATATACTTATTGCTCATCTTCCAAATTGGAAACAGGAGTAACCAAGTGTTAAGAAAACTAACATGGTAGATTTTTATACTGTCTGGAATATCTAGATGAATATAGAATAATAGTGAATAGAGTATGGTGATTCCAAAAATGATACCAATTATGTACTTTTCCATTCATTAAGTCCTCAAAGTCATTAAGGGAAAAGTCTTTTACTGCTATTTACTGCTTTGCTTGCTTAGGAATATAATGTTATTACTCATTACTTGGAATGCATTGAAAGTCATCTTCATGATGGAAAGAAAGGAAAATAAGTACAGTTTCATAAGAGTTTTCATTGATAGATAAAGAACATTTGAATAATACCCTTGATATTTTTTATAACAATTTAGTGTGAAAAAATTGCTATATGAAATTTTTTCTTCACTGAAAACTTATGAATCAACAGTTTGATGACTAAAAAAAACATGAATTATTGTGATATGATTTTGAATCAGTAGAATCTATCTCATCATTTAATATTAATCATATCAGATTTCTTTTCAATTCTTTATGTTGAGAACATTTTAATATTCGATCATTATATATTTGAGACATTAAATATTTGATTATAAAATACATATTTAATGTAGAATAACAACAATTTTAATTATCTCAAGCTATTTTTTACTTTAAATTTTGATATACATCAAGGTTGATAATCTCAATGAAAGATGATTAAGTTCTTTTCCTTTAACTCTGCTTTATTGTTTGAATTATTATGGCAAATTATATATATTCACAAGAAATACAGAGGAACAGGCGCTAACTCTATTATATAGAATCAAATGCCTTTACATTGATACATCAAGTAAAAACATTCATTCACACAAAGCACATCTGAATTTAATCATTGATTACATAATTAATTCACATAAATAATTTTCTGTGAATGTCTTTAACGTCTTTGAAAGAGCCACATTATCCAGAGTTTGGTTATTTTACTTTTATAAGTTTCTGGTTTTCCAGTGTTTAAGACAACTTCTGAACCTATGCCAGTCTTATCCAAATTAGACTGTCATCTTATACCCCCAGTAGTCTTATACCCCAGAAAATACAGGTTTTAGAATAAGATATTAATACAGGATTGAGATTCCCTGTAAATTCGACTTTTGAAAGCTGTCCTGCACAACTTTTTTAAATGACATCAGAAATATGTTTCCTTTCATAATAAGATTCATTCAAAATAGTCATACAATCTTCATATTTAATCAAGCAGTTCTATTCACAGTCTTGTTTGAATCACATACAAATGGTTTCCTAGGTTTCTTTTGTACATCAAAAATTCATATATTCATTGAGTTTCTTAATGCGAGCGTGAGAATAAAACTGTTTAGAGACTATATCATCTGAGAGATAAGTGACAAGCTTTAAGTTATGTTTAGATATACATTTTTACATCGATTACATTTATTTCTATTGATATTTCTAATTTAATTGGTCAGCATATGTAATGCAGATTTTAAAATTGAGAATGATCAATTTATTCAGTATAGTTGAAAATTCAACTATTCTCAGAAGTATCTAAGCATAATACAGTGATGAATCTACCAGAATAAAAATACAGTGATGATATTTTTCTGATAAACATGGCAAGATGTGAGACTGAATGAATATATAAGTTATAAGAGCAAATCAACAAGCATTTTGCAGAAGTATACAATCTCAGTATTCTAAGTTCATTTTACAGATAAAATAAAGTTATTCATGAAAACGTCTGTTGATATGGATGGGTAGGGAGTACTTGAACATCTGAAACTTAATAACTAAATGTATGATAAATTGAAAGCTATTGATGTTTTAGAGACAGATTTTTAAGTTGAATCATAATTAAACGTCTAATTTTTTTTCTGATTATTATATACATTTCTTATATGTTTCAAATTAAAAAATAAAGTTCTTTGTAAATAGCTGCTTCTGAATATGTTTCTGTTTCTTTTTTTAAGATAAGAAGTTTGTACATAAGCATTATAATTGACTAGTTTGCTTTTCATTTATATTGTAAGTGAAATAGCAGTCTTATGCTTCAAAGTCGAGATGCTAATCACAAATTTTCAATAAATTATTTTACTAATATTAAGTTTGGAAACATTCATTATCATTAATAGTTGGTGAGATATTTTTCACAGCAAGCCAGAAGAACAGTTTAGGAAAGATGTTTGATGATTTTACCATTCTAATATTTTTCCTTTAATATCGTTGACACTTAGTTAATCTAATAATTTGTCCAATAAATGTCATTCAACCATATTTCACATCCTGTCGGAGTGGCAAACCACTTTTCTTTATAAGGTTGTCATACACCAATATAAAATTTGAAACTGATTTCTCCTAAACTACCTAATTAAGTGTCTCGTTTCTGTACATTTATATGTCCTTATCAGTCTGTGGAGAGGTGAATGAAGTAATTTCCTCTTGACTTTCTGGTTCCATCATGAAACGGAGCACCACTGCGTTTGATTCTTTTCCTTGTGCACTTTAATGCTCTGACTAGATGATTTCTGAAGTAATTCTCAGCTTAGTAGAATTCTTAATTAAAATAGTACCGCAAGATACCACCTGTAAGTCCCTAAGTATCACCATCTCTTGCATATTCCTTTAAAAAATCACCGCCATTGGAATCGCTCCATAAATTCATATGATGATGTATTTCTATAAAGCGATGAATAAAATATGATGCAGAAGTAACTTTTAGTTTTTGCTAACGAAAACTGTAACAAAATTTAATGCATCCATTCCAATTGTGAAAAAAATTCACACTTTAAAAATTAAATTACGTCAGCAAAACATGATGTTTCCAATCGTTTAGTTTGTGATTTACATATGAACGGATATCGGTAAATAAGCAAAATGGAGCTTCAGGCATCATCAAGCAACATGAAAATCTAACGTCATCTATAAAAACTAATAGACTGATCTAAGAAGACTGAATTCAGGAGTAAAAATCTTCTTAAAAGCCCAGAGAGAAATGACACTTGAGTGTCTCTAATTGAAAGATGAATCACGGGATCATCCGTGACTCGAGGCAGTTCCATGTCAGGTGGTCTTGAACGAATTGGTTACGGAGGAATTCAGCTTGATATCACCGTCAGCTATTGTGGAGGATACGGTGCAGATAGATCTGCCATCGGATGAACTTGACCCCGGCTTGGTGTGTTTCTTCATCGAAGACGCAAATCTTGGACAGAGCCTCTTCACGAGCTTCCTGCGTATCTTTGCCTTCCATACGAAGATCAAGAAGATGAACAGACCTTGTAGAGTGTTGAACAGGTCTGCTGGTATCCAGATGCACTCGGAGCCACCCGCTAGCCAAGAAATGATCTCGAGTGCCCAGTTGACGCCCATGACGATGAAAAGTTTTAGATAAAGGTTAAATCTGCAGGATCAGAAAGGAAAGTGAATGAATGAGAACTTTAAATTTAGCAAAGCGACAGAAGCTATATAGAGCTGTATGTTTTAAAACAAAGCGTCTATATAATTTTGAAGGTACAAGGGTCCAAAATATAGAAAATTAAATTAGTAAGAGGTATAAATAAGCTGTATTTTGACGAAACTATTGAAATTTGTTCGGTCAGAGATTATGCTGGATAAATAATTCGGGTTCTTTTTCATCAAAATGATTGTGTTCTATGGAATGAGAAATGATTAATAAAAATACGTATTAATACTAAAGAAAATTAGGTCAAATTTAGTCTTTAATCTAATGTAGATGGTATCAAAGCTAACAAACTTAAAATAATAATTTAGATAAAATATTATACTCAAAGATATTTATGTTGAATATCTGTAATGTTATGAGTTAAATATAATTTTGATAATTTAACGAAAACTGATATTGCTTACCTTTGTCTATTTTCATCGTTTTCACTGTGCCTTCTACTATCCCCTTTCTTTAGCATCTTCGTTTGCTTTTTCAGTTTAAAAATCTTCACTGCTGTGAATATGAACAACGCGATGTTGACCGTAATAATAGTTGCGACCGGTCCGATGAAATATGCCAATCTACTCTCGTCCGCTGCAAAAAATACGTAATTATAATAGGTTGTTAACACCCCTTAAATCGCATATTTCTGTGATGATTTTCTTCATATAAAAAAACTAAATGAGAATCCTTTTTCTTATAAATACAGTACGTTATAATTTTCATTTCTTCTGAGGATGAAATTTCAAACGAAAATACGAATGAAAGTTCTGTTTGAAGATTCCTTACTCGAGAACGAATTTCCCTTTGAAATAACTTGGTTTACTAATTCTTTTCACTTACTCTCGAACCAGCAATCCCTTCTGAACTTCGGTTTCAGCAGATGACTTGGCACATCCCCGAATTCCAAGTACAAGCTGATTCCAAGGGGAATGAGAGGTAATCCCCACGCGTACAACATATACAAAATGAACTTCTTCCTGTCTCTTTCCTGGGCTGTGCCGCTCATGGCTCTCAAACCACTACAGGAAAAGCATTGAATTTCATTTTCATCAATCGCTTTCACAATTCAGTGCATATTTTAAGAGCGAAATTTACTTTTCCAATCATTTTCCATATAATTATTAAATCAAAAATATCAATTTTAATTTTCCAGACTGTCAACATCAAAAAAATTATTTTATAAAATTTAAAGAGTTCACATTGGAAGTACGAATAACACTAAAATTTGTTGTCTTTATACTAATTACATTTTTCATGCTCTCACCTGAATGCGATACACATATCTATGCACATGATGTTCAACCAAAGAAAGGTCGATAGGAAGGCAAAGTAGATCACAAAGCCTGAAAATTAATAAGTAGTCAAAGCATTTTCAGAATTTTTAATTGGAAAGCCAATAAATGTATAAACAATTGCAAAACACATTTAATGTATTCGACCAGTTGTTTTCGTCTCCGCAAAGAAGAGTGACCAATAGCTCTGACACACAAGAGTAGTTCAATAAGTTACCAGGAAAGCCAAAAAATCTTTTCGAGACATCTATCATCAAGAGATTCAATAACATTTATTTAGCAACGCCGCTTACAGTACATTCTTTTTGCGATTTATGGTATTTAAAAGTACAAATCATTCGTCATTTTTAAAAGTCGAATTAATCATAAAATCTTCATCATAAATACTTGACTTATTCCATATTTTTTTCAAGATATAGAGGTGAATGAAACTGAGCGAAAAGCTCTTTCGGCCTGCAATATGTCCAGGAATTGAAAGTCGTCAAAAAGGGGCGTGTTTTTGTTCTTTATACTTTTAGCTTACAAGGTATTGCAGAAAAGATCGAAACTCACCAGCAGCGTGGCAGGCGTCGTCTGGTATATTGAATCCCAAGACCTGGACCAAGACCAAGAACACGTACGCGGTCAGAAGACTTGCAATATGACAAAGTAAGCACTTTCCGTGCAGGTTCCTGAGCTCCGGCATGAAAGCGTACACAAAAAACGAGATGATCAGGAATATGATGGAAATGCACATTCCAATCGGGTAAATGATGTAGATGATGGATCTGCACTTGGATTGGGGAACTTCGGGCTCTTCCTTCACACCAGTGTCGTTGGAACAGTGGTACGCTACGTATCTGTTCAGATCAACCGCATAGTCGATGCAAAAAGCGTCTGGTTGAACCTGCGAGGGTTCGTTACCACTGTTGAACAACATGGATCCATCTGAACCTCTGAGAATAAACTCTTCCTCTGGAAGCATAGTCTTGCTTTCTCCACACTCTCCGTAGAACACTACGAAGTGCTCATGCCCAATAACAGTCTTGTTCCACCTACCGTCATCCGACTTCACAACGGGCTGGAACCAGTTATCGTCGTTCCTATGCGCTGTGCAGTTGTTGGAAGAAGATTGCATGGCCTGCTCAGATGGACAGCATTTCCGAAGGCATGGTCGCTCTAGGTCACATGGGCATCCGTACAGGACACCGCGCGCCTCGTCCTTCCAGTATGTCCCCAGAGGATAAGTGGCTGAACTTTTTGGATCATATACACTTCCGTTCTCGTAGGTCTCAATATTTTCCAGAGGAATTGATATGGAATTGTTACAAAGTAAGTGTAATTGTTCCTCGATTACCGCAGAGGATACAGTACCAAGGAGAAATCCCAAAATGAGAACGCTAAATAAACTTATGGTAGCCATTCTGTCAAGACTATCTGTGAAAGAGAAAAAATTGATGCTATACGTTATCTATAGATACTACGTTCAGTTTATTAATACGCATCGCTATGGATATTAAAGATATTATTTGTTAAACTGAATATTCAAATGAAATTACAATTAGTTTTGTAATGTAACCATCAGTCTTTCATACTTGATTATAATTATGAAGATAAATATTGAAATTAATATGAGGTAAATAGTATTAAATATAAACAAGGAAATTTATTAAAAGAAATTTCGTATTTTTTCCATTGTAATATATCAGAAAACTCCAATACTTTAATTTTCATTAAAAGAGAAGATTCAGATAATTTATTTAAATAAAATTGTAAATACAGTAGACTCTCGATAATTCGAACCTCGGTAATTCGAAAACATCTATAACTCGAAGAAAACTCTCGTATATATATATATATATATATATATATATATATATATATATATATATATATATATATATATATATATATATATATATATTATAAAATATAATTCGAAGAAAATCAATGTATTTTGGTCCCCTCTATAAATCAAAGTGAAGCTAGACTCCACAATTCGAAAAATTAGTCATTTCATGGAAAATGTCGAGGCAATTTTTCCAAGAACGTCCCTCCAATGTCTATGATTCATAATAATAACAACTTTGTAAATTTCCACAGAAAATTGGTATATTCGCGACCGGTTTCGTAATATGAAATTACATCATGTCTTTGTCGCTCTCCGAAAAGAAACAAGTCATCGCGGCTGTTGAAGAAGGAGGAAAAAAGAAGGCTCTTCGATTTAATATTCCGGCATCAACACTCCTGAAGCAAAAAGATCGCCGAGATAACTCCTCATGGCTCAAGAAAGAGAGAAAGTGAAGGTGAGTTTCCTCAAATTGAAGAATACCTCAAAACGTGGTTTAGTCAGTGCAGGCAAGAAAATATCCCTATAGGAGGACCCATTTTAAAAGAAAAGGCTAGTCTTTTGCAGCAAGTTTGGGTGTCACCAACTTTCAAGCCAGTGAGGGATGGTTAGAAAAATTCAAAAAACGGCACTGTCTAAAATTTAAGAAAGTGGGGAAAGTGCGAGTGTAGATCCGGGCATTTCTATCGAATGGAAAACTGAACTAATCAGTTTATTGGCTAATTATGAAGCGAAACATATATTTAACTGTGATGAAACAGGGCTGTTTTATAAATGCCTACCTGATCGTGCCTTGGCATTTAAGGAGGGACACCTGTCATGGAGGCAAACACAGCAAGGAGAGGATTACAAACTTATTGGCAGCCAATATGGATGGATCACAGAAATTTCATCCTTTTATGATAGGAAAATTTGCTAAGCCTCGATGTTTCAAAAATATGAAATCTCTTCCGTTAATCTACAGATCAACTAAGAAAGCGTGGATGACAGCAGATTTGTTCTCTAAATGGTTAATGAGCATTGATGCTGAAATGAGAAGAGAAAAACGAAAAATTTTGATGTTTATCGATAATTGCACAGCCCATAAAGATGCCCCTTACTTGAAAATATAGAGCTGAAATATTTACCCCGTAAAATGTTGCTCGTAAAGTAATTTCGTTTTTTCCCGTCAGAGGACTTAATTATATTTTTTGAAACCAGCTTCACACTTCACACCAGCCGCATAACCAATATATGTCTTGAGAGCTGATATTACAAGGCTTATGTGTGAGAAAGTTATATTAATTCGACGCAGTAGTGTTTGGTTGGTGCCCTTTTAAATATGGAGAGCAATTAGTAGCATTTTCGTCATATTTTATTTTTTTACTATAGAAAAGGTAAAAATGCTGTCCAAGCGAGAAAAAAATGAGGGATGTGCATGGAGAAGGCGTGTTAACAGTACGTCAGTGTCAGAATTGGTTTGCAAAGTTTCGATCCGGTAATTTTAATGTCGAAGATGCTCCACGTTCGGGAAGGTCAGTTGAACCTGATAAAGGCGTTAGTTGATGCAAATAGGCGAATAACCACTAATATAAAAATAATGAATGTTTCCAAACTTAATATTAGTAAAATAATTTATTGAAAATTTGTGATTAGCATCTCGACTTTGAAGCATAAGACTGCTATTTCACTTACAATATAAATGAAAAGCAAACTAGTCAATTATAATGCTTATGTACAAACTTCTTATCTTAAAAAAAGAAACAGAAACATATTCAGAAGCAGCTATTTACAAAGAACTTTATTTTTTAATTTGAAACATATAAGAAATGTATATAATAATCAGAAAAAAAATTAGACGTTTAATTATGATTCAACTTAAAAATCTGTCTCTAAAACATCAATAGCTTTCAATTTATCATACATTTAGTTATTAAGTTTCAGATGTTCAAGTACTCCCTACCCATCCATATCAACAGACGTTTTCATGAATAACTTTATTTTATCTGTAAAATGAACTTAGAATACTGAGATTGTATACTTCTGCAAAATGCTTGTTGATTTGCTCTTATAACTTATATATTCATTCAGTCTCACATCTTGCCATGTTTATCAGAAAAATATCATCACTGTATTTTTATTCTGGTAGATTCATCACTGTATTATGCTTAGATACTTCTGAGAATAGTTGAATTTTCAACTATACTGAATAAATTGATCATTCTCAATTTTAAAATCTGCATTACATATGCTGACCAATTAAATTAGAAATATCAATAGAAATAAATGTAATCGATGTAAAAATGTATATCTAAACATAACTTAAAGCTTGTCACTTATCTCTCAGATGATATAGTCTCTAAACAGTTTTATTCTCACGCTCGCATTAAGAAACTCAATGAATATATGAATTTTTGATGTACAAAAGAAACCTAGGAAACCATTTGTATGTGATTCAAACAAGACTGTGAATAGAACTGCTTGATTAAATATGAAGATTGTATGACTATTTTGAATGAATCTTATTATGAAAGGAAACATATTTCTGATGTCATTTAAAAAAGTTGTGCAGGACAGCTTTCAAAAGTCGAATTTACAGGGAATCTCAATCCTGTATTAATATCTTATTCTAAAACCTGTATTTTCTGGTGTATAAGACTACTGGGGGTATAAGATGACAGTCTAATTTGAATAATTGATTAATTTGAATTTGATTAATTGAAATATTTTCTAGAACTGTATTTTTTATTAAGTTCCTCTGGGTTTTTAAAACTTTTCTCATTTGAATAGAAAAAATGAAGGTTTTTCTATTCAAATGAGAAAAGTTATAATCTTATAGCTTGTTTTAGAAAACTATACCAGCATGGTAAGAACCAGGAAGAAGCAAGGCTGCCGCTACAGTATACACTAGAAACAACCTGTCTCACATACCTAAACTTTATAATGAAATGGAAAGAAAGCAAAATTGCATTAAAATACCTAATTCACTGAATAAACTACCTGAGCTTTGAAAAATATAGAACAAATGGCTACACTCAGAAATAAATTAAAGGAAGGTATATATTTTATGTATATGTATGTATATATTGTTTCTATTTAAGCCAGGCACTCACTGACATGTCCATGATTCAGACTAAACTTTTCATAATAGATTTGTTACTTATCATATAATAGGTACTGTATAATAATTTAATTCTTTGGCTCGACCTTCTCTCTTCTAGTAATTCCCACCCGGCGTCCTTTAGCATTTGCGTTACGCTCGCTGTTTTATCGTATGAATTTTTTACGAAGCGTAACGCCTTACGCTGGACCTTTTCTAATTCCCGAATGCAGTCTTTATTTGCAGGGTCCCATATGCTGCACGCGTACTCGAGGTGAGGCCTAACTAACGTGAAGTAACATCGTTCGCGAACCTTTTCATCGCTCCTACCGACTATTCTTTTGACGAAACCGAGTTTTCTTAGTGCTCGACCACATATGTTACGGATGTGGGCACTCCAATTAAAGTTATTCGTCAGCGTAACTCCCAGATATTTTACAGATTCCCCTATTGCTATATTTTTCCCTTGAATGCTATATAGAAAGTCATCGGTAGTGGACTTTCTCTTAAAGAAGTTAATTTTTGAATATTGAGCTCTAATTTCCAGTCATCGCACCATTTCCCGAAGATATCTAAATCTTTCGATAGAGCTAACCTGTCCTCTCTACTATCTATTTCTCTGTAAATAACCGTATCGTCTGCAAATAGTCTAACGTTACTGTCAATGAGACTACCAAGATCGTTAATGTAAACTAAAAAGAGTAAGGGCCCTATTACGCTACCCTGTGGTACTCCCGATGTCACCTTAACGGGGTTAGAGCTGGCCCCATCTATCACTACTCGCTGTTCTCTGTCGGAGAGAAAATTTTCTATCCAGTTTATTACTTCGACATTTATTCCAGCAACTTTGAATTTGTAAAGCAACTCCTGGTGAGGGACCTTTTCGAAAATCTAAAAATATTGCATCCACTTGCTTTTTCTTTTCGGCTAATGTTAAAATGTCGTGGACCAATAATGCAAGCTGAGTCTCACAAGATCGCGTCTTACGAAAACCGTGTTGGTTCCTAAAAATGAATTTAGAAGTTTCAAGGAATCCCATTAAAGAACTAAGGATTATATGCTCCATTACCTTACCGTTCAGTGACGTTAGAGATATTGGTCTGTAATTCGATGGGTCATCCTTTTCTCCGCTTTTAAATATTGGAGTGACGTTCGCGATTTTCCAATCATTTGGGACCCTACCTTCACTAAGAGATTTCTCAAATACTATTTTAAGAAAAGGAGCGACGCTTACCGCAACTTCTTTTAATACCCGGGCTGGTATATCTTCAGGACCAGGAGATTTATCGGACTTAATATTGCGCAGAAGCTTAGTGATGCCGTCATCACTGAAGGTGATTTTAGACATTTTTCCAGGCGCGTCTAAATTTTGCATGGTACGCGATGAACAATTGGGCGTAAATACACTATGGAAAAATTCATTTAAAATATTAGCTTTGCCCTTAGCATCGTTAACTACTTTTCCGTTGTTAATTTTTAAGGAACCTACTGTTTCCACTTTGCCTTGAACCTCCCTAACGTAGGACCAAAAGGCTTTAGGGTCGTTGTCTAGGTGTTCGCATAAAACTTTCTCCTTGAACTGACGGAGCGCATCTCGCATGATGCGTTTTGTTTTTGATTTGGCTAATTTGTACTCGCTCAGCAATTTATTTGAGTCGATTTTGTTCGGAATCCTCTCAGTGGATTTTATTTTAGAATGTAAGCGCCTCTGTTTCTTAAGTGCTTTTCTGGTCTCTTTATTGTACCATCTAGGTTCGTTATTATGATTACAGTATTTTGAGGGCACATATTTAACTGTTAAATCACGCATTATTCTAATGAACGAGTTCCAAGTGTCCTCGGTATTTAAAGACATCGCGTGTGTTTCGAATGAGAGAAAGTTTGCTAACGGGTCATTACGGAACCCCTCAAAGTCCGCTCTCGAATAGAGATACATTTTGCGTTTAGGTTTACGGTGCTTCATCAAATTAACATCAATATTTATTATAATGGACTTATGATCGGATAGTCCTTCACATACCGCGATATTTGATATTCGCTCGGGCATATTGGTGAGAAGAAGATCTAATACACTCCCTAGTGGGCTCTTTGACCATCTGATGCAACGAATTTCTTTGTGCTATACTTAGTAACTTTCTACAAGAATCACTATCCCGAGCTCGCTTTTTAACTATGTTATTCGGCCAATCTATGTCCGGAAGATTGAAATCTCCACCTATTAAAGTTATGCTATTATTATTTTTTCATCATTTAGGTTTAAAATTATTCCTTGAATTTAAATTTATTGTGGTCGAAGCATTCCTAAGTATAGACGAGCCCTTTATTCTAAAAAACGCCTACAATGCTCGTAAATTCTATGAGCCACCCTGCCCGCCGCTTCGGCAGTATAGTGGACCCCAGAGCCGTTTAAGGCGAGGGAGCACGATCGGAGAGTCGGCCGAAGGTCCACGAAATCAGCTCCCATGCCCTGACAGAAATCACGCAGCCTCGAATTCAGTCCTTCAAGCTTTCTCCGAATTCGATGGCCGCGGGACTTACGGCAGCATTATTCCCGCCCCAGAGTCGAACCAAGACCATCTTAGGAAAACACTGTCATTTATCGCTTATGTATGATTACCTTTCTAAACACTCCAAATTTGGAAAGGAAAATCATTCAGGAAGTACCTCAAAATGAGTCCTTAATTCCCTATGCATTTCTTTCGAAGGTATAGTTAACGCCCCCTAGAATCGAACCAACGACCATTAACGACAATCTTAGGGATGCTTTTATTTGAGAATGGTCCCTTTTATGGCTGTGTGAAATTTTGAACCTCTGCGCCGGCTTTCGCACTCGGGATATCCCTAGCCGCCTTCTTGGCGCAGCGAGCTTTCGGGGTGCTACCCTCCACACGCGGGGAAGAAGCTTCCAACCTTTCAACCCTAGAGAGAAGGTCCGCAACCAACCTTCTGAGTTCCCTGTTCTCGGCTCTGAGGGACTCCAGACCAGCGGATCCCAAGAGGGAGGAAACGGGAGTCCTTGGAGAGGCCATTCTAAAACTCTTATCAAACTTGGAAAACAAACTCTATTTACTGTATCTTACTTTTAACAAATAACTAATTGACCTGAGACTAAGAAAAACTAACTAGGTAACTAATACGGGAAGGACGGAAAATACCTAGGCGAATAAGCTTAGTTGAATTTAGAGCTACGGCAAGAAGCTAAGGCAATTTAATCGTTAAAACCAGAGTCGAAACGGTACTGCTTCAATACTGCTAAAAATTCGAGAAAACTAAACACTGACTTGCGAAACGAATAATAAGAAAACTAAACGTAAGTTTCCTGAAAAATATTAGAAAAATAAAGCCTTATTTGTACTCAACACTACGGCTTTTGAACTACAGCTCGGGTATATTGACCACAAAAACTGCAAAACACCGGGTAATGAGACTACAACTGCCGTTCACTCGTCACACTGGGGGTCAGCTCGAGAGCTCAGAAAAACAACGTCCACTCTCTGTGACACTCAGGTCAAGAAAATGAGAAAATGAAATCTCGACCATTAAACTCACTAAGATAAACTAACTGAACTTCACACGACTAAAATATAGGGAAAACATTATTTCACTAAATACACACTAGGGGGTCACACGAAAACAAGGGCTCGCTGCTGTGTAAAGAATATGAAAAGAAAATTGCTCTTCTTTACGACCTCGTCGCTGCACCCGCCGTGGTCCTCGTCACCGTTGTCCTCCTGATTCTTCTGCTCTTCTCGGCAATCCCTCGTCCAAAGGCTACTCTAAGCTTACTGCCGGCATCGGCTCCTGACAGCATTACTAGGAGCTAAACCCGGAGTCGATTTCCTTAATTGAAGTAGCATATGCTCTACTTCCGTCTGGACGCAGGAAAACAATCTTGCCGTCCTGCGTCCATGCCCTACGCGGGCACACCAAGTCCTTCGCAGCACACAGTGCCTCGCTCTGGTGAGGGATTCGGTTATAAGAACACCGGATCCCTTTAGCGATTTTTTTGCGTACCAAACCGAATCTCTCTCTTGGTATGCTATAAATTTGACGATAATCGGTCTTGGCCTATCGTCTGGCTTTGTTCTTGGTGGGCCTGTGCCGGTCGATACGGTCAGTGTGGATCGAGACGGCAAGTCTGTCTTGGAAGACAGCAATTGCACTCGCAATGCAGTCTTCCTTCGGCGCTTCCGGAATCCCATCATCTTTCTTAAAAATTGGACATGTAAATGTCCAATATTTTAAGAAAGATGAAAAAGTTTTATACTCATCGTACAACAAATAGCGTTCGAATATTTTTCATTCTCCTTCAAAAGATGTAAAATCAGCATCTCTTACAGAAGATTAATAATGAATTCGGTAGTTCGCATGAATTGAGATAAATTTCCCTTTAAGTGTCCCTGTTATTGTTATTCTTGGATTTTTTTGTGGTACAAAGTCACTTAAGTGACATATTTATGAGATGCTATTTGTGCCGACGACGGGTTTCGACCTAATTTTGGAAGGGCTCATTTTCTCGGAAATTGGGCTGTCTTTTATCTTTTGTAAATATCTAGAAAAATAATTTAAATTTAGTTGGAAGTTAAGTGTGAAATAGGATTATGATTTTTTATCAGATATTTCGCTCTGTGGACGGATTTAGGCTTTGTTAGCGGCGAAAATTGAATCAAATTCATTAAATTTTTTGGAAGACTCTTATCTACTGAATTAGATCACTTCACTATTTATAAAGTAAATTAACGAAAGAAGGTAAGTAGTCTTTCTCATAGACTGTACGTCTTACGCCGGGAAAAAATCATTCCCGATACTTTTTATACAGACAATTTATATAAGTACTATTACTTAGGTTGGGACAACTAAACATTAGCGCTTACCGAAGTGCATTTGAGGCATCAACTCTTACGTCCATACGATACTTTTACAATGTAAGGTTATAAGTAAACAAACATATTGAGAATGTCGGAATTGGGACCAAACAAAAACTAGTTACTAATTAGCTTCAATCTACAGTAACAGGGGAAAGCATAGGATATATTGTTGCTTTCCGGTTGCTCCTCCGCATTATCCATTATTCATTCCACCTTCTCCTCAAAGCGCTATGATAATAGTACAATGGTTTGTTAATCCTCTTATTATAGTTCCGAAGGCCATGGGATTATTAAGAAGATGGACCGGAAACGTAACCTTGAGCATCGACAGTTAATGAAACGGAAATCTATCTCTCGTGCGTATTGGCTAAATTGGACAGCCAATGGAAAGGGTAAGATAAAGAGGGGTCAGTAGATTGAGAGAGACAACATTAAGTGCCGGATGAGTATTCAAAATGAACGCTTATCGCTCGAGAGTAAACAGATAAAACCAATCACATGAGCGCATTCTAATTTGACGTATAGAAATCAATAACCGTCGTGCTTCATTGAATCAGATGATGTCTACAAGTAATTTAAAGTGTTTACAGACGCACTGTATGAGGATTAATATGAATTTAGCGTTTGGAGTAAGTAAGCGATGTGTCACAAAAATCTATTTACTCATTATAATAATTAATGGAAACTCATAAAGCTTTACGGAAAGTCGGAGCTTAAAAACTCCTAAAATGAAGTCCTAAGAATACAGAACCAATATGATATGATTCAAGGGATTTTTGGTACTTTATGAAAAATATTTTTTAAATGTGTAAGCTTAAGTTTTATTTAAGTACAGAAGGGTTTCATCATAGAAGATGGCCATGGAAATGCACAACCACTGTCGAAATTAAAAATAGAAAACTTGTGGAGCATAATATAATTCAAGTTCATTAATTTCTATATCATCTCTAAACAGAAACCTTTAGCGTTGAATCACAAATAGTTTATAATTTTGCATTAGTAAATATCCTTATAGTATATCCTCTTTTCATATGGATTGCAGTTTAAGCAAACACGTTCATTGACCTTTTGTTGCTAATTATGTTACCCAATTCGTGTTAACTAATAAAGCTCTATTCATAAGAAAGATAAGAATGATTTAAAGGGATAAAAAAAGCGTTATTAGGAACTTTGCGAGGGCAGCTAATTTATCAGCTTTTCTGATATTTTTTATCTTCTTTCAAGAGCAGTTTTCGGAAGTGCTCACAGGAACTCAATAAGAATTGGTGTTTTTTGCGATGTTCCCACAAAATGGCATCTCGTTTTAGCGGGAAAATGGATTGTGTGCAAATTTGCATTTATCATTCATCTGTGGCGTTCATTTTCGTTTAATAGTTTAGAATAAATGTACTTAATAAATCACGTGTAATCAATAAAGAATGGGAACGGAAAAATTCAGATTCAATTTTAAAAAGTAATTTTTATTTCAGCTAGAAAGTTCCACATATTGTGAAGCTATCTGTTAGAAATAGTATCGCTAACTGTACTCACAAGTCTACCGGTATAATTAGTATTTTAAAATTTCATTATCCTTATTTTAATGACAGCCTTCAACGGCGAAAATTTGGCCAGCGATCCCACAGTCCTTGCCAAAACACGAGCTAAAAATCGTTTTACGATGTCAAAGTTATAAAAATATATTTTGTTCCGGTCTAACGAACGTTCTCTCTACTCGATGTGAGAAAGATGTCCCTCCAACTTATCCTTGTTAAATATGATTTATCTTTCAGAAATTAGTTGAGTAGGAAGATATTCTCACAACACATTCATGGTTAGTTAGGATAGGAGATGATTTTTGTAAAGTAGAAAAGGCGAAAGAAATTTGCGCTTACATTCGATGGTGTTCTTTTCCCAGTGAATATACAAGGGAGAAATAATTTCAGATGAATATAAATAAATAAATTTAAGTTTTTTCACCTTGTTGATGTTAATATTAGTATTTTATTGAAATTTAAAACCACTTAATATTTTAGAATGTACGAGTTTTGAGGATTAACATTAATTAGCCAATGAAGTATATGGCGAAGGTAAGTCAATTCATATCGGTTACCTAAGTTAATTTAAATATACTATAACTCTAAGAAAATCTCTCCAGTAAAAGATATTTTTTGATTCCTTCATTTTCAACTATTACAAATGTTGTCGAGGTGAGTCTAATTTATTTGATCAGTCTTCAGCATATGAGATATTAGATCACCCTACTTCCTCATTTCACTCATCTGCTCTTGAATTTCAGAGCAGCTTCTTCTCAAATAACCTACGGAGATCTTCCTCAAAATGATAGGAACAGGTGTTTTCCCGTGTTTCATTCAGCAGATTCAAGAGCCTTTTGAACCCTTTTCCGCTTAATTAACTTATTTACGTTTCTTAGAAAATACGTTTACTGAGCGAGAGACATTTGCGGAAAACTACTGATCCCTCATCAGAAGTTGCTATACAAATTAAAAGTTGCTGGAATAAATGTCGAAGTAATAAACTGGATAAAAAATTTTCTCTCCGACAGAGAACAGCGAGTAGTGATAGATGGGGTCAGCTCTAACCCCGTTAAAGTGACATCGGGAGTACCACAGGGTAGCGTAATAGGGCCCTTACTCTTTTTAGTTTACATTAACGATCTTGGTAGTCTCATTAACAGTAACGTTAGACTATTTGCAGACGATACGGTTATTGACAGAAAAATAGAAAGTAGAGAGGACAGGTTAGCTCTATCGAAAGATTTAGATATCATCGGGAAATGGTGCGATGACTGGGAATTAGAGCTCAATATTCATAAATGCTCAGTAGTTAACTTCTTTAAGAAAAAGTCCACTACCGAAGACTTTCTATATAGCATTAAAGGGAAAAATATAGCAATAGGGGAATCTGTAAAATATCTGGGAGTTACGCTGACGAATAACTTAAATTGGAGTGCCCACATCCGTAACATATGTGGTCGAGCACTAAGAAAACTCGGTTTCGTCAAAAGAATAGTCGGTAGGAGCGATGAAAAGGTTCGCGAACGATGTTACTTCACGTTAGTTAGGCCTCACCTCGAGTACGCGTGCAGCATATGGGACCCTGCAAATAAAGACTGCATTCGGGAATTAGAAAAGGTCCAGCGTAAGGCGATACGTTTTGTAAAAAATTCATACGATAAAACAGCGAGCGTAACGCAAATGCTAAAGGACGCCGGGTGGGAATTACTAGAAGAGAGAAGGTCGAGCCAAAGAATTAAATTATTAGATAAATTCAGGGAGAGCTCCTTTATAGAAGACGTGGAAAGTATAATGCGTCCACCTTGTTATATAGGCCGATCGGATAATGCGAGAAAGATCAGAGAAATAGATGCGCGAACGGAGCGTTTTAAAAATTCATTTTTTCCGCGGACTATTCGCGAAAATAATCGCATAGTGAAATAGAGTCATGGTGCATGCACCCCCTGCCAAACGCCGAAAGGCGGCTCGCAGGGTAAATATGTAGATGTAGATGTAGATACGAACAGAATCAATCGCAAAAATTATTATAATATACCGCATCACAGTTTAACCGTTGTATATATTACGTTTTCTCTTGTTTATCTTAGAATTTCTTGAGAAACTTTCCGAATAATATATAACGTTTTCTTATGGAGTTAAGCCTAACTTGAAAAGAATTTTGTCTCCATATTAAATAATACCTTAGAAGGAATATATCTATTCAAGAGGTTCTACGAATTAAGGTGTGTCGAATTACGCATTAGATTAATTAGCTGATGACGTTTAATAATTGATGGAAACTAGCTGTTTCATTCTCTACAAGGAAAATACTTTGAAAGCTCATAACAGTCATATGTCATAACGCAAAAACATCTATTTCTTCACATGCAGTTATGCGTAGTTCTCAATAATTAATTATTACATTAAATAATATAATCTCTATTCAGGCTTGGGTGTTGTTAAAAGATTACTTTTGTGAATTACAGTTTCGGAGTCGTATAAAAATATCTTTTATTGTTCTATTGCTGTATGGAAAGGAATAATTGGAAGGGTTTCACATAAGTCAATCATGTCTTTTATAAGTATATGCGACCTCTCTATTGGTTAAATCGCGAGTCGATTCGCACTCGGGCGCAGTGAGCTATGCTATGGTCTTTTGTAACTCGATCTCCTAATTAACCAGGTGCGATATTTTTCTCGGAAGAGCTTTCATGAGTTAGGCTCAGCTTATATTGCTGCCAAATTTCAGCTCAGTTTAGTTACACTGAGCGTAGCATTTGTGTTTGTTGCATTCAGATGAAATCCGACTAAACGGGAATCAGTATGAAAAATTGAAAGGGCCAAAAAGAAACAGTAAGGATTGTTCTGACCGTAAGACGCCTGTAGGTTGGAATTTTGTATTACCGACCTACAATCCTGGAGAACCTAAGATGTATCTTGGATATTGTTTTACAAAACACCACACCAAAACTAATTAATGAATGTTATATACATCAGGGTTTGTTGTTTTCGGCCAATAGATGAATGATCTGGTGAAGTTTTATAATTTGTATAATTTGTTTGTAAAAGTTTTAAAAGTATCCGTAGTGTTTGCATAATTTAGCCGAAATCGTCTCGTATGGTTCGCGCGAGAGAAAAAGTGCAAAGGGTTATTCCAATGACTTATTTTATCCATTTACAACTCGCATTTGGAGGTGTTCATTACGTCTAAAGATCATCTTTTCCATTCGTCCCATTTTAAGTCCTATTTCTGTCGCCATATTCACGATTCTTTTATCACGCTTCGAAGGAACACAAAAAATCCATTATGTTCGCAGAATTTGTCGAGTCGAATGATAGATAATATCCGATGTTAATCGAATAACTTCCCTTTAAATAACCCATCTGGAGTTATTTCTATGCTATCATATTTGTTTTTCCGTCGCATTAGGTATCGTATCATTTTTCCAAGAAATTAACTTCCAAAATACTTTTTAAAGATTATTATCTATTATTTTTGTACACGCATGGACCATAAAAAATTCGTTATACGTGTTTGGATTTTCATTCCAAAGTAAATTATTTTTAATTATATTTTTATACAGATTAAAACTGCCGGACATTATAAAATATAATTCAGAGATGTTTGTACAAATAAATTAAAATAGAGTAATTAATCCGCGATAAAATTTTTATAGAAATATATAAAACAAATAATTATTATTATTCTAGTTAAACTATACGACTTCAAAATCATCCTATGCCAATAGTCATGCAGAACAATATTTTTGTTGTTACTGGTGTAATCGACTACTTCACCTATTTTTTCTCTTACCATCCCATAGATGTCTTTTATCCAATCAGCAAATCGCGATATTTTCTTCATAAAAGAGTGATAAAATAAGAGGCTATTTTGTAATTATAGTGGATGAAAAATCAATGAGACTATGGAATTATAAAGACGATTGTTTCATTCACAAGTGTACTTTTTTATGTTGATTCACACGTCTTCCAGATGTCCTCTTTCGTTTTCAGATTTCAATGATGAAAATGAATTATCGGAGTTTTGCTGCTCGTGATATTCATATTCATTACTTGTTAATAGAAATGTTGTACGAACAAGACTTGTTAAATATCCACCGTGAAAAAAGTAAATTCACGATTGAATATAAATAAGGAGGCAAAAAATATAGGGAATTGCCGACCGATTTGAAGAATATGACATTACTAATGTAATGAGAAGTAATTGAATAGGTGCTGACATCCTTCCTACATTATCCAAGTATTCCTTTTTTTATTCTTGGTGGCTTATGCAAGACAGTGTTAACTTCACCAGTAAGTTAATAATATTTTAAATTATTTAAAAAACAAATAAACCATAAATATTTCTTATATTTGATATTTTGTAAAAAACGTTTTAGGTATTTGGTATTTTCAAGATTAGACTATAAGACTATAGATTAGAACATTGTGAACATTGTATTTCTATAATTTACCATAATATAATATATAACCAACACGTAATATAATTTATTATTATTGCACAAGTTTTGTTTTAATTTAATATTCCTCATTATTTTTTGTTTACTAAGTTGTGATTAATTGCGATAAAATTATACGATATTTCTCAATTCATTGTATCGATAACATCGACCACAAGTTCGAATTCTTTGTCACGAATCATTCCCTTTTAAAAAATACAATGTTCTCATTTTCCTTTTGCAGAGGAATCTCTTGATTCAAATAAGGAAAGAATGGAAGGAGAAGGGAAAACATCACTTATAGGCTCATCTGGAATCGGAAACCACGTCAGATTTTTCATTTATTGGTTTCACAATTCTCAAAGAAATAATCGAAATTTTAATCGATTAACTGATGAATTATTAATAAGTTTTATGATCAACTGATTTATCCTAAGCTAGAACTTAAAAGTTAAAGGTACAGAAATCGAGTTCCGTTATCGGTTGAAATCCATCAGTTGAACAATTTAAATTAAAATGACAATTTATTTATTGTTTCTAGAGCCACAAATAGGCACCAGGCCTGGTGGTAGCTCTATTTTCAGGGGAACAAATGTAATACTCTGCCCGGCATTTACCCTAGTCGAGAGGGAAACCCCGCAAAACCTCCCGAAGGGAGTAGATCTGACTAAATACATAGAATACATTACATACATTCAGAATCAGGACAAAAAATAATGTTCAAGAAAAAACATAATAATCTAATATTTACAACTAACATCACTTATTTAACTTAGTTCTAAATTTTCTTGAATTCTTTGGCATTGGAATGAGAACTTCTTCAGGTAATTCGTTCCATTCCCTTATCCCTCTATTTAGAAAAGAAAATTTTGCCAAATCGGTCTTTTGTTCACGCTCTTTAATTTTAAGAAGATGGTCGCCGCGTCCAATATAGGTTGGAGTTTGGAACCTATGGCGCAGTTCGTCCCATCCATCTTTACGATTCCAAGTGTTATAGATGCCCGTTAGTCTGAAATTTTTCCTCCTGTATTGTAGAGATTCCCACCCCAACCGGTCTTTCATTTTGCTTACGCTCTCATCGTTGCGGTGTTTACCAAACACGTACCTTGCTGCCTTCCTCTGGATACCTTCTGTTTTCTTACATAGGCCCGTCTCATGCGGATCCCAAACGCTCGTCGCATATTCTACAACTGGCCTAACCAAGGTTTTGTATGCTCTTCCCTTAACTTCCCTCCCACTCCGTCTTAAGTTTCGCATTACGAAATGAAGATTTCTATACGCTTTAGAAGTAATCTCTTCAATATGACTCCCCCATTTAAGATTCTCGGATAATTTAACGCCCAAGTACTTACATTCCAGCACTGTTTTAATAGTGTGATGGTTTATGGCGTAACTATTTTCTATAGGTGAAATTTTTCTTGAAAAAGTTATGTGCGTCGATTTATTTACGTTTATACTCATTTCATTCACTTCGGTCCATTCGGCCAACATTTGTAAGTCTTCTTGCAAGATATCTCTGTCCCGTCTTTCTTTTATACTTCTATATATTATACAGTCGTCTGCGAATAACCTAACTTCTGATTTGATATTTTTAGGGAGATCATTTATGTAAATTAAGAAAAGATCAGATATAAAAAAGATCAGATCAAAGATAAATTAAGAAAAGAAATTAAACGGATCTACACGACGAATGAAATGAGGGAAATAGATTCAAACGATAAAACGAATTTTTATTCGTTTTTCATTCGAATGATACGCGAATAGTAAGTCACCTTAAGCAGAGTCAATTTGACTCAATCCCGTGCTCTATATCGCAGTAAAACATTTAAAGCGCCCAGTTCGAAACCCAATCGAAAGGTATTCTCTCGTCGGAATGTTCGCCATCAACACCAGGAATGCAAAGCCGTAAAGCACTTGTGCTGCAGATGCTTTCCGCAATCATTTGCGAGAAACCTTCGGGCGAAGGAAACTGCCGCTCTACAGCGACCTCTTGATCTCGGAGAAACCAGTTAGCCTTGCGTGGCACCAGGAATACCCTCACCAAGTCACCGGCACAGGTGACTCTGCCTTGTGACAAATCGATCCCATTTTCTTTCGTCTTTTCTCTGTGTCTTTTTTTAAAAGGCTTTCTTATTTTTACTCTTTGCCTATAGAATTGCTAAATAGATTTTAAATATTTCTACCGATGACGTGTACACATAGAGTTTGGGGCTGTCTACCGTTTTATGTGCTTTAGAGATGTGCATAAGCTTCTTTTCTTCCATTAAATCGATGTTATACTTTTATATTTGAGTGCAATTATATGTTATACAGAAAATAAGAATAAGTTTCTATCTCGACGAGCATCTATTGATTTGTAATATTGCACTTATTTACGATTAAATTATCATGAGTTGGGTAAAGAAACTCATACATTCAGATGAAATATTCACTCTTATTATCAATATCAATAGAATCATTTATGAAATTAAATACCCAATTTTTAGAGTTTCGGATAAAATATTTGTATTTTACCGTATTTGTATTGCTCGTTTGAATTATACCGGAGAAGATATTTCGCGGATGATATTCTTTTTTTCTAGTTTCAAATTGGTCGTGGGAATACATTTATCCAAATGGCATTCATTAAGATGCGTTACTGTCTGTCCATTTAAATCTTAAGAATCATTCCATTCTGTTTGAAAATAGAATTCTTATAGAAGTATGTACACGGTGAAATTAGAATGCCTTGAATAAGTCAAGGAAAGAAACAGTATTTAACTATTGAAACAATAAGAGTACTTGTAAGAATTTACTTTCCGTTGATGGCAATATTTGTTTGAAGGGGAATTAAAGTGGCAGAAAGGTCAAACGTTCTCTTCATTCCGTGACCTCCGTTGTTCGGAGAAGCGTGAATTGTTTCATTAGATCTCTTCTCGTTTATGGAATCTTTTAACCGGGACTCTATAGATTAGCGATGGAATGAGTGTTCTTCTCACTTGTTAGATTAAAGTGATCGATTTCATTTACTGCGAAACACATTTCTTAAAGTTACTCTTCATCTTTTGCGTCCTATAAACTTATTCGTAAGGTAATCGGGTTCAAATATCTTTTCAATTGAATTATTTTTGTCTATTATCAGGCCTAAGAGAGGTTTTAAATGTACGTAATAAGGAGATCTAATTGAAATGTTCGGAAGAAAAAATGATCTCATTAATATTTAATTGTAGGAGTAATTTGTATTCTATGTTGTAAAACTCGCTCATAAGTTCTTTTAAAAAGATAATAATGAGATAATAATCCAATTCTTCATACTTTTAAATCTAAATATCATTTCAAAAATTGAATTCTATTCACGGAATTAATTTACATTCGCCGTATTCTCCGATGATGTCCTCTTTCAGATAATTTAGACTATATGATCATCATTCAATAGAAACTGAATAATAACGAGGAAAGAAATCTCGAATAAGAAAATATTCTTCTCTTTTCTAATTCACCTCTTTGCACATCTAAACATGCTCTTTCGAGTGAATCGGTTTAGATTCCGTAGTTGTGTTTGCGGTTAACATAACCGAGTTTATTCTCTTTTTGTCGGTATATGAGGTAATTCTGTTCATCCGAAAATTAAATATCTTTTAAGGATATTTATATTTTTTGATTTGGTCGAATCAATATCCATTTTAGCAAAGCAAAAAATTATTTCTTAAGCTTTTTACTTAAATGATGATGTGACCAGTTCCCATTAGAGCAGAGATAACAGTTAAATAAATCGCATTATAAGATCTTTTCTGAACTATGATTCACTTTTTATAAATACATTTGTTCTTAAATCTGTGACAATTAATGTGTATTTTTTCGGGGAGTCATGAGTATCAACACGACATATAAAGGAAATTAAGTACAACCAAATATATGAATTTAAATCTGTGTGCGTTTGACGATTGCTTTTAATATTTGAATTAATTCTAAGGAATATATTCGTCAACTCGTTCCCGTAAAAAAAGATGTTTTCAATCCTTTTTGTTATTTTTGGATGATATATACGGTTCCATTGATAGCAAAACGGAAAGTAAAAGAAAGAAAGCATTCTTGAAGGATTTTATAACAAGTAATAAAAATAGATTCGATACGAGTGAGAATAAAGTTTACTTTCGAATAAATATTATTATATTATTACTATGAAAATGAATGTAAAAGAATTATTTACTTCAGAAGCCATATACGATATGTAAATAAGTTTCAATTTGCTATTAATAATCGTATGGTTTTAATATTTAAATAAATGGAAGTAATCGAAGGGTATGTTCATCTTCTTACAGGAGGCTCTTTCTTCTCATATTTTCTTTAAATCTACCAATTCTTAGATATGAAATACATCGATGTGTATATTCGCACAAACTTCTGATCGACCGGGAGTAGTCATCGTTTTATGTCAATCACATCTTTAATTACTTCCGCTCATATAAATCCGAACGTATTTTCCATTCCGATCGAGTGTCAGATGCAGACATCAAACGAAGAGAGAATTTGGGTGAACTTGTCTCTTAAGTTCTCTCGGACGTCGAAATGTGCCTCAAAGGCTTTAGGGGAGGTTGTTGCTCTCCGTATGTCAAGCTATTGAATGGAAGATTTCAATAGATCATATTCCCCAAAATTATTTCGTATTGACCGTTTGAATTCGATCAAATCTAGAGGATTCAAAGAACTTGTGTTTGGTCCATTAGTCCTGATTTGAATGGCTGATATCCAACCATCAGCACGATTTTAGCTGCCATAGCTTCGTATTTTCACCGGAACTAGGCTTTTGCGGCTCACGAAGTCTGAATCGATGGGATTGAGTGGACAAAGATCCGTCCCTTATTCCATAGAATTTCCCCCACTTCACATTCGGAAGTGCGAAAATTCCATCGTGTTTTTTCGCGTTGATAGGCGAAAATCGATTTAAAAATTTGAGAGCCGCATATTATTGATTTGAAATATATTTTCATATATTTTATGCTTTCATATGTACTTCACAATCAGTAAATTAATGTGATTTTTTCTATATAATATGTATATGCAGTTATACTACGACAATTATGAAAATTATACTTTCAAATAAATGTACATTAAAGGTCAGAACTTTTTGTGTAAGTATACTTCAGAGTTCTCTAAAAATTATTTAACGAATTGTAAAAGAATAAAAAATAATGTGTTCAAATTTTATAATATTTTATTATATCAACCAATATCTTCTCTATAAATATAACACTTATGTTGATTGGATTGGAACTCTTGAAACGAGGTTTTCATTCAGGAATTTCAATTCATTGCTGCGATAAGGAACCCTCTTAATTTAGTAAAGTGGAATTAGAGAAAGGATTGAAAAGTATTGCACTTATAAGCAACTCTCATAATCTAGTAATCCTCATTTTACAGCTTCATATAGCATTGTGTATCATTCGCATTTATTTATCGATAAATGCAACCTACTAAGTGCTACGGCAGATTGATTTAAGCACTCGAAGTTGATTAGAATCATCATTATGAAGCGTTTGCGGTCGTCATCACAGTGTATTCTTGTGTTTTGGGGAATGTAATTATAATGTTTGATTAGTCAAGGAAAGTTTCCACAGCGGCACCTTGTAAAAAAGATGTGCGTAAATTCAACATAGGGTATGTTTGCTTGTCTTTATCATGTTTATTTTCCTTCGATAGTATCCACCCACGAAAGAAGTTTATCACGAGGTAGCACTTTGATACGCCCAATGATCTTGGGCGTGTCGCTAGGCAACAGAGCAAAAGCGCCGCTATCTCCACATTAATGTTGACAAATTAATGAGACATATATATGGCGACGAATAAAGCTTTGTGAAATTATGAAGTCTCTAATTTGATTTGGATGTAAGTATGATCGATCATCTTTCATGGAAGTATAATCAGCAAAATTCTTCAGGAAAATTTAAACAGGTAATGGAGAAAGAAAATATTAAGGCCTGAAAATGAATTAACTTATCATATTTTCTACTAAAAAATATATTTGATTTGGCCATTTATAAGTCATTAATTAAACTCTAAATATTCAATAACCTCAGTTTGGTACTCTGTGTTAGGAATGCGATGAGTAAAATTGCCTTCAGTGTTTTAATTGCTCTTTTAAATTATTATTAACTTAACTTATTTTTAACTTAATTTCTGATGATTTAGAGTAGCCGTAAAATGTATACGTTTTTAAAAATGTTCATCATTTAAAAGTATCAAGATCTATAAATTTGACCTCTGAAAAAGAACAAGATAAGTAAATAGTCTTTGATGAAGAAAGTGATCTCAATATTGTTACGAAAATGTTATTATTTTAGCAATATTGAAAGCTTTACATATTTAATCAAGCAGTTCGCATGGTGTATCAACATATTATATTATTTTAAGTATAATTCATTTTCTCTAGAAAAAATGTAAATTCAGCGTGAGTTGAATGGATTATTAGATTGCAGCACGTTGTAAACATTTTTCTCGGAGCTATTTTAAATGGAATCTTTTATTAAACGATAATCTTTAATAAAATGAATTTAATTTTGTTGTCTCTACCTCATAGATATATATCTTGGAAAATCATTTCAACTCTAGGAACACAAAAGATATTCTCAATCCTTTACTGTGGTTCTATTTCGCGGAAACGAATCTTTTAGGCAAAAAAATTTTGCCATCATCGAGGAGTATCATCTTATGAAGTCAGGGTTAACAAATATGAAGCAAATCTTCTAAAAGTATCCTAAAGTTAATATTTGCCTTATCAAATGACCCATTCCTATAGTTGAGACACGTTCGTAAATTCGGAAGGATCAATTATTCTCTGAAAATCATCCTAAGCCGATACTGAATGAAGAGGTGCACGTTTTCTCGAAGGAATGTGGATTTGAAATCTGTGGAGATTACAACTCAATTGGATTTTCTATAAAATCATCTCCGCGAAAAAATATGATTACCACGAGAAAAATATTTGAGAAATAAACTCACTTCGATTTATTAATAATAAATAAATGCTTTTTGTAGATACCAAATAATTCAATTTCAAATTATTTGGTATATATTATTTGGCGAAAATAGCATAAATATCTTGCGAAGTTTCATGATATCCTGACAATGGAAAAACTCTGAAGCGAAAGAGTAAAATCTCACGTTTAAATTATGGTTGAGATATTTGAGGCACTTCAATGCAATCCTTTTATTCCCTTTTCAGTCTTTATATTTATTCCAAAACCTTAACTATTATGCTTTAGGGTATGATCAGCCATTCCGTGATCTTTAGGGAGTACTGAATTTTTCCAACGCAGTTATGGGAATATACGTATGAAAGCATTGGCGCAATACGAAGTTGGAGGATTTGAGCGATGATAAAGTTAAGGAAGATAAGTTCGAGCGTTAAAATCTCATCATTCTCTTCGCATTCTACTTGGGTCTGTTGTTCATTTCCTATTATAACTTCCATAAAGGATTGATATCCGTTAAAGGCTCAGCGAAAGATGGCTTCCATTGAGATTCGTGCAAATTGCTCTTCAAATTGATTTATTTTACAAACGACAAATTCGAGGGAACTTTCAAAGTATATCCCATATCAAGACGTACTGTCGTACATCATAGCATTCGGATATGGAAAGATTACTCCCACCGTTGTCTTGGAAATTCATTTTTGATTTATTACGCAAGAGAATGCCTTTGAATAGCACGTGAAAAGTGCTTGTAATTGAATGTTTGGCTTTCATCTCTGAGAAAAGTTTGTCAAAGCTAGTCCACGTCTCATATTTATGGGTAAAAAGACACGATGTATAGTATAGACTCTATACTATAGAGTCTCCTCTACTGTGCATTTTACTTATCATTTGCTGAGATTTTGATGAATCAAAGGATAAACGCACAGAATGATCTCATAAAGGATTAATAATCCGACTCCAGTCTAATTAAAATAAATATTTTGGGATCAATTGATGGTGGTAAATTGACAATTCTAAAAATACCGCATTTGCGGAAATAAAAGAGGACATAAGAGAGAAGTATTTCAGTTTTTGCATTTCCCTTTGATGCAATGACTTTGAAATCCTTGCGGTAATTCCAAAGATAATGATGTTTTTTTTCATTTGTATTTCTTAATTGGAGATTTGCTGATAAATATCATATATCGCTATGAGTTCTAAAAAGTACGGATGTTAATAAACATTTAAGTTAATTCATTGAAAAAATACATTCTTCGATGATAAGAATTAAATATATTAAATGATATCTCAAACAGTGTATTTAATGGTTTAGCGTTGGAAAAAAATTGTTGTTAAATTGAACACTTTAACTCGAATAAATTACATGGAATATATTAAAAAAGATCAATAAACAACTTTAAAACGGATATAATTGTAATAAATAAAATACCGGAATAGACTCACCTTCGTACCTTTATGAATTCACGACTTCATATGAACCGTATTTCTCTGACAGCATTAAATCTTCTCTTTTCAGATTGATTTTCAATCTATAGAGCCTTGGGATTATGGAATTTCTATTGAAAAGGATTTTCTTATACGCAATATAGGTATCGTTAGTTTCCGAGAATTTCAGAGGAAAGTAGATTGCATATTTTCGTGATTCGTACAACACAAGTAGGGTATTTCACATCTACATTTGATCGAATTCAATAGTATAATATAATTGATTCATATAAAATATTCGGGTCTGTTATTTGATTGGAATTTCTTAATATTTCTCGGATTTTGTTAGATATCAAATATTCTGGCAAGCAAAAATGTCGGGTTACTACGTTTGTTCTGAAACGTGAAATAATATTTTAGTGAGTTTCATATATAGGTATTTTCATCAACGAATGAGTTGAACTTTGAAATTCCTCAAACTATAGTGAATATTCATTTCAGATATCTCTCATTCACATGATGAACGTATCGCTCGAAGTGTGATCCACTAATTGGAAGCGCACGACTGAGGAAAGTCACGAGACAATCAGACTTTGATTCTCCGGAGAAATCTTTTCAGAGAACCACATTGCGAAACGCTTTACGAGAACGCGATGTTTGAGAATGCATTTTGTCTTTTCCTCCTGAAGAGATGGTAATTGGTAAACATTTTTTCTATCACGGTGTGTATTCGATTTTTTCCAATTTGCTTTCGATTTTGAATTCGTGAAAGGGATTTATTCTTCTTTTAAGTTTGCGAAAATTTATAACCCGTGACCTTCGCAGAAGACTTCGTTATTTACTTCGTTCGCATTATTCTCAAATGGATGAATGTGAAGCGAATTGATGATCTCATTGGCGTTGCTGGCTAAATATATTGACCATAAAATTAATAGGAAGATATTTAATTGGTTCGATTCAAAAATGCGTCACTATTTTTCTATTGTTAATGTATCGGAAGAAGCGTTTCCGTGCCAAATTTAATGATTGTCTTTTATTATAATCTTAACAGTACGAACTTAATTGATATAGATTTCCCGTGTTCGATTCCTGTCGAGTTTCATTCGTTAGAAGTGAATATACTCCAAATATTATAAAGATAGACACAGGTTAAGCAATTCACATAATCCTTTAAATGTTAGAGAGTCATTACCATTTAATTCAGAAGAATTTTAATTCGATGGAGGGTTTTTATGGGTGGAATGCTAGAAAACAGATCAAAAACATCAGGCTCCAGTTAAAGATATGATTGCGTATAATATAAACTATTTTCATAGAATTTGAGATATTTTTATGTAAAGGAAAGAAAATTTCTTAGTAAAGAGACGAAAAGTTAGGGTCTTAAGGATGGCCGATGACAGATAAATATTATGCGGTAATTTTCTAAATTTATATTTATTGGAGTCGTTAATGGACTTTATTAACGCAAAAAAGTGCGAATTAAAGTGCACAATATGGATATTAGGGAGATTTATAATATATTATATGAGAAATATAACCTATTATATAGATATTCGAATATCACTAAAATACTGCTTATGTTCCAGTCATTTTCCTTTGAGCTCATTCAATTGCTTCAAGCAAATACACTTACATAGTAGAATTATGTTCTATAAACCTTTTAAGTTGACGATATTTAACGGAAATTTTCATTACAACTTCCCACTTCTTGATAGCTCTCAAAGCTGCAAGTGCTTGTTGAGTTTGGACTGCTTCTGACACTTGAATCCACGGCGTTAGTGTCATCATGGATATATCATTTTACAGTAATCACAGTCGTTATCCCAAAACGTTCAATTGGACCCATTAATTTACCAATGAAGCATCTCTCCGTCCCTTGAGGAATTCAACAATATCCCACGGCGAAGGAATTTGTCCAATCAGAGCCTTCGATCGTTTCCCAGCAAATTCTTTTTCTTTCGAGTCTTATTTGATAGTCTGCATCACGACTCGTTCCTAAACAAGTTTTCCGAGATAGTTTCGGTTTAACATCTGAAAAATCATTTCTTTAAGTTTCGATGAAATAAGTAAACTCGTAAAGGAATCCGCAGCTTATTCTTTTGGTCAAAATTCACTTTTCCATAGTTTTATCATTCATAACCTTTCTATTGAGTAATTATAACCTACGCGAATGCAATTATTTCAAAATTATTTTTCTTTTACTTTGAATCGATATTAATTTAATAAGCTAATTGAGCATATGTTCTATTTGATGTCCTTTTGCCGCAAATTGAAAATACAGACGTAAGTGAAAAACTAATGAAATCAAGTTATATTTTTAGTTTTAGTTAAGAAAAATAGAACCTTAGATATACGTATTTTTTAAAATCATCTTAATTGTAATACGTGAAACGTCTTCCTTATACTTGAATACACCTCTTTTGTGCAAAAATTCGCTCGCTAAGTCGGTCGGTCGAATCATTAGTATTCAACCACTTTCAAGGGCGAAAGTGTCATCACAACTCCAGGCCAACGTCTAATTTCCAACAACAGATGCAATGTGATCCGGAAGTATACTTACTTATACCCTAAACGCGCGCATTTTTCCTCTCCGCTCACCGAAATTCCAAGGACGGAGACGTCTTCCTCAGAAAGTGAGCACTCCAATAGAGGTCTCTGCTTTTCGCCCCGGAAGGACATAATTGGTCCGAAGGTCACTTCTTCGTTTCTTCTTTTCGTCGCATCTATATATTGCTCTCCTGCGTCAATCTATTCCACTATCTGTTTCATCCACTTACATCGTATCTCTCGCGTGCTCGACTTTTTCCCATTTTCATATAATCTGCTCTTCTGTACTAGTCGTACTCAACGGCTTGTCTTTTCAATGGATGGTTATATACTTGTAACTAGAAGAGTAGGCAGCATGGAGGGCTCAATTGCTGATAAAGCCTTCCCTTATTTCATTTCAGATGTGAGTGATATGATTATATCTTCCAATTTGATCAAGTGCACAGAATCGATTCGAGACTTCTGGATTTTGTATGGAATTTTCTGGTTTTTTCTAGACTTTCTGGATTTTCGGGTTTTCCATTCAGGTGAGAAGACGAGTCAATTAATGCGTTTTTCTTCGATAAGTTGTTCAGAAATAAATCACTTAAAACCTTTATACGAAATTATTTAAAGAACTGATTTTGATCTGTAATCGAAGACCAAAATTCAGTCTCAAAACTTAGATTTTACCTTCCTTTTCTCATGTATTTGGATTAGCTCATGAAAAAAGTTAAAAATTATCATAAAATAATGCTCTATTACTTCTTAAATAATTATATATAGCTTCAGAAGAATGATCCAAAATTTCTATATATAAGATCTGTCTTTTGATCAAAAATGGATATAATAAGAATTTGATGTGCTTCTGATGGTGTACTCATAGTTTGACTTGCGCAAACTATCATTAAGACATGACTTACAACTTAATTTCAGAACGATTCTGTAATTTTTTTGGTTTTTCTATATATTTAAAAGGAGTACAAACCATTGTATCCCATATTTTTTTTAATTAAGCAAGAAGAGTTTTATATACATTAAAACGTATATGTATGCACTGAAAATCAAAAAAGGTCATAAATCCTATGATGCCATTCTCAGATGACTCATCATTAAATGCTGTTCTAAATACATTAAGAAAAAAACAGCGATTACAGCGGATAGAACATGCTCTGAAGAATTTGGTAAACCCCAAGTCACCTATCTCATCCCTTATCGTTATGTACCTAGAAACGCTGAAATTATTTTTCCAGAGACTGTTTATCGGCCCTAATATTTTACGTTCACGGTTTTTGATGTTGCAACCCTTGATACACCCAGAATATCGGACTATATATATCTAGTCCGACTTCATATCATTTAACAATAGAGATGTGTTGCCTTGTTTATCGAACAGTGGGTTAGAGTTTAGAGAGAGGGAACAGTTATGTTAGAGTTATTTAGATTTTTGTCAAAAGAGTTCTATGAAAGGGAAGAGCGATGCCGTATTTTGGTAAAACAATATGAAAGGGCTTAAAGAGAATTAATTTATTCCCTTGTAACGTTGTCCGTAAGAGGAGTTTAAATGACCAATCTTATTAGCCCTGAAGGCGAATCAACATCTGTTCCTTGTAATTTCTTACTTTTTTCTTTCATTTTTGTTTAGTTGTTTATTTAAGATTCATTAAGAGATTAAATGGAAATGTGCAGATATTATTTTCTGTTTACGATTCTCATGGTTACTCATCTTGAGATATCTCATAATGAGCGATGAAACCGCCTTTCATTTCGGAAGTGTTCGTAAGGGAGTCTGTGGTGGTGAACGGAAGTTCCCATGATTTCTCAATCATTTTCAAGATATATACGAATTATTGGAAAATTCCTCAACATCTTTGGGAATGTCCGTGCAATGCTGGACCACGTGAAATGGATTCAGGCCAAAGAATGGGTTCGAAGGGAGCACTATCGTGACGTCACCTTGCTGGGAACAGTAGCGGAGGTGAATGAGTAAACAAACTTCAGAGGACTGAAAATGTGTTTCTCAACCGGAAATCTTGGACAAAGAACAGGAGAAAGTAACCAGAAAGTGAAGACAAAAGAGTGATGAATATTCGTAGAAGTACAAAAATAAGTCTTCGCATATACGTGTGGATGGCAAAGGAGCCGAAACTGACTGTCGTGACAGGATTTTAGTACAATCAAAAAACTTCCGCAATTTCCATCAGAAAATTTGATTAACTAGCGACCGGTTTCGTAATGTGACATATCTTCATGGGTATTTTGTTAAGGAATGTGTTTGAAGATGGAGGGAAGGAGAAATCTAAGTACTTAAATCAAATTTCTACTCTTTTACTTTAATTTTTATGATACAAGTTTACTGTAATAGTACTTTAATCAGAGCGCAGTAAATGATGTATTCTTTTTTAAAATTATTTTTAAATATATATGTTATTATTCATACGATTTTAACATATGACAATTTATTCATGTAAATAACTTGTTAAATGATCCTAATGATTTATTATTAATGATATTATTTATTTAATAAATATGAGATTCTCATAAATACGCACTAAGCATAGCATACATTAATTTATGTACTCAAAATATATCTTTATCTTGAAATTGTATAGTTACGTCCACCTCTCTGTGTTACATATGGGCATGTAATCTGTCCATAAATAATTTTCGCATTAAATTCAGTTAAAGAAGACAGTGTAGGGTACTATGAGAAAGATGAGCTTAAACTTCTATTAATCCCTTATTATTGTAGCATTATATTTTCCATGACTTATTATCCTATTATGTGCGGTATAAGAGACTAAGATTTTGATATTTAAGGGAATTAATCAACGATATAATTATTTTCTCCTATTAAATCTGACGAGAGGATTTATTAGAAACAACAATTACAACAAACATTACTTTATCGATGAAATTTAAAAATAACGGATAGCAATTAAAACGGCAATCAACTGAATGCATACAAAAAAGAGATAATCCCTGGATAATCCAAATTTCGATACATCGATAAAGGCTGCATTTCAATGATATCTGAAGTATTTATCGTGATTTATTTCAAGTGAGAGGAGGGAATCTTGTTTTCATAATGGTGCATGATGTTTCACGACTTTCATCCATTGAGGATCCTCTTACGGAATGTTCCGTCCAAGAATCACGTGAGAACACCTTAATGCTCCATTTACTCAAGTTTTATTGCACTGAGAGGATGCTATCCTCTATAGCCGTTCACCGTTTCGGTTATAACCCTCAAAGGATCCAATGTCCTTCCAGGGTCAAGAAGCAACCACGTTTACCATAAGTGATTTATTCTGAAACATCTATTTGGGATCTTCTCGTTAATTTAGTTATTTACGTCAAAACAAAGACTATTTAAGTCTGATTAATTTTCAAAGGAGGAATGAATTGGTAGCTTAAAAATACTCGAAATGATTGCAAATTATTCCGCTTCCATGGATTTATATTAATCAGATAAGAGATATGCTATAATCCATCATAATTCCTTTATATATGGGTAATTTACTACAAATTTTAAATCATTTCACAAATCAATAACAATCTTTAAAAAATACTTCGTTGTTTGATGAAAAGGTTTACAAAATATCATTCCTAAAATCGAGCGTTAAATAAAAAATAGTAGAATTGTTCATTCTCATTTCTAAACTAAATATAAGGCAAAGAATTTCAATAATAAGTTTCTAAAATATCACACATTCATTCAATAGCTGTAACTTTCCCTCCAAAAAATAACCTATCCTCTTTTCCCTTCTTTTATTCTGGGTATGACATTCAACAGCATTTTACGACGAACTTTTGGTTCACCAAAATATTTCCCATTTCCGTGTGAAAATAATCCTCCGAATCCTGGAAATTGGGCTTCGGAAAATCAAGAGTGAGACGGAGGTTGGTGTGGTTATCCAAACAAAGTGCGATCTATTCCTAACATGTTCCGCTTCTTATGTTATGACTTCCGGTAGGGCTCTTATATCGCCTTCGGCGATAACAAACATTTTCTGGACGGAAAATTGTTTGAAAAGGATTCATTCTGTGAATAAAAGCCAAAAATGGCGAAATATTTATTAGAGGTTTGCAAATGGTTCAAGCTCAATTAGGCCGTCGAATTGATTTTCTTTCCCTTTCTCAATAACGTACCATAGTTATAAATGTAATATATTAGTTAAACGTTAGGTTTATAAATATTTCGTAAGTTCTGTGAATAATTATAGTTCGCTTATCTATGTCCCAAATACAATTAGGTAAAACATACTAATTGAATTTTAATCGACGCAAAATTTAACCACGAATTTCGATTAATCCTGTTATCCAATTGATATATATATCATACATTTTAAAGATTAGGTCCTTGCAATATAACATCGAAAATTATTGGATTCCTGACCTCAAACGTTCATTTGCACCATAAGATTATTCTATTTCACTTATTAACCTTAAATCAGTAATACAAACGCATCCAATTGTATGTAATCAATAATGTTTATGGCCAACTGCTCCATCGAAGTGAAATCTAAATATACATATATTAAAAACACAAGTCTCAAAACTCGTTAACATCAAAAAGACCTGTTCTACGATTCACAATCAATGCTAAATGATTTTCAAGCTGAGAGATAGAGTTTACTCTATTTATAAACATTCCGTTCAGAAAATACGCCCTGATTTTGGACCAGGTATTTACACCGTAAGCGAGATTGTGCTCAAAGTGGCGCCAACAGGTTATTTCGTCTGCTACAATCGATCGACAGAAGCATCCCCAGTTTTCTGCTCCTTTGACAAGGATGATGTCGCTGACATTTAGGATGGCAAAGTCGAAGAAGAGAGTTCGTTTGCACCACTTGCTGTGCACGAGAATAGCCTCTCTTTGGAATTCCTACAATTCGAAACTGTAATAAAAGATTATGGTTTTTAGATTTCAGGTTGATTTAAAAATTTCTGATGAAATCGATGTATTTACTAGTTTCTGTCTAACTTTCGTTTTCTGGTCGAAGTACCAAATCAATCGTATTGGGAATAATAATTGCACTTGAAGGGAGCGGTTATCATTCATTACTCGTGGAAATTTCGTGGAGGAAGGCACTTCAATTGGCCAAAGAATATAATTTCGCACGAAAGGCATCCGATCGTATCATAAACAAATAAACTCCCACGCCCACCCATGACGTCACTGTTCCACTCTTACGTCAAACACTTCTCCAAGATAGCTGCTCATTTCATGACATTTCATCCATTCATTTTATTTGCTACAAATTCCCTCATTCATTTCCCAAAGAGCTAAAAAGGCTAATTTCTCAATATAATTGCCGAATGTAAACTGCAAACTTTATGACCAAAGGAATGGATTTTCCATCATAAATCCCCTTCTGCGATTTTATGCAGAAAGGTTTTAAGATCCATATTCAGTTTTGCGACAACCGCAAACGCCTTCTCAGGTTGAGAATCCATTGTTCTTAATGGAAGCTAGAGTATGATAAAACACTTAATGGACCGTAGATGCTGGGGAAAATAACTCGTTAACTGTTTTACCTTCCGTTTCATCAATAAAGAGGTACTCGATGTAACGACCCATTCTTTACGTTTGAAACACAGATAACTTTTTTTCTTTACAGCAATCGGATCTTTTTCCGTCTGAATGCTGTTTCCAATGATCGTACTCTTCTCCGCTAAACAGTTGTTATGGCGATGCAATCCCATTGGAAGAATCACGGCTGTTAACACCTGAAAAGGCTATTTTATTTCCTCTCTTTTTGTAGGATGATTTTTTCAGAAGTTTTAATGGCGAATCGGTTCGCTTAACAAATTGCACTTACTTTTCGTATAAAACGACTGTATCATCATCAGTAATACTCTGCGATATGTAAAGAGTGAATCCCTTCAAAAAAATTAAAGGCACAGTCTAATCACATCCAAGGCCTTGCCTTACATATATAAACTTATGATCCATCATATATAAATAAGTTATGCAAAAATTAATTATAATTAAAGCAACTTACTTCGATAAAATTAAAATTATCGTGCTCCACATTTTAAGCCTGTCATTCTGATAAACGCAATCGATTACGGTCTTCATTTTCAATAATTTTGCAAATAATTTCTCTATAATTGTAGAAATCAAATGAATTGTTCTTACAATCATATCATTTATGGAGGAATGAACAAGTTTTTGGGATAAATTAAAGGTACTTAAACAAGAGTCTCGTTAATTTACTAAGTATTGCGTATAAGCAATTAAATATATCTTTTTTGGTATCTATTTATTATCGCGTAATTACAATACATGAATGAGATTTAGTTTTTGAATAATGAGTGTTCATTTGTTCTGTACCAATAAGGGAAAAAAGAACTTGATGGATGAATCAACATTTGGCGAATATTCCTAGAAACGAATCTTATTCCTCATCCATCACAGTAATGAGTGAAAAATGAGACGATTCGTTGAATGTAGATTCGTCCACAAAAATCAGTCTATTTATCGGTTGAGCAGCCTTAAATCTTCATCAGTTGTGTGCTCCAAATGTCAGTGATGTTTTCATGCTGTCAATGCAGATATGGTGTCTAAAAATAAATCTCCATCAATGAGGTCCTTCGAAGACACAACGCGAGAGCTATTAAAATGTTGATTTCTTATGAAAGGCGCTCGATTCTCATTTAATTTGTCGGCCGTTGTCTTCAGAGCGAAAATCGAGATGAAAAGGATTAAGTAATTCAAAAAGCCTTTAAAACGACTCCTATGAAATTCACTTTTATTTTTAGCTCCTTCTAAGAGTATTCATTTACTCCACCCCTACACCGATATAAGTATTTAAAAATATGGTTGAGAGGCGTTCATGCTTCAATAGGATTAATGCACAGCGTCGTTCTTTAGATGAAATCAAACACTTCTGGCGATATCTAGTGGAACTTTACCATGATAGCAGAAATAAAATATGTATCGTGATACTTATGTTCTGAAATCACAGTTAAAATCATATATTTCATTTTTATCGTGAAATTTATCGAAGCAATCGAGTAAGTGGATCGAAGCAATGGTTTAAATTTTACCAACTTTATACCAATGATTTAAAACTTTAGTTTTTTAACCTGTAGATTATTACTTACAAATTCTCTTCATTTTTAATGAGAAAAATACGAAAATAACGTAGCATTGGTGTTAGGGCATTAGGTTCGAACTCTGGTGATGGCGTACACTTTTTTACTCATTTAGTTTTATGCGTATTAGTGAATAAAACTATAAAGATTTCAAGTCGAGATATTTCCTCGTTTACTCGTTAATATTAAGCGTTGGATTTGAAGTGTTAATCAGTTCTTCAAACATCGAGGTCTTAAAAGAGATAAAAATAAACATCAATTCTTAGCATGAATTCGCTCCGTTCCTGTATATATTTTCCGAAGTATCTCCTCATACGAATATAACCTTGAGATTATGGGATTCTCTCCAAAGGGATTCCTGAAAATTCGAGGAAATACGAAGCTGAGAGGAGAAAGTCCAAGATGTGTGACGTCATGTTGATCAAATAGTAAATGGAAGGAAAGTTGGGTGGTAATGTTGGAACAGAGGTTCAACTACTGAGACTTGAGAAGGACTCGATTGAAAGAGCGAAAAACGGAATGAAGCGTATTGCGTATTAGTAATGATAATGGATAAGGTGAATCATAAGACCAAAGTATCCAAAAAACGTGCTAAACTGTTAAAAGGCTTTATTGAATACCCTTTTCTCTTTTCTCTGAGTTTCATTTATTTATCTGTCAATTCTCGTTCCGAGATATCGTTTTGGCTCTACATATCGAAATAATTCGAGTGGAAATGAATAGGTTATTCAGCGTATATTTGGATCCAACACCGTCCTCTGAAGCCACTCAACCCATACCTACAACAGTATTTCCAGTCAGTGGGCTCATTCGTTAATGGAGGAATCAATATCCTTCTTTGGGTTTAAATATTCGAGAGAAGAAATATATAAGTAAATATTCAATTAAAAATTTTAAAATGGTTAAAATGAAGCAATTAGAAAATAAATATTTGCGTAAACGACACTCGAAAGAATTAAATTATTTTATTTTGAATTGAGAAACGTCAATATTGGATTATAATTTAAAGAAAATAACTCTATTTTGTGATAGTAAATGAGAAGTGAATGAATGACCATATTTTGAATTAATACGTAAAATAATTTACATACTTCATTAAATATCATTTTCTCACTTGCTTATAGAGTAAACTGCTAAAATAAATTACTTAGAGGCATTTTTCTGCAAAATAAATTTTCTTTTAAATTTGAGAGAAAGCGTTATTGAGATGCATTGGATCCTATAAAGGTAATAGCCAAAGCAATCATCGGATGAAAATTCAAATGTTCGATAATGAAAGGTGTGATGGGTCCTGAAAGAGAACATACATTTGTATTTATTATATATCGTGATTTCAAAATTTACTGAAATTTAGAGCTGAAGATGATGAAATTCAGATTTTTTACATGAAAAGCTCAAAATGCAATTTCATGTCGAATAAAAGTAATGTTTTTAAGGAGAAAATGTAATCGAATATCGCTGTAGAGGGGTGTATCGAAAGATAGCGAACTAAGAATGAAAGTAACAAGTTGAAAATGTATTCTGTTCGGCGCGTGAGGATAATGAAGCGTCAACCGATGACAACAAAAAACGACAACGCATAAGCACGTCCTTTCTGATGGATTTTAATGAATCACAGAGATAAGATGTATAAAGTATATACAATCATAAATGCTCTCATTGAATCAAATATTTCCCTTATGCAATGTTACGACACAGATTTACGAGTTAAACAAGAATTAGGGGAATATTCTTTATCATAACCCATTTTTACTTTGAATATTATATCATTCAAAATTTAAAAGTAATAAATAATATGATTGAAAAATCTGGTTTGATTGATATTGGAGTACTTATGCAGTGAAAAAAATATATGAAGGGAGTATTGGAAAATGACTGAATAACTGAGTTACTTTTGTTACTCAATTCAAAAGAATACGAGTTGATGCGATAGATTTTGAGTCTGAGAATAAAGCTGGGTTACTCACCGCGGATTTCCCGTAACTTACTTTATATTCAGCATCTTACTGCATTGCGTTATGAATGAAAAATTAATTTCACTAAAAATATTCTCAGGTAATCAATTATCTCTTGATTTTTGATATCATACAATATTACAAATGATTTCGATATTGAATCAATTATATTATTTTTATTATTAGTTATATCCTCATTCTTCTTGATTTATTATTACCTTCGTACATTCCAGACGGTTTAAGAGTTTGTTAAAGATATTATGACGAATTAAGATTGAAAAATAGGCTCCCAAAATGTCTTCGATAAAAGAATATTCGGCAATGAATGTGTACTCGGAAAAGAGAAAACTTTCGTTAGAACTTTCGTAGCGATAAACACAACTGATGAACCTGCTGCGACTTGGAAAGTGTCCGATTGGGAATAATTTATACGTTCTTCCCCATTACGCGAACGATATCTCTGCCGGAACCGAATTCAGCACTTTTCAGCTAAAGTAGTTTCGTATCAAAGCATTTTAAATAGCCATTCCGCGTCCAGGAGTAAATGACCTCAAAACACAACAGTCGGCCGCAATCCGTACAGGTAGACGTGCAAGCGACACCTGTTAGATCTCGCTAAAGAAACTGCCTTATCCTGAGGAACATCCTACCATAGAGAAATTTTCAACTGCACACACACTCTTGTCAGCCGCTAATTAATAACTCATACAAAAAAGTTAAAAATAATATCTTTTTTATCGATGGTACGCTGGAAATTGAAGGCAGGGAAAGTACTCACCTCTGTCGCTTCCAAACACTCCCGGAAACTGTCTACGGGTCAGTCCAGGCAGCGGTCATCTCAAACCCGCTGCCTACGAGGCTTTGGAATAGACTGGAGAAGTTGGATCGCCGCCCGTAGCGCCTCCCTCGTCGAAGAGCGCAACTAAATTAATCTCTCCCAACCCCGTGCCATCTCCTTGTTCAGATGAGTGTTAGTGTGCACTGGGACAGCGATTAGTCAAAATTAAAAAAATGGGGGATTTTTTGTGTTTGCAAGACGTGAAAATGATGTATCTATTTTGTTGTGGTTTGTTTCGAGTGTGTTTTCATTTATGTCATGGTATCATATGATCATCTTGTATACGGAAATATTTTCAAAACTTTCAGTAAAGGAAATTAAACGATAATATGATAATAAAGGAAGGAACGGAAATCCTTCCACGCACACCGTTTATTGAACATAAACGGTGTGCCTGTCATCGCTCATCCCGCGTGTTTGGATTTATTATAAAAATAGTAGATAATTAAATTTAAAAGTGAACCCATTTCTATTTCCAAAGACATAGATTTACTACCATAAATTTTGCAGAAACCTTATTATCATCGGAAACGTCAGAGAACACATCGCAATTCTGTGAACACGTATCAGATTGACTGATAAGTTTGAGTCCTGTGTTTTATTTGAGTCGTATACGACTTCTGTTAAGATTTTTTAATTCGATATTGAATAAATGACAAAGGAGTCGAATTACTTTGGGAGAAATGTCTCATTCGAACTTCTTCGAAAAATGTCTTCTCCACTCACACCGCAATGTATGCTTTGGATTCATTTAATAGTTTCCGTGGAATATTGCGATGTGACATCGATCCGATAGCGGCACGATTTCTTTCGTTTTGCGTGATGAAGGCAATGAGCAGCCCTTTGAGGAAAAGCTGTGGAAACAGAGAAGTTACTTTAAGTTCACGGCCATCTCCAGGTCACAAGACCGGTTCAGAAAGTTCACAAATAAAATTCGATAGCTTTGAAACAGGAAATAATGCTCGAATCCAAAAAAATAGTGTTTAATAAACCATATACTTAAACAAAAACTTTTTATAAGTTCCACGAATATGTACATTTATATAATATTTTTGATAATTTGATCATTTCATTTTCTTCTTTTACTTGTGTTTTGCTAAGTAACGAATTTAATTCCGGATTCCAAACTTTATTCGGAAAACGAGTACAGTAAAAGTTCGTGAAAAGGTTGATATGTTTTGAGCAAAATTTACCCATCGAATACCCAAATTCTTAAGAAAGATCGATTGACGGAGGAAGATTCACGAGTTGTGCCTTGATTTTCCGTAATTTGGAGTTCACAGTGATGTTCGTGAAATGCGTCTATTGCTTCCATCTTGTCTCGTAGGTGTATATGACTCTTAGAAAAAAATCGACGAACTTCCATGACGAAAGAATTCGAAGATTTTTGTTTCACGGAAATTACCCGAAAGAATAGTCAAATAAGCCCACGCATTCTTTGCCACTCGCCTTTAGGTAGATTGTGTGGAAAAATCAGATTGGAATGAGTCTGAAAATAGGATGAAAAAAATCAGATTGATGTGAGAAGGGAGTTGGGAAGGAAAAGAGAAAGGGGAAATATGAACTAAACGGAGGATAAACGTACGAGGAATTTGGAAGTGGAAAATGGCATCAATTTCAATTAAATATGGGATTTTAATCTTCCAAAAATTAATGTTCATTTTAAATACCTCACAAGATATAAACTATTGTTCGATTTTTTCGGCTGATATTTGCATTCTAAGACTCAAATATTATCATATATTTCGGCAGAACTTTGACGAAAACAATTTACACCGTCCATTATAAATATAAAAGTAGAATTTCATTTTTCACTGTTTCTTGATTTGCTTAATATTTATCTCGCAAACGTTTGAAACACTGAATTATATATGAGCATATTATTACATCTAACGTAGAGTACAGGACAAGTGATGGTTCTCAAAAAAAGCACAGGAAACTGTAAAACAGTTGAAAAAGATATTTTTGAATACCCGATTATGTAACGGATAGCCATTTTCTTAGAATAACCATTACTGGAATTTCACTGTCTCCTCGAATTAGTGAAAGCCTCCTGTCTGCAATAAGTTTTAAAGATTACATCAAAACATTTCTCCGTCAATAGCCAAATTAACTTTCTCTGGAGAATCTATGAGGCTTTTATATGAGCAAACTTATGATTTTCGAACTCTCTAAAATCTTCCCTTTTTTACTCGTTGAAAGTCAAGTTTACAAGTAATTGGATAAAAAGTAACTATCGTTATAAAATATTGGGGCATTTTCTAATAGAAAATATTTTATTTTCTTCGGAAACCTAGATAAATATTGCACTTTATGAGTACCACCAGATAAAAATGGCGCATATATTTTATTATTATTTAAGGGTTTGAGGCGTTCGGCGTTGTCACTCAGAAATACAGGACAGCCAATAACATTATACTTACGCTTATTTGCCACTTTTCCGAAAAAGGTCAATTTTATCCCTTCTTCATGCCTCATATGACGAATACTTTTATTGTAACACAGAACAGGAAACAATCGTTTTATTGCAGTGAAATCACTTTCGGGGGATGATATAATATACTATTAAAAATAAAACATATGACAATCGAAGGAGTGGGAAACGTAATTCCTCAATGTTTTTTAAAGTATTATCTAGAGATGATAATGGAATTAATAATTATGATTTGATTGGTCAGTTGAAATTGTTCATTTTTCGTCCTTTATTACTGATTATGGACCTTGCAAAAACAAACTTGTTGTGTACTTGCATCATAAAGTCTATGATGCATAGCATACAATGAAACTAATAGCCAAATATATCGGCTCATACAAAACAGCCACAAAAAATTTACATTGTTGTAAATACTTTAATTAAATATAATCATTGCTATATTTTTAAATTAGTATCACAATTGCGATATCGCTATTCCTTAAAGTATCGTGAATTTCATACTGATTTTCCAAACCTGGACTGCTTTTTTCTTTTTAAAGTTTTCAATTTGCTTCTTTTGAAGTAATCGATGTATATTCTCGGCTACTGCATTTCAAAAAGTTTGCTGAATTCCAACTCAAAATGGATATTTGTGTGTAGTGCGTCACTTCTTAAAGATAAACAAATATGTGAGCATAAATACATTTAAAGTTGAAAAAGCACTGTACTCTGTTGACAAGAAGTATTCTCGGTGGAATACAAAATATTTCTTGGATCTCTTCAAGGCATTTCGCACTCAAAGAATTGCGTATTTTTCGACTTCAATAAGAGAGGAATTCATACGCCTCCATAATCTTAGACCCGTTTTCCGGATGTGTAACCAACGAATCCATGAAATGAGAACTTTCAGAGGATATGAGATTCATTCGGGTAAGAAAGTGAAATGAATCGCTCAGAGGTAATTCATTCTATTGTGGAGAATGAAAGAAGAGAGGTGGATATATTATTTTGTGCACTTCGTTTTTAGAATGTCATTTATTCAAGACTCATTAGAATTTTGTGATGTGAGTGAGAATAAATTAAGTACCTGCGAATTAACTGTACCTTTTGGATTTCTTCCTCAAAAATCGAGTCTAGGAGAAAGTGGAGGATGAGGTAAAAGAATTATTTCACTATTTAGTACGATTAATTATAGATAAATAATAATCAGATGCTACTGAATTGTTTAAGGTGAAATTTATTAGGAACCGTTGTATGAAGTATTATCTTTCACTGTTGGAATAATTAAAACAGTGCTAAAATATCGATTATATAGCGGCCGGTATTAAGAATTACGCAACTAAAAAATTATCACAAAAGGGACGCATGTTTAGTGTCACAATTATGGATGAATTGGAAAGATGCAATGGAGAGAGTTGAAAATGTTTCTAAAGCGGAGGATGAAGAAAGAAGAAAAGAATACTGCTGTTGAGCATTTCATCAACAAAGAAGAATCTAACAAGGGAATTGAAAAAGCGGTTGGAGGAAAATGTACAGCCATACCTTTTGTAAATTGAGTGCACTGGATACTCGATGCCTTCCCTCCAACGCGTTTGATTAATTAGAGAAAAATTTCCACTGTCCACGTCCACTGTGATCGCATGGGATTCATCACGTGAATTTTCATCCGCTCTTTGGTGAAAACTTTCTTAAACACGTCAATAGCTTGGTAATACCCCCTTTAAGATATTTTTGGATCCTGAGATTTATTATTTGATTATTTATTTAATCCTAAATGTATGTATATTTATTTATAAAATATTTTTTGTAAAACAAATGTCTTTTGATTTCTCTTATGTGTAAGTGACTTAATCAGACATACATTCGATATTATAGCATTAAGATAAGAAGTTATTATAATATACATAAAATGAATTTGGAAGGTAATTTTTTCTTATCAAAACAGTATATTTTATTATTAAGTATTAATAACGTGTACTGAATTTAAGTAAAATATACAATTGAGTATCCTGTTATGGATAGTTGCCTTGACTCCGTTAACAAATTAATACATTATTTCAAACATGCCGATAAATTTTTAAAATTTTAAGTTCAATACAAAGGTTAAAAAATAGATAAAAATCCAAAATCCAATGGAACTATGTTAATTACTTTTATAGTATTTAAGAAAAAGAAGGAATTAAATCCTTCATTTGAAATGCAATTCGTTATGAATTAGAAGGATTCTTATGAAAAACCTACTAATATTACCACAAAAATATATTTTATTAAAAGAACACGACCGGTTTCGATGAATGATCATTATCATCTGGTAATTTTTAAATATGTGAAACTTTCCATTATGGATTACCACACAACCTCGTCTTATTCCTTGAAGTTTATTCACTAAGAATTGCTTTAGTTGTGTTTGATATGAAAGCTGTGAATACGATTTAAAAGATTAATAATATTTTCAAATTACCGAAAATTCGACATTTATTACCTTATTTACAAAAGTTAATCAATTGAAGATAACATTTAACATTCATGATTATTAACTTTTTACGTTATTTTGCAGTATTGCAGTGAGTTTTATGTCTGTTCGCCCTTTTTATTTTATTGCCACGGAATTGCTACAGAATAGATAAACCTAAATAAACTTTTATCTATAATCAGCTCTGTTGATCCCTTTAAGGCAATAAATATGCTACAACAAAAGTTATTTATAATAAGGGCATTGAAGCGTAAAGTTTGAACTGATGAGAACTATTCATGTTACTCGTATTTTAATGTATGATATAAATTACTGAAAGCAGGAATGTTAACTTGTTATGCATCGTAATGTGATATTCATAACGAAATGGGAAAACGCACTTCGTTAGAATGAGAGCTATTGAACCATTCCTGTTGTTATAGAGATTTTGAGTAAACCCAATTAAGGCGAAAGATGGAACGGTAAGGAATTATTATAAGCTTGTCATATAATCAGAATATAAGGAAATGTATTATTTTGTATAATAATGTAGAATTTGAGGTGTTCGATGAAAACCAATTAATGTTCTGCGTTTCAGGAAAAGTTTAGAGAGTTCATAAAAAAAGGCTGATTCGCTCAGTTAAAGGATATAAATGATTATGAGGAAATCTCGATTTGCTTTTTATTGGAATTTTGGTAATAAAGAGCTTCAAGAGAACAGCGCTACTCTAATTAGCGCTATCCAAGGGCTAATGAAGTTCATTCGTTGCACTAACTTCTGCTGATGAAACTTGCTCTCACGTGTAATACATGTTTCGACTTCCTTTTGACATAAATTATTTTCTAACATTTCACCTTGAAATTTTAACCTAGAAAATCGTGGGAATTAGAACTCCAAGATTTTTGGGTCAGTACTTGATTTTTACGGAAATATCATCCAAGATTAGTCTCCTTTCAGAGCTATAAACATGTAGATAGATGTCTTCCTTTTTAACAACGCTTCGTGGTAAAAATTTACGATGGTTGGTTTGCATCGGTAGCAAGTTAGGTTTCAGCAGAAATAGCCAAGTGCACTGGAGTAGTTTAATTTAATCATCAATTATATTTGGAATGTTTTATCGTAGGAAAATTTATACTACCTATTTTCAATGTAGATATCGCAGGTCATTAATAAGTAAAGTGAGATTAGGGAATCCTTAATGTGAGTATAGGAAGAGTATATTTATTTATTGAATGCCGTAATTACGTATTTTAGCGTAATAGGGGACTTTTCATTCCAAAATGTTGCTCGCATATCTGATTTTTTACGAAAATTAGTAATATTCAATCAATTTTATTAATACAAAATGTTTCCTCAGCCTCTTTAGTGCATTTAGCTTTTATTATTTAAAGTGTTTTCTAATAGTTTTATTAATTATGTTTCTTACACTCTTTCGATCTATGTTGTTCCTAATTTAAAGTAGGTATTCCAAAAACATCATCATATCCCTTTAATGGTGGAATAATTTGAACGAAGAAATTTCCCATGTATATAATTTCCATATATTGTATTTCCCATATATAGTTGTTTGCTGTAGTTTAGTGGCTTTCGGAGAAATGAGCACTGGTTTGATGCAGAGATTTTTAAATTACAAGAATTAATTTTTCAGTATATCGTAAATGAGAAATCCTAGATTCTTCCTTTCTATAATTTGGGTTATTATATCTCTCTGGGAAAATAATGATGTAGTAAATAGGGGTTAGTTGAACTATAGTTATATAACCACATGAAATTATCAATTTTCTCTTCAAAGAAGGAATATTTGATGCTATTAAAGTCATTATTTTGGGTCCAATGCAGGGGTATAAATGAAATAAATTCAATCCAAAAACTCCCGATTCCTTAAAAGGCAGTATCTCATCATTTCGTACCTCAATAACCCACAAATCGTAGAAGGAATCAAATCTTACGGTTATCGATGCGAATCGCAGATTTCAAAGCGTTCATTACATTTCAAATGAACCATTACATCTAAAACCGTTGCTTCGGAAATTTCGCTCAAAATGGCGAGAAAGGTTTCATAAAATAACATAATGGATACCTGATAAACTCCGTTCCTCATGAGTTTTTCCTTCTGCTAAATTACGTCGTTCACTCTTCCCTGAGGGTGCGAGTTTTCTTCTTACGGGTTGACCGCTATTGAAGAAAACCTGTTGGAGGCCTATTTCTGTAAATACGAGGTATTCGCATATTCTCTCGTTGGAATCACTTGGAGAAGATGTAAGCGCTCTTTGAAGATAGTCTTTTTGTTTATGAGGTCGCGTCCTACGCTTTGTTGGAGAGATGGCTTTCTGTTGATTTTACGGAGCGTTTGTGCAAAGATGGAAGCATTTATGCGACGTTAAATGTCCTTTCCCTTCTTTATTAACTACACCGAATATTAACGAATTTCTTATATTCTTTTGACTGGAATTATTTTTAATTAAAAATTTAGAAGTAATAAGATGTAGATAGTTGTATGTTGCGATGCCTACTTAAGAAATTTAAAGTTGTTTAGGTATAAAATTTAAACAAGTAATATTTTTGTATGAAATTTGTCTTTAATCCACATTTTGTATTTCGGTCATAAGATTTAGGTAATAAAATCACTATGCATAAACTAAGAGCTCAAAATAACTGAATTCGAATTCTTACACGAGAAAAGTAAATATAAATGAACATTTTTAACAACATCTGGAAAACACACCTAACTGAAAATAATCAGGAAAATTTAATTCTATATATTTATAGGATAAAAAAACAGTTCTACTCGGTAACTTTTCTTGTAAGATATACATCTAAAATGCAATGAAGTTTTGAGAATTACTATGGAATGTTAGGTTTCATTTATCAGTTTTTTTTATTTAATTTAAATTTTATATTAAATTAATAATTTTTATCAATTTAAAGAAGGCCAAAACGTCGTCATATAAAAATAACCAACGCTTTCCGAGCTTTGGTTTTTTTCACACCTATTCCTCCGTAAATTATTTGGAAAGCGTCGATACATCAAAGTCGTTAACCTGTTATTTATAATTGTTATACGATTTACAGAACTTCTTTCGGTCACGCGATATCAAGAGTTTTGAGGGATTCAATGAATGACGACACCAGCAATGATTTGCGATTCCTGGAAATTTAATGAGAAAGCAAAAAACGTTCAGCGACACTTCTCAATTTAATTCCCAAAGAAATCCCTCCGTCTCTTTAATTTCGATTCTGAGATTATAAATCGAAAAGTATTCTTTTTCCGTTCGACGTTGGTTTCCGATCCCAGAGAATAATTTGCCGTCGATGACTTAGATTCCATTTGAATAATGTGCTCTGAATTATTTATTCCTATTGGATGATTGCTTACTTTGTGAATATATCCAAATTAGATTTTTAGGAATATCATTTGGGAATATAAAACCTTTCCGGAATTTGAACTTCTAGAAGTAACATTATGATTGAACCGAGTAAGGTAATAAAACTATGTGTACTTAATAATAATAAATAATAGTCTATTACAATTCTCTAAGATATTAATGTAAGTGTTACATGATCTAAGATTATTATAATTGACTGCAAGGCACTACTTTTTGATAATGTATATAAAATGGCTTATTTTACTCAGAGCATACAAGAATAAAATTTCAAGCAAGCTTGAAGTCATAATTGCAGTCTCTAGTATATGATATTTTACTGAAAAGAAAGTTAATAAATATTTTGTCTCAAAATATATACGAAGGTAAGAGAGTACTATCATCAATACCCATTAAAGTTTTCTTAAAAACTAAAAAGTGTCTTATTATATGCGAGTACTAACACCTTAAACGTAACACTTTTTAAAATAAAATTTGATTAGGTAGGGTATAAATTACCTTTTCCGTTTTCTTTTATAAGAAGATTACTTTTAGAATGGATGAGGATATGAAGAAAAATTATAATTTATGAGATTATGGAAAAAATTTAATGTTATTAAGCAAGGCGGAAATCTATTACAGCTTAAATAATTTATTTATTCCATATGTGAAAAATATAAATAGAACAGTTAGACAAATTTTAAAATTAAGCGCTCTCCACAGATGATTTTTTTTCTCTTCATCCCGCAATGTCTTCATATAATTTCGATTGGTGAAAAACATTTTTTAATTTCCAAATAATATCTGTAAAAGACTTTTTTCTAAAGTTCATTTCAGTTAAACAGAACACTAAATATTTTAATAGGAATTCTGTTTAACTGAACTATCTTTTAGAAGACCTTTTAATTAAAGCTCCTTTGGTGTTTTCATTCACTTTTTTACTGCTATGACAATTTTTTGGATCCTTTGTATCGTTCTCATTTCTCAGATTCATTCTTCCTAGCTGTATGACATCTTTGTTTACAATGATCTATGATTTTGTGACTTCCTTGTCTTACGCTCGAAATGCCTTCAATTTAGCTTTTACCTTAACTTTCTCTTTTTCATCCGTAATTCAATTCCTGAAATTGTCATCATATGCTGAGGAACCTTAAACAACTCCAACCCCATTCAAGGATGTATGATATTGAAGCGAATCATATCGAATACCTGTTTTATTGGAAATTTATCCGGAAGTTATCTTTTATTGAGATTTGATTTTGTGCATTTTCAAAACTGAGGAATATCGGCTCCGCGAGTTTATGAGTACAATGCGGATGAAATTACTCCGTAAAACGTTTACAAATTGAGTAAAATATTATACGAAGTACCCGAATATTTTTCTATTTTGTGAGTGTTTCCAGTTTTTCATCAGCAAATACCCGCTGTGCATAAAAGTGAAATATATTTCTCATCATAATCAAAATATCACTTTCAATGCATAGGTAATATTGGCACAGTTCTCTTCCCAAATATTAGCGTGTACTTTTAGCATATTAAAACACTGAATGCTGTTGTGTGGGTAAGTATTTTAAGATGGAAGTAGTTTTTTGTGTCGTTACTCAATAATTACTTTCCCATTGAAAACAAAAATTATGAAGAATTAGAAAAGTCATTTTTGATTTTCACAACAATGATATGAAATTTATGCATCGACAATAATTCTCGAAAGAAACTACGATTAGAGAATCATCTCCAAATTTGATTGAATATATCCAGTCTTAATCAAATAAAAATTCCTCTTTTCTTGAAGTGCGTTTATCGATTTAAATTTAACTTGTCCTAAAGACCTGAGGACGGCCTGTGTGTAGAAGGTAAACTATTCATGGAAATTTTATATCTTAAGTTTTCTCCCATATTATTTGAATTGAAATCTCATTCCAATAAGTACGGCTCGAACTGATTGATTATAATGAAAATGGCTTGGAATATATATATATATATATATATATATATATATATATATATATATATATACGAGTAAAGGTGTGCTTGCTAACAGCAAGCAGATTAATAATATATCTTGTAATGACAAATAACATTGAGGGAAAGGTTAATCTTCGTCCACATTACTAAATATAAGTTAAACGAAATTATCGGAGCGCACATATACTTTGAGATGGTCTTCCCATGCTTTTCTTAAGGCAGCATTATTCCCGCCCCGGCGTCGAACCGAGGCCATCCTAAGAAAATCACTGTCATCTTTCGCTTTGATATGATTATCTTTATAAACACTCCAAATTTCAAATGAAAAAACCTTAAGGAAGTACCTCAAAATGAGACCTATATTCCCTATGAATTTTATATAGAGATATAGTTAACGCTCCCTAGAATCGAACCAACGACGAATTACAACAATCTTAGGGATGCATTTATATGAGAATGGTCCCTTTTATGGCTGATTGAAATTTTGAACCTCTGCGCGGTTGGGAAAAGTCATAAAAAGCTTTCGGAAATATGGTCAATGTATTTTATACGGGAAAAATCGAGATAACGGGTCGCTCTGGAATCGAACCATTGGCACATATGCCGGTGTTGATTTTATTTGAAGTACATTATGTATGTATCTATATTTGAGGAAAGTTTGAATGATTTATGGACAATATTAAGGGAGCTTCGATTTTTTAAAATTTGAAAATATTTCACCTTCTGACATCGAACCCATGACCAATTGTGCGTAAAATAAAGTATTTTTCCATATATATATATATATATATATATATATATATATATATATATATATATATATATATATATATATATATATAGCTACATGAAATCTCAACCTTCTAGCTTAATGGTAAGTATTTTAAAATATTATTTGAAAAACGGCCCCATGCATTCTTAATGGGGAAAATCGATTTTTGGGGCCTCCTAGAATCGAACCCATTATAGGTAGGGTCGGTTTTAGATTTTTTCCTAGGTGAGATTTAGTTGGCCATTACGTGAAAAAATCGACGGGTTTGGGCCTGACATTACATATATATATCCCCCCAAAGCGTCTATATATAATAGATATAGATATATATATATATATACATACACATACATATATGTCTTTTTCTGTTTGAAGCATTCATTATTCATTCAACCATTTTTATTATTTGCTATAAAGTAATGGTCAATAATTTTAGTTATTATACTTTATGATGGCACTAATAGACCTCATATTTCATCATAGGCAATGGTCACTTCAAAGTATTGTCCTTGTGCTCATTAGTGCTAAAGTAAACTTTGAGCATTCCTTCACAAGTTGTCGGCGCTTGACTTTCTCTCCTCATCTCTTGAAAAATTTCGCATATTTGGTTTGGTGTTTTGGAACTCAGAAGATGGGGAATTATTGCATCAGAGAAAGTCCGTCTTTCGTTGTTCAAATAACACGACTTAAGATTAGTTTGCGTATGACATTCGGTCCATCCTTAATTGCTTCCAGCTCCTTAAGATAATACTACACTTCTTAATTGGATTTAATCACATCGTTTCTCTTTTAAAACAGAAATATACTATCATCTTATTTCGGTAAAATAATCTTTTTCGTTTGAGATATATGCAGGGAAATGTTTATAAAATCCATCTGAAGTGTTCATAATTAGTTTTCAATAATTTCCTGAAATCGTTCCCTTGGTTCATTTTACCTTTGTTTTAAATTTATTTCCCGTTGGGACTCATTTACGTGAATAACATCCTAGAACCATCTCTCATCAAATACATTACTACTTTCAAACTATAGGATATAAATCCTGGGATATTTATGTCTCGTTGCTCGGTAGCTCTTGGTAAAGAAAAACGTTTATGGTTGGATCTTCACATAAACGCGTTGATGACGACGCACTTCCGTCTTAAACATCTGAAGCGGTCATATTTGCCCTTCTTTGTTCTGTTACCATTTTCTTTTCTCGAGGCCCCATAAAAACTCCGTATAGACAATGATAGTTGTGCAAGGCCTCAAGGATGGAACTGATCGCACTTCTGAAGTAGATGCTACGTTTCATCTTAAATCGATCGAAATGAAGCCGATCAAAGTTCTCAAGAAAGCGTTCATCAATCATTAAAACATGTTTAGACACAAAAAAACTGATTCACCCGGTTTCAACTTTTTCGGCAAAATAAATTAATTTCGAAACATGCGATTCATCGTTAACTTCTGATGAATGCAAGCGGAAATGTTTCAATCGTTTAATAATTTGCGAATATTGCGAAGTATTTCGATTTAGAAATGAAGTTCCTCGAAATCAGGTCATCTCATATTCATTGTTGTGTCCTCGAACTGCGATTCATTAGCGATACTTTGCCAATAATTCATTTTAGCGTATATTAACAAAAGCAATTCCGTTGCCAAATTGCTTTAATCAATTTAGGTTTCTATTGGTTTAATATCATTAAAGATCTATATTCAAGTTCAATTATATATTATTATTATATTATTCCCTAATTTTTATTCTTTGCGAATGAAAAATTACGATATGCAAAGTTCGGAACATAATAGATTACAATTATAAAATTAACTGCACTGTATAAAGTACAAAGATACTTTGGCTGAGGGAGCAAAAGTAGACTGATTGGCATTCGTCCTGGAAGAGAGGGAAACCCCACCATAAAATCTCTCTTAAAACAGTGGTTATCGATAATAAAAGTGAATTAGAAACTAATAAAAGATTATTAGGCATAAAAAGTATTCGAGCATATAGATGGAGGTAATATATTACAAATGTTACTCATATCTGTCTTGAAATCATGGCGAAATATTGCACTAAATTCATATGTATTAGTATACAAAGTACACAAATTTATGTTATACATTTAAAGAGGAAATGGAAAAATATAATCGAATCTATGAATAATGCGAGAGATTTTGAGGCTCAATTTAAAAGAAAATCAGTTTCAATTGGATGCACAGACATCGAATGTAAATAGTCTCATTTTATATTTAGCCGGCGAAACAGAAAAAATCAATCGCAGTGATAGAATTTCACTGAAAAGTGAAACATTTTCTCGAAAAGATAAAAAAAAAAACATATCTGACATCACATTGTATCGCAATCAATACGTCACTTCGATAAAGTTATTTTAGTGAACAGGAGTCCCTTGTGAGACCCCGCATTGCGCTCCTTAACAACTCTCACCTTTAAAAGATGGAAGATTTTTTGGAGGAAACTTTCTCACTTTAACTACATTGTTCCAATTGAAGCGAAATTGTATGCTGAAAATGATACATATTTTAACTTATTAGAAATAAAGCGGCTCACTGAAGATGATTCACGTTTTAGATAATCGAGATGTGGAAAATTGACACTTTGAACTTGATTAGCAAAGTTTTTGTCGACTGTAAAAAAGGACATCTGCCAAAGGGTCTTATGAACTCACTCGAAATGTTAATCATCTGAATGAAAGATCCTCAGAAGGTCTCTTTTTTATATTGCCGATACTCGGGGTGATCGATTGACGAAATCCAAACAGAGAATGTTTGTATTAAATTTTCCTGTGGAAGAAAGATTGTCCTAAGAATTTGAAAAGTTGAGGGGAATTGGAAAACGTATTATTTGAAATAAATATGTAAACTGTAAGTAATTAGAAAAAAGCAAATGTAAACATCAACTATTGAAGATATCTTTATGGAAATAGAACTCCGAGTTTTTTATCTTCTAAAGCCCCATTTGGATTTTCACTTCATTCTCTATTAATTGTCAGTTTCTCTTCTTTGAAAAATATACTAAACACTCATTAATTGATTAAAAGGATTCTCACCCAATCCTCAAATGTGGCTCTCCATTCTGTCTACGATTCCTTTGCGTAAATTAATTAACAAAAGTAAATAAAGTCACTCTTGATATACGGAAGTGCATGTATTTTTGGCCACAAAATATAATAGCGTGCGTCGAAAGAGCCTTCAAAATAACTTCTCCATGAATATTATATGAGAGCTCGTCTACTTCATTTCATTACTTTTCTGCGATGGACAGCGGAAGTGGAAATCGTTAATACATTACTTAATTTAAAAGAGGATATAAAGCAGCGCTAATTGATATGAATGTGGACTCGCTTTCTATTTCCTCAAAATTTAGGAAAGAAATTTAAATAATTAATATACATTGGAATAAATCGCAGTCCAAGGTTAATTCTGAATAAGGTGTTTGGTTTTAATTTCTCGATTCTAATAGTAGAAAATTATATTTGATGAAGTGGGAAAAATATGTAGAGCGGTAATAACAAACGCGTTTGTATCATTTTCAAGAAATTTTTCATCTACATTATGTTTTTGTTTCTTTTTGACTCTAAAATTTATATGTGCAAGTATTATAAATACAGAGCAGGTAATGAAATAATATCTCGGTGTAGATGTAATTTCAGAATTGAAAAACAATATCCGAAAATCTTTTTCACCTTCAGGATGATTCACAGCCATAAAATGTGCATCTTCGTTGAAAACGAAAATTTTATAGTTGTAACTATATTGCTTGTTTTATAGCTGAAATTTCTGTTTTATTATTACTTCTATATAATCATCAAATAAATTTTTATCACATAAATGCTGTCTTTAATCTTGGATTTAATGGAATCGACGTAATTGAGATGAAATAAGTGTTCTTCTGAAAGTATAAACTTCTTGTTTTCGACTGAAATATCGTATATAGAATACTAACAGGGAATAATTGAAAATATTATTCATATCATATCTTATACTGTTTATTTAATATAATAGGACAAATAAACTATTATAAACTTTTAAATGAAAAAAGAGACGGTAATCATGGATCATGGAAGTTTGAAAATGCGAATTGAAAGCGGTCCCAAAATTTAGTAATTTTGCCATTAATCAATTCTATTACATAAAATTTCACTCGAAAGCGAAGTGACTTAGGTAAATAAAACATGTCTTGGGAACGTGACGGAATGATTTTTTTAGTCACGCACACAAAAGTATGTCAGTTTGAATGATTTATGCGAAAATGCAACACCCATTGCGTGGGCAACTGTACTCAGTATCACACCTAGTTACTCCTATACAGAGGCTATAAACTAAGACAGGATATTTGATCTACTACACGATCTATATCGGAAAACATGACTCTATGATTATTTAAATTTATGAAACTAATTTGTTCATTCGAAAGGGGATTTTAATTTATTTATTCTATAATTGCAAATATCGAAATCGACATTTTTCTGAGATAATGAAAGAGAATTACTTCAAGACCTTAATCAGATTTACGCAGAACTAACTTTACTACCAAAGCATTAATTGCTAATTTTACTACTTATTTTTAACATTTTCAAAATTGATAAAAACAAAATAATAATTTGTTTTGAAACAGGAAATTTATATGTTAACAGGAAAGTTAATTAAGACAATATATGCTGATAATATAATATGATTCCTAAATTGTTTTAAGTTGTGAATTTGTTGATCCTTACTCTTACAGGGGAGGATCTGTTGGAAATACAGATGACCCCACTAGTTTTTTGTTACGCTGTTCCGTGAAACGGGTGTGTCCTACTTCTCAACATTATGGGGATTGAGTTGAAAGCCGATTATAGTGAGATTTTGTTTCATTAACCGTAAAAATATAAGATGTGTAAATATTTAAACCGATAAAGGACACTTTTTTGTTCATAGATTATTAGATTACTATAAAGGATATACGTCAACAAATCCTTAAGAAACTAATCATACACTTTATTATACATAATTTCATTTGAATACACAAAGTCAAATAAAAAAGAACTATCTACAGAACTGATCTACAGATTTTACAGAGATAAACTTTTAGCTAAAACTTTCGATTAGAACGAAGAGATTCTCTTTTAATTATGAGTTCTATTTTAAGTCCCCAGCATTTCCTCTTCTGATTTTCGTTTATCACTCCAAAGACCACCAAGATGCATAATGTATGCAATTTCTCCGAGGAAACCAGCCGCCACTTCAGCAAGAGTTACTTTTTTGAACACGGACATGTCTCTCCGCGTTTTTTCCTCTAAGAAATGATTTTAGTAACCAGTATGAAATTTTATTTGGATTTTCTAATTTCATATTGCATATTATTATTGATAATCGGACAGTATTTATTTCTTTATTTATGTTATAATTTCAAAAACCTTCCAATTTGAATGAAAAGGCAATTAAATGAAGTTATCTTTCTATTTTCGAGTTGGCAATTACAAAAAATAATTAATGCTAGAAATTAAAAAAACTAGATACCCACAATACGAGTAATCCACAATCGCACATCCTATAAATTATTATGGTCAACATCTGTAAATAATTATCTGTGGAAAGTACTAAGGTATTCAAAATCTTGTCCATCATGTCGTTTAAAATCATATGCATCACCCGCTTGATTTCGATTATCTTTTATAAAATTACAGGAATTTCATTTAAATTTTAATAAAATTATCAAATCCAAATTTTCCCGAGTGAGAAACAAAGCAGGAACATTGTGTACACAATCTATGCCTATGACAGCCAATGAACATTTCGTAAAGGTCAAAAGAGAAAAAAAATCATCCACAAATATCTTGAAACGATGGATCAAAAGTCAATGCGATGCTTCTAATATATAATTCAATTTATTTGGGTCAAGAAACCCATAGATTGAGAAACTCCTCATTACTAATTTATTTGGGTTCTCTGATTATAATGCCCCCCATCAATCACAACGGTTTTAGTAATAAACAATTTTATTTCTGTAATGATTTTTTGCCCCTCTGTTTCTGTAAATATTATCGAATTTTGTTTCTCCATGGAATCCAATAAAAAAGAGTACTCATTATTTGTCATTTTAAGTATACCTTCATATAACCTTCGTTTGAAAATACAATAAGACTTTCCTTTAAAATTTAATTTTCTTACGGCTTTTGCATTCATGAGAATAGTAAGAATCTTTTGTGATAAAAAATGTCTTATTGCCTACAATGTTAAGATAATTCCATAATATAACTATGGTCATCATTTGTGAAATGGAAACAAAATAAAATTGACAAGAAAATAAAAGATGTAGATAGACGTATTAGCAAATGTAAGTGAATGATAATACTTACACTCTGTTCGCGGACGTTCGAATTTAAGATTTTGAGTACCCTTACTCATTACTTTGGCTCATTTAATAAAATAATGAGTTATTAAGAAAATTATTTAAACACGAATTTTATTGAAGAATTGGAGCTATCCAATGAATTACAGATTATGATTAATATCTTAAATGGGAATTTTTGCGGAAAATCGAAGTCAAAAAGTTTCAGCACTCATAAATATTTACTCAAGATTATTATTGTAGAAAAAAGATATAATTTAATGATGGGATGAAATAAGCTCTTTTAAACGATCTTCCATTTCCTTTTGAAAGTAATTGCGAACGAATGAATGACGTAGCGGAATAATATTTGACGCTCGAATGGCTAATACTTTGGAAATTATGTCAAAATATTTGTGTCTGACTTTGCGAGTTTTAAATATTTCGTTCTGTATAAAAATCCTAGTAAAGTATAGTTTATCCTAATTAATGATGATGTTACATGTAAAGTCATTTTAAGTATAATTTACTGTTGATTTTCTCAAATTATGTATTGAAAGTAAAAATTTGAAATTGGCACAACAATTTATCGGTATAACCTTTATTTAAATTTTTTCTTCACACCTTTACCTGAAAAAACTTTTGTACGCAACTTCACTACTTCATAATGCTTTTTCTGTCTTCACGTTATTTTTATATCGATTGACGAATAACGGTTTTTTACTTATACTCAATGTGTTATTGTCAGTGCATCGAGATATTTCGCATTTAGGCCGGCAACAGGTATGTTAACTCAATATCGCTTTCATCAAAAGCTTCAACCCTTTCAGAAAAATCCATAACAAATGTTTAGGAACATTAAAAAACTCTGAAAAATGGCTGTTTGGTACTTTAAAATAATTAAAAATTAAAAACTCTGAAACTTTTTGCTCATGGTAATATAATAGTTCTACTCACTAATGAATTTCTGAATTTCATCCAAGGAAAAAGATACATTGGATTGAGAGGAATTCGGAAATGTTGTACTTTGAGTACATCTACATATTTACCCTGCGAGCCGCCTTTCGGCGTTTGGCAGGGGGTGCATGCACCGTGACTCTATTTCACTAGGCGATTATTTTCGCGAATCTTCTTTTACCTTTGCAATTAAATGTCTATTTTGATAGCATTTTCATGATATTCTACATTATTTTTAAAAATAAAACAGACTAAAAACCTTGGCATGGAGGGAGGGCTTGAATGCTCCAATCACCCTCACTGCCAACTATATAGAGGAAGTCAAAGCTGTGCCAATACCTCACAGAAACAACTACGAACTTTATTTACCAAGGCAGTTTAATGCAATATGTTAATAAACACAATGAAATAAAAGATAAATATTCCTTCCTCAAGGGGAATGTTACATAAATTCATTCAAAATTAAGAGTAGAGAATGTAAAGTATTCTATTTCCCTAGGCGATTATTTTCCGAATAGTCCGCGGAAAAAATGAATTTTTAAAACGCTCCGTTCGCGCATCTATTTCTCTGATCTTTCTCGCATTATCCGATCGGCCTATATAACAAGGTGGACGCATTATACTTTCCACGTCTTCTATAAAGGAGCTCTCCCTGAATTTATCTAATAATTTAATTCTTTGGCTCGACCTTCTCTCTTCTAGTAATTCCCACCCGGCGTCCTTTAGCATTTGCGTTACGCTCGCTGTTTTATCGTATGAATTTTTTACGAAGCGTAACGCCTTACGCTGGACCTTTTCTAATTCCCGAATGCAGTCTTTATTTGCAGGGTCCCATATGCTGCACGCGTACTCGAGGTGAGGCCTAACTAACGTGAAGTAACATCGTTCGCGAACCTTTTCATCGCTCCTACCGACTATTCTTTTGACGAAACCGAGTTTTCTTAGTGCTCGACCACATATGTTACGGATGTGGGCACTCCAATTAAAGTTATTCGTCAGCGTAACTCCCAGATATTTTACAGATTCCCCTATTGCTATATTTTTCCCTTGAATGCTATATAGAAAGTCATCGGTAGTGGACTTTCTCTTAAAGAAGTTAATTTTTGAATATTGAGCTCTAATTTCCAGTCATCGCACCATTTCCCGAAGATATCTAAATCTTTCGATAGAGCTAACCTGTCCTCTCTACTATCTATTTCTCTGTAAATAACCGTATCGTCTGCAAATAGTCTAACGTTACTGTCAATGAGACTACCAAGATCGTTAATGTAAACTAAAAAGAGTAAGGGCCCTATTACGCTACCCTGTGGTACTCCCGATGTCACCTTAACGGGGTTAGAGCTGGCCCCATCTATCACTACTCGCTGTTCTCTGTCGGAGAGAAAATTTTCTATCCAGTTTATTACTTCGACATTTATTCCAGCAACTTTGAATTTGTAAAGCAACTCCTGGTGAGGGACCTTTTCGAAAATCTAAAAATATTGCATCCACTTGCTTTTTCTTTTCGGCTAATGTTAAAATGTCGTGGACCAATAATGCAAGCTGAGTCTCACAAGATCGCGTCTTACGAAAACCGTGTTGGTTCCTAAAAATGAATTTAGAAGTTTCAAGGAATCCCATTAAAGAACTAAGGATTATATGCTCCATTACCTTACCGTTCAGTGACGTTAGAGATATTGGTCTGTAATTCGATGGGTCATCCTTTTCTCCGCTTTTAAATATTGGAGTGACGTTCGCGATTTTCCAATCATTTGGGACCCTACCTTCACTAAGAGATTTCTCAAATACTATTTTAAGAAAAGGAGCGACGCTTACCGCAACTTCTTTTAATACCCGGGCTGGTATATCTTCAGGACCAGGAGATTTATCGGACTTAATATTGCGCAGAAGCTTAGTGATGCCGTCATCACTGAAGGTGATTTTAGACATTTTTCCAGGCGCGTCTAAATTTTGCATGGTACGCGATGAACAATTGGGCGTAAATACACTATGGAAAAATTCATTTAAAATATTAGCTTTGCCCTTAGCATCGTTAACTACTTTTCCGTTGTTAATTTTTAAGGAACCTACTGTTTCCACTTTGCCTTGAACCTCCCTAACGTAGGACCAAAAGGCTTTAGGGTCGTTGTCTAGGTGTTCGCATAAAACTTTCTCCTTGAACTGACGGAGCGCATCTCGCATGATGCGTTTTGTTTTTGATTTGGCTAATTTGTACTCGCTCAGCAATTTATTTGAGTCGATTTTGTTCGGAATCCTCTCAGTGGATTTTATTTTAGAATGTAAGCGCCTCTGTTTCTTAAGTGCTTTTCTGGTCTCTTTATTGTACCATCTAGGTTCGTTATTATGATTACAGTATTTTGAGGGCACATATTTAACTGTTAAATCACGCATTATTCTAATGAACGAGTTCCAAGTGTCCTCGGTATTTAAAGACATCGCGTGTGTTTCGAATGAGAGAAAGTTTGCTAACGGGTCATTACGGAACCCCTCAAAGTCCGCTCTCGAATAGAGATACATTTTGCGTTTAGGTTTACGGTGCTTCATCAAATTAACATCAATATTTATTATAATGGACTTATGATCGGATAGTCCTTCACATACCGCGATATTTGATATTCGCTCGGGCATATTGGTGAGAAGAAGATCTAATACACTCCCTAGTGGGCTCTTTGACCATCTGATGCAACGAATTTCTTTGTGCTATACTTAGTAACTTTCTACAAGAATCACTATCCCGAGCTCGCTTTTTAACTATGTTATTCGGCCAATCTATGTCCGGAAGATTGAAATCTCCACCTATTAAAGTTATGCTATTATTATTTTTTCATCATTTAGGTTTAAAATTATTCCTTGAATTTAAATTTATTGTGGTCGAAGCATTCCTAAGTATAGACGAGCCCTTTATTCTAAAAAACGCCTACAATGCTCGTAAATTCTATGAGCCACCCTGCCCGCCGCTTCGGCAGTATAGTGGACCCCAGAGCCGTTTAAGGCGAGGGAGCACGATCGGAGAGTCGGCCGAAGGTCCACGAAATCAGCTCCCATGCCCTGACAGAAATCACGCAGCCTCGAATTCAGTCCTTCAAGCTTTCTCCGAATTCGATGGCCGCGGTCGGTCCGCGGGACAACGCTGCAAATGGAGAGCCGGACATCGACGCCCGCACTCGCCCAACCTCAGAATTCAGGTCCTTAAAAGAACGCCGAATATCCTCGGTGGAGCGGTTACAAGCGTCGTTGACCCCAGCGTGGGCAACCACCCGCAACTTGGAACAACCCATGTCTTTGGCCGCCGCGCCCAAAGCACTCGTGACATTGGGCACACACCCTGAGGGAATATACCAGGACGTAGTGCTCAAGTCACCTTCCTCTCCACCTTTCGCCGCAAAGGAGCCACTATCCGCTTCACATTTGAGCCCCCTAACAAAACAATCCCCCCTCCCTGACTTCCTTTAGGGACTGCCACTCAAGAGGGCAGAGACGCAAGTGTCGCCGCCCGAACAGGCCCAGCTACACTTTGCAGTGGTGCGAACCTATTGCGGACAGGAATAGGGTTCGGCTTCACCTCCCTAGCGCCCAGGCCAGCTCGCGCTGCTCCGCCACTCCTCGTAGCCATCCTCCACTCGGGCTCAAATCGAGGTACCGACACCGGATGGACAGGCGTGGGCCGAACCAGTTCCGGGACTGCACGGCCAGCGTTCACTTTCCCTAATCAGTGGCGCTGTACGAACAGGGCGACCCCCTTCCGTCCATCGGAGTAATTCCTCTTCTCATCACCACAGAGCGAAGCTCCTCCAGGGCTTTCTCTAGGTAGTGGATCCGTGCCCACAGGGGGTCGGTAGCCACATGCCTTTCAAAACTCCCAAGTGAAGACCTATAGGAGGCCATCCTAACTGTATAGAATTTACTTGAACTTAAAAAATAAAGGGAACTAGTAACAAAAAACTATCTTCCAAGAACGCAATTTACCATCCGCACCTGAGGAGCAAGACAAGTAAGAAGGGTGTATGAAATTTAAACTTGAGAAGTTTGGTAATATATATGTGACTAAGGTTCAATGAGGTAAACTAGGTATTAGGCAACAAGACTAAATGCAAAGTTCCTTGGGGAGTTTCAAGAGGAATCTGAAGTTATAAGTTTTATATATATGCGAATTAAAGATTCTACATACACTTACGAAAAAGGAAGACACAGATAATAAATAATCAACTTAGGAGGGAAGTATATAAAAATATAAGAAGAGAAAATACGAAGATGGGTGTATTGCACTTAACACTCGCACGGTCTGGATACTCTGCTACGAAGATCTCCTTCAAATTCCTCTAAGTTACAACACTAGGCACTGTTAAAAGCAAAAACTAAGCACCACACTGCATTATAAATAAACTAACACTGTATATGTTAAATAAGCACTATAACTAAGAATTATGAGGAAAAGAGGTAATTCTAAAAAAGCGCAGAAACTTCTGCGACTGCAGCAGGTGCACTCAGGGAAAGTCCGTCTCCTGAGACAGGTAGAGTGAATGAGTAGATTAAAATAAACAAGATGAAACTTCTTGTATTTTCATCATACTATAAAGATTTATATATACAATACAATAAAATATCTATCCAAATGTAATTACTGCTAAGTTATAGGGCACCCTAACTAGTTCCACAAAGAAAAGGCCTCGTCATTTGATTTTTAATTTGTGAGACGACGATAATTAATGTTAAGTATTCTAAATCCATGAATATTTATTTGAAATCAATTACTGGTTTCCTCTTCTCTTTAATCATGAAAAGAAAACATTAACACGAACTACCTTATCGACAGTATAATAAAAAACCGATTTTGTAGAAGGTGGCTGATCTGACATTTCGGGAATATTGGGGATTCGTGTAATATTCTGTTAAGGAATTGCTGTGAGGGAATTTAAGTATTTTTATGCCACTGATTACTGAAAGCGTTAGTGATGGAATGATTAATAAGGCCAACGACCCGAAGGGAAAGTTTTGAATACCTTCCATCCGTACTGGGAAATTGACAATGAGTAGGGAATTTATTTCAACGAGAATTGCCTCTGAAGTGGTTTCTCAACATCGGCAATTGAAAGAGCGAAAAAGAATTCCTTTTCAAGGATAAGAAGTCTTGTAGACAGACGCACACGCGTTGAGTCAACGAAAGTTCCTTTCGGCGCCATTAGCGTGATTAAATTCGCCATCAAATATTGCCATGGAGACACTCCGTTTACGGGAAACGGTTGTTTTGCGTTGCGCATACGAATGCAGCGTTTGTTTACGAGATTTCGCGTGAAGTCGCCGCCAGGGGGCTAGTGATCGGGAGTCAACGATCCCGAACGAGATTGAAAGGACATTGAACTAAACGGCAAATAAAACAATCAACTGGTAGAAAATAAAATATCGAAGAAAAATCGTGAGAGGAAAATTCATTTAAATCATAATTACCAATTGGCAAAAGAGACATCATAGGAATTTGGAGCTTTTCAACGCGAAACCAAAAGTTGATTAAATTCCCTAAAATCAAAGATAGGAACAATAAACTTTACCCTTCCAACGTCAGGTTCCTGGTAACAGAGAAAATATATTTTTTGATATTTTAGTTACGATGCACGTTTGTTGCTATACGTTACATTGCGCTGGTATTAGCTAATATTTCCATTTCAAATAGTTATATTTTGATCGATGGTTCATGTTATATAAAGTCCCAAATTATCCCGTACATAGCAGGAAGAACCCTTAAGCTGATGGAATCTAAATTACTGGAAGATTTTTAATTTTTCGCTCACTAAGGATGTTGACTCCAAGTGAGAGCTGTCAAATCGTAATGTGTTACACGTGTTCTTTGGCGGTGAAAGTGGATGGAACTTGCCTCAATCAATGTTTTCTATAAACGAATCATTGGCCACAATTACACATAAGAGGACAAAGAGTACTTTGATTTCTGTAGAACGAGAATGGACGATAAGACTGCTTTTATCTCCAATTTTCAGTTAACATTTTAATTAAACACATGCCTACTTGTATATTAAGATGAAGTAGCATAAATATTCAATACTGTATGGCTCATTAATCTAAAAGTCATCCCTTCTCCTTATGAAAATAGTGTATAGCTAACCGGAACAATATTATTACAAGTAAATATGAAAAAATCCATTTATTTAGATGAGGAATTATGCATAACGTATATATAAAATTGTTTTATAAGTATATATAAAATGTGTAAATATGTAATCCTCCTCTGAATTTATCTAATACAGGTTAAGCCTTATATTTCCTCTTTCCTTCTAGGGATTCCCATTTTAATCATTTCAATTACGATCACCAATAAGAGTACATATAATGATTCACATCTTTCGATTTTGCTGATCAATGTAATGTATAATAAAATTGTCATTTGCATTTAATCTTATGTCATTTATAATTTTCACTTCGTATGGACATTTAAAGGGCTATTAAAATTAGTTATTTTTGTGAATAATTACTTTCACCAGGTCCACAAAAATATAGGAAAATCAGGAAAGTGGATTTATTAAGACTCAATTATGAATTTACAGAAACTATTATTTTTTGGTTGTACTGCTGATATCTCCTCTGCAATAAAAAATCCCCGAAAAAAGGATAACTTTTCAAAGTCATTATTTTATTCCATACACAGCATTATTAATGGATATTTCATTTTGTCAAAGAGGAAGTTGTTTTAATGCAGAGAAATATTTTACATAATTGTATAAATTCAGTAGAATATTTTGTATCGTCTATTCTACGGGTATTTTTAAATTAAATGCAGCAGGATGCATGAAAAATGCATAATGATGGTGAGACGAAGTACCAATGAACCGATATATTTTCATGTATGAGACGCACTGGATTATGAGGAACATGAACAGAAACAAAATTGTCGGATGGGCCAGACTTTATTGTGCTCATAAAAAATAACTTCCATAAAGTTTAATTTTAACATATATTAAGCAAAACAATACATACAGTTTTCTAATCAGTCATCTTCTACAATTCCATCACACTCTTCATCTTCAGAATGGTTGTGAGAATAATTGAGTCATCGTCTGATTCATTTGTTTCTTGGCTATTCACTTGACTCCGTTACGAATGAGAGACCTGCGGAGTCTACAATCCGTTCACATAACACGGCCTAAATATGCGCTCCATTGTTTAAATGCGACAGTTTCTCCTTGAACAACCCGTTGATACCAATTAATTGTTCTTCTCCAAAAACGGGCGATAGGATGGCGAGGGAGGATTTCAAAATAATAACCTAGGAATGGATATTTATTCAAATAAAATGGTCAAGCTGTAAATACAGAAGTAAATAGTGAGGAATCAAATAGAGATGTATACATAATTATATAGCCGCCATTATCTAGCTCCCTAAAAGCAGATAAAGAACTAGCAACTTTTGTAACCGCCCTTCCAATACACCAGTTATGAACAGAATAATTTTCATAAGACAGGAATAGATATTCTTACAAGGGGACCTTTAGGACTGGGATATTGGATAAGACGGATGTGTAGCTTAGATATTACTTATAACAACCTGAAAAGGGGCCAACGCTCCCTCGTTTCTTTGTAATTAAAAAATCGTCAATTCTAGCCGCTTCCGATATAAGCCCCACGACCTATCAACAAGCAAATGAACGAATGAAGAATGACATAGTGAAAAATAAATTAATTAAATGATGATAGGTTTCCCTGGCAGAGGTTTGAATGTTTATGAGTGTTCGCTAAAGTTATTGAAAGGGGACGATTTGATGGAAGAGTTTGTGTTATCAGAAGTCCTTCGACCAAAAAGTCGCTCTCGCCGTTCTCAGTTACCGAATCCCGACCCTTCAGGTATCAAGGAGATGAGCAAATGAATCCATTTAATGTCTGGAGATCTTTTCCTTAAAATTTCTCCTTAATACTGGGTGATATAAAACGATTGTAAAACATTCAATGATGTCGTTTATTTGAACTGTAATGCAAATGTAACAAACTGAATAGTAGTTTACATCAAAAATGTTTCATATCATTTTCGTTCGCACATTGAATCTAAGGTATTCTTTCCCCGATGCGGTTGTCCTCGTCCACGTGTGACGATTTTTCCATCTGAATGTTGAAATGTATCCGTCCTCGGCTTCCTAAATTGAAATCCTCTCTTGAACGGTTGTTCGAAATACCTGAATCGAAAGAAAAAGGGATATTTCAAAATTAATGAACTGTACTTATTATTTCTTTGTTTTCAATATCTTTAAAATTAGCGCAGTAGCATAACCAGCAGAGATGTGTAGTGTAGCTCCCCTCATGCGAACAGTTTGAAATCGCAATGGTACACGAAAATCTTTGGACATTGTCAAAAATAATGTAGCTCTTATGCAGTCAACAACACTCTGAAGTTTAAAGGATTCCATAGTGATCTACTGCGGTTTATAAAACTTGGTGACTTAACTATAAGATGCCAGTGTAGAGGCACAGAAAGCTGCTATGCTGATACCACGCGACCGTGGACAAAAATATAAATGCCTCTGCAAGTAAGAAGGAAACTCCAGGAAGGAGGTTACCTAATCCTGCAGTCTTTTTCTCTCGAACAGAAGCAGGACAAGAGAGCGATAGAAAGGAAAAACCCAGATGCAAAACCGACTACCGCTGCCAGTGGCCAACATCGAATTACAAAATATAGGTTCGTTGAGGCTCAAGTACTCTCTGCTTTCGGCGGTCACCCAATTGGAAGGTAGCAAGTGATCCCTCATCTGATTCAGTTTCATTGCTGTTACTTAGCTGTTCATTGATGATTCTGGACTTCGTGAAGAACGGATGACAGTCGACCATGGACATCAACAAGATGTGGGGAAAAAGCCATCCATTCTTCTGCCGTAAACACATCTCAGCCACTAACTCATTTTCAGAGAGGAAAGAGTCCCTTCTGGCAGTTTCTGCGAAGTGGTACTTATTTCTTGCGGGGATGCCAAGAAGGACTTCGTTGAAGGTTGCTGATCTTCAAATCCCGTACCATTACTGTTGACCTAAATCAAATGGAGACTGAAGAGCCGAGGCGGCTCTGTTCCTCTATCTCTGTTCCATAATTTGCTATTTCTTTCCTCTTCATTAGTCTTAATTATCTTACTTTGTTCCCTCGAAAGCGCTAGCTCTTTTCAAATATTATCTATAGTATTAAGTATAAGTATATTAGTAAATAAAATCTTTCTATTTCTTCCACTTCTGTACCATCGATTCATTAGTGTTGAATAGTTTATAATCTATTCCTATATTACATTAATAAAACCATCATAAATAATACTGTCATATCTGTCGTTATATGTGACTTTTCTATATAGCACTAGAAGTTTATTCAAGCAGAAAATCAAAGTTATATGAAATATACTAGCATACATAAATATACAAGATATACTAGCATAAGAAGCTATGCATAAGCATAGAAGAAATACTTAGCATTTTCTATCTTTCTTATAGTTTATACAATTCATGCCTCTTTTTGGTAAAGATGAAGATCAATATAATCCCCTTACTTATCAATATATTATGTATATTTGGAAGAACATTTTAAATGCAAAATCTGATAATGTTCTCTAAGATATTTACATACATAACTTAAATTGCATTAAATAGTTTAAGATGAGCAACTGGTAGTAATTAAGTTGATAAACATAGATTCTACCATATAGTAAGTGTATAAGAATAAATCATACATCAGTTAAAAGATGTAACAAATGTTAAGAAATCGCTATGATAAACATGCAACAAGCAGTGTACAGCATTTTCTTATCAAAGATTAGATTTCTGGGGGAATGAATATCCGGTAGAAAGAACTCGTTTGTGTAGTGCCCATAATGAGGTAGAAAGTTATAATTCAATTGTATTAATGTAAGATAAAGTACTTGGTGATTTTTTCCACTCTATTTCCATGCAACAGGTTTGACTGGCACCAAACACATTCATAATTGACTGTAAAAGACTTCCTGAATTAAAAAGTGAAATTTATAATTCATTCTGAGTACATATTAAGGCATTTAAATAAAATATAATGAGTTTCAAGTGATTTCATTTAAGATTAGAGTAATTCATTTATCATTTGTCAATGACCAGTTTCATGTACGAAGGAATATGATTTAAATGTTTAAATGTAATTCAAGTATCGTATTAGTCTATAGAGTTTATAATTCATATAAATTACAAACTGATTCCGTTGCAGTCCTTTCACTAAACTATATTTTCGTTTCGCTTTTTCCTTTCAATATCTTTAGTATTTTCTTAAATACTGTATTTTATAATCATTATTGCTAAATTTTGAAAAAGATGCTATTGATGGAGGTATTTTTTCCATTAAAAGGCTACATTTCTAATTAAAGATATGTTTTTTTTAAATAACTTAAATAATTATGTAATATGATTCAGCTTCAATTTATTTGAAGATTCATTATCTAATTTGAATTTTATTTCAAATATAATGAGTCCATCAGTTTGGCTGGAAAGGTTCTCAGTTCATTCTAAAGATGTCGCCGTCAACTCGGCATCATATCGGAAGAACTTGAATCAGCAGCCGCTAGGTGGCAGAATGATCTCAACGGTTCTCAAGTTCTGAGATATGTTTTCTCTACAGATCTTAATAATACATTTTAGAAGGCTTTTTGAATTGTCATCAACTTGTTTTACGCCTTTTCCACGATTATCTTATATTCCACTCTTAAAATGTAGTGTTAGTTTCTTGTTTGATACTATACGCATTATTTTCATTCTGAAAATAAATAATAAAACCTTAAAAGAATAGTAAATATAATATTTTTCAGTTCAAAATTCTTGGGAATGTTGTGTTTATAAAACTATAGATGTACTATAGATTTTACACCAAATATTCGATCGTTATGCCTGAATTCGTATTAGTGATTATTTTAGTTCTTTGGGTAAGTGATCGTATTTTTATTTTTCCAGTTTTTATTATTAAATTTCGGAAAGCTTTTTTTTATATATAGTAATTTAATGTTCCTTTGAATTCCGATTTAAATTAAAAGTGTTTTTTATATTTATTTTTTCTTTCTTAAACCTTTTTATGATTACCTCAGCTTATATTTTTTATTTATTGTTTTATTGGTTAAATATTTGTACTCAATAATAACTTTAAGAATTTGTGAAATGAATTTACCTGCATTTTTTTACTCTGAAATTCAAAGCGCTAGATATATCAGCGAATTTAATTTGTAAATTAATAACATTGAGTTATTCTATTATTATTATTATATTATTCATGCATAAACACGAAACAATTCAACTTTTGTGATTAAAAACGTGTTTCAGATTTTGTTAAAATTTATCTTCGGTCATTTGAGATAGGCCATCGTCTACAATAAATATCTAGAAAACGTAAGATCTCTTATGAACTCCGTCATACTAATCTACTATTCGAGCAAATGAATAACATAAAGAACATAAATAGTTATAGTTATACTTTACATTACTTAAGTTATAGTTTACTTGGGCCTGATGTTTCTGTGTTTCGAGTTCTGTATTAAAAATTCTCATAAAAACATGTGAATTATATATATTTTCAATTACTCCCTAATAGCGGCGAATGTTAGAGCTAAGATTCAAATTGGTCTCTTGAATATATCTCTCATAAAACAGATGCTCTATTATGCTTCTATACGTCATTATTTGGATCATATTATCCTTTTCATGATTCGAAAGAAATTAGTCTGAATTCAAAAAATCTACACGAGTAAAACCTGATATATTTCATATTCATTGATTTTCATGTCGCATTTTATGAAATGCTTGAAAGCGAATAGAAACACTTTAAAGTTTGATTTTAATCCTTGATATCATATTTGCGTTATATTTCTTGATACTCTTCTTTGTATAATTTGATACTAATTTATTCATTACTTGATTTATCTGTGCGGCTAACGATAGTAGATTAAAACAATTTTCTTGCAAAACAAATCCGTAGACGTGTACGACTTCGATCCATCTAATTCCTTTATCCGTTTATATTTTGATCCCTTCCCTTAAATTATTTCCAACTTCATTCTTTTAAGTCTCACTTTTTGTAATTTTATCATAATCTGGAGGAAACACAGTTTTCTCCTTAGTTTCATTCCTTTCTGAAGTAGTTGCCAAAGAGTTGCAATTTCAAGTGAAATCAAGAAATATTTTTCGACCAATTTTAATAATTCTGCCGGTGGTCCTCAATGAGCCAATCTTTTTAATATTTTGCTACTCTGCTCATTAGTTAATTTCTCCTAATTTTAAACCGCTGTTTTAGTAAATATTTTTTATCCTTTTATTCACGCTTGCTAAGTTTTTCTTAAACAGTTAATCACCCGGATAAGTCGTTAAGATGCAAGGAGGAAACAATTTCTCAAATTTTATTTAAATAAATGTAATGAATAAACTAAAAGTGTTTCATCGCATACAAAAATTGTAAATTTACCTGTATTAATACATTGAATGGAGATTTTTCGTACCCGTGCATAATCAAACTAGTTGTCCGAGATTAGATTTCAAGACCATGGTGAGAGCAACATAAATGGTATCTGCTTTCCTAAAATAGATATCCATGTTTTCAATGAAAATAATTAAATAAATAGCCATCATACTCGAAATGTAATCACAATAATTCCATAGTTTTTTTCTAGCAACTTTCTTTCTGATACATATCATCTTTCTTATGAAATCCCAGTCTTTCCCCCTACGAATCTTCCTCCCGAAATCCGTGCGAGAGTTCCTTCTGCTGTGCGCCTAAGACTCCATCAGGAAGAGAATGTTTTTTAGAATTAAATTAATTATATTAATTAAATTCTTAGAATGTTTCAAATAAGAAATCTTTGTTTATTAAGGGAAAAGAATTTTTCTTTTTAATCCGCTCAATATCTGTCTGTGAAGGCTCATTACTGTAGGGAAAGAGGCGAGAAAGGTAAAAATATTAGTTGGATATGAAATATAAGGTACAATAAAGCAAAGTAAAAGCAATTGGGATAAAACTTTTGGATTCTGACACACTGAATTCAAGACATTCTAATCATTAATTTATTATAAAAAATTGCATTTGTCCATAACTCGCAATCTCTAATAGGAGTGATTATCAGAAAATTCTACGTGATTTTAATAATTAATTAATGATTCTAATTTCCTTGGGCTATTTGCGCTATTTTCTAGTTTACTCCAAATTAAAGCACAAATAGTTTTCCTAAAGTTTGCAACTTTCAATCATCCAAATTAAAAATTTTATGCGCACATATGAAAGTTTTTAAATGTACGCTCTTTCATTGGCAATCTTTAATATTCTTATGGATTATTATTAAAGTTTTAGTATAACTGCTAGATATTTATTTGTTTTCTTTCTGGAATAGGGTGACCCTGATGTGCGTATTCTATGTTTTTGTAAGACTCCTCACATTCATTACTCTCTTTTTTAGTCTTTTGCGTTTCTTGCTTCTAATTAGAAAAATGCATAAGAGAAAATAAAACGCAATTCTTCGGCCGTTCATATAAATGTACCCAAAGAAGTTCCTTTAGATTCCTCAGAGGTGCAGAAGGGAATCACTTCCCATCGAAACTTTCTTCTTTTATAGGGGCTCCTTCTCTCACTCCTTCCGCATGTTTACACACTTCTTCATCGTTTCAATTAGATACTTTTAAAGCCCTCAAAACATTCAACTTAATGAACAATTGTAATTAACCATATTTCCGTTTGCAATAAATTTATTTATTAAATTGTTGCTAATAAAAGATCGATATTTTATGAACCCTATTAACTGTCTACTATCAAAACTTACGCAAAATATTTTACGATTGTTAATCTCTTTTCAGTAATAATTTTAGAATTTTTAAGAATGAGAATATTTTTTTATATTGCCGATCACTATTATGTATTTATTCAATTTTGACTTATAAACGCGAAATTATCGTTTAAATATATATCTCTTAAATTGATGAAATGTTTTAATAGAGTTATTTTTATTTGATTTTATTTATTCTCTCAGAACAAACAAAAGTCGAGCGAAAATTTTTGGATGCCGACTGTCATACCTAAAGTGCTGCGTGGATCTAGTTAAGGCTAATTTAAATCTCGTTTGTAAATATATGCCGATAAAAACCAGTTTTAAATATATAAATAAAATTTTCGAAGGAATATGATAACAATCCGTTCGATCTACTTCGTTTCCTTCATAACCAGATCAATTTTCCCTTCTTTCAATCGAATATCACATTCTTTTCCGAATACATTTTGCTTTTCCGCTGTTTACTCTCCAGAATACTTTCATCCTTTTTTCCATTCCTCCATATTGTTTTATTGTGAACCGCATCGATTCCCAATTTCCATTTCTTATTTGGGTGAATATCAGGGAAAAGAGAGAATCATTACTTCCAATTGAGTGGTCTGTCGATAAGAGCGGAATTTTTATCGAATTCTATCGTTGATGCTTTTCTTGTAATACTTCGGTATTCCTTTTCAAATGACTACGGCAATAAATGCCATTCTCCATACTCATTATACACGCTTTGCCTACGAATCCTTATAAGGATATGACAAGGCAATTGGTTTCAATGTAGTACGGTATATTGATATTTATAAGTGCTTTTCCAGAATTATTTACAACATCATTCAATAAAAACAGTATTGATTATATATAATATAAATAAATAAAGTTTTAAAAGAATGGTATCATAATGGTATTTATGTAGCATACTTTGGTCTTGTTAATACGAATTGAATCATACAGAATAATATTGAGAGTGAAAAGACGGAATGCTTCATTTCAAATAGACTAAATTAAATATGAAAATATTTTCAAAGAAAGTGCATCATCGTATAATTTTTGGAATCGCGTCTTTTTGTTTGTATAATTATCAAAAACGTTTTTTTCTTTGTCTTCGTAAAATGGTTTAAGAGTCAACGAACGGCCATAACGATCGTTCAGCGATTTCAACCTTTTTCTTTGATGAATGGAAACTCAAAAATCGCTCAATTCTCTTTTTTAGGAAGTAAAGAGTGATCTTATTCGGATGCTGGACTTGTATTTGCAAAAGTGGCAGAAATTAAATCGGCAGTTGAAATTCGCAGGATCTGCGCACATGTCTTTCTTCGGTTTTTTTTCCCTTTGTACAGTCGATATGTCTGAATATATAATAATGATAATGAACTGCGTCTGGAACATCCGCTATAGTAGGTTCGCTCTTACCATGGAAGATGGATGTTTCTGACGGATAGCGGGTGCTTTTTAGAATTAGTCATCTGCAGGCATTTAAACCGAAATTAAATTTATACATTTAGCATTTAAATTGAAATTCGAACATTTCTTCGTTCAACGTGATTTCATATATTTTCAACAAGAGTATTTTTATGAAAATGACTCAATTACTGTTTAAAGAGATTTGTATAAACATATGCGATTTATTTTAAAAATTCATTACATTTATGTTATTTTAAGGGAAGTGGGATCAGAGGAATTGAGTGCGATACTATAGTTACATAGTAGTATTGCCAATAATTATTTAAATTGAAATTACGCTAGTACATGCGCGTATAGGATCCATTGTTGCTATATGCACGTTAGACGATATCAATCCGATATTTTTCATTACTTTTGAAGAAAATGTGTTCTCGGGATTAAAGGTAGATGATAGAAGCAAATTATATTTATTTAGTCTTTTATTTTATGTTACTTAAAAGTATAATCTAAGCTGATGGAATATTTTGTAATTCAATTAGTCATTACGATATCCAAATGGTTTTAAAATTATATTTACTCCCAATTACATATATTTATCTACTTAAGAACAATTTACATGATTTAATAAACACCCAATATTTTCCTAAAGTAATTTTACGATTTCAAATGAATAATAAAGATATACAGCAAATATTAGCTAAAATAAAATCAAAACTAATTAATCTTTTCGCCTTAATTTGCACATATTTCGATGAATTTAAAAAGTTAGACTTTTTATTATTTTACTGTCCATGTACTCTATGATACGAACAAAATAACCTAAACAGATAACAAGAATCATTTGCCGTCAATATTTATACAGTCATCTTCAGATTACCGAAGCTTTGTTATGCCAAAAATGTGAGTAAAACGATCCTCGGAAAGTGATTTACCAACGGAAAATCCCTTCGATACGCGGATGACAGTTGTCGAGGATAAGCGGAAATCACAAAAAGCAAAAATTTGCATCGATTGCTTTTGGGTCATATTTTGCCACTTCACATTTCCTCGGATTTTATTTAATCGGCAAATGTTATTGGAACAAGTGCTGTAAACTAATTGATGGAATTAAAATGGAAATCTGTTTATTGCGGAATGTAATAATATTAATCTTATGTCCATTTAGTCTCATTCATAACCAAGTGAAGATAGAGTTACAGGATATTTTAAGAATTTTTAGAACATCAGCAAATTCTGTGTCTGAGTGGTGGTTTCCCTTCGATGATAAATGTTGGAAATTGATGATTTGCCCGAAATCAAATATCTGTAATTATAACTGTTATTATTATCCAAAAAACTTGGATAGAATCATTTATTTAGTGAGTTTATATACATTTAACGAAAGATAATCAGTTCATTTTATGTATGTATTATTTTACGAACACTTTATCGGCATGCTTTCCAAGTTGCTTGCTTTTATGTAAATCGGGTCAATTAAGTATTCTATACATTTCGTGGGTGAAAGATTGTAATCGCTGCAGAAGTGTTCAGGAGTCATGGTTAAACGGTAGAACTATAAAATAATGCTCTTTTCCAAAAGAGAAAGTTGTAAAAACAATCAATTTAATCCTTATCCTAAAATCTAAAGATATGGAAAAAAAGAGAAAGGATGGAAATGTATGATGAAATCTATCTGAAGTGCTTAACATTATTTTTGCTGAATTATATATCTTAATATTGTAACTATAGGTTGTAAAAATTGCATTATCATTATGTATTTATTTATTATAAACTATAGTTTATTCTAATCTTAGGTTAAGATAAAATTAAATTTATAAAAAGCTTGATTTAACAGATAGAGAATACATTCTAATACAAATATATATTTGGATGCCTTTTTCCTTCGAACATCATAAACAAACTGAAAAACACAAAATCATCAACGCTAATATTTTTTTACCCAAACTCATTGTACATAATATATCTATTTTAACCGTCTATACTCTAAATTCATTTAAAGGAAGTGAAATGTGGAATTGAGGAACTAAGATGGGAATAAATCAAGGGTCTGAGACGAAAGCCTCTTTCGAAATTCTAGACATGCATTTGCTTCGTTTCCCATGAATTTACGACGGAGCGAATGTTTGAGTAGTGATACAGTTTTTTCGCAGTATTCGCCGGGAAAAGCGACCCTTTTGTAGACTTCTACAGAAGATATCCGAGAGGAAATGATTCTAAAGTTCTTTAATATCATCCGCCGTCACTTCCGAGGCGGCCTTTGATTCTTTCCCTACAGATTCGATAAATTCCATTGCGTACTGTTTGAGCAAGTGGTTTACTCTTGCATGGAGACTTTTAGGTCACTTTAAATTTTGTCGTTTACATCTGCCTATTAATAATAGGAATAATAAGAGCAATTGCAATGCAATTTATTATGAACTGCGAAAAATGGAAAGGATATTAATATCCAAATGTTGCATATTTTTATTATCACTTAATCAAATAAATAAAGAATTAAAAGGCGAATATCAGAGGGAAAAATTAGTACATTTCATTACAGAAGTAAAACTTAAAAATCATAATTTATTGTAATATATATATTTTTAAATTTAAAAACTCATTTAAGATACCGCCCTCTTAAAACAAGGTGCACTTTTTGGTCAGTCTTAGAATTTCCTTGAGATAGCTATTATAATGCTGTATTAAAATAGGAGTATTCAATAAAATCCCTACGGATCATCATTTTCACATGTAAAATAAGATAAAATGTTAAAACTGATCTTTTAATGGTGGAACCATATACAATATTAAACAGTTTTTGAATTTATAAAAATTATACCTTATGGTCAAATATAATATAATTTTTATAATGGAAAATATTGAATGTTTATTGGATTTATCTGATATTGGATTTCTTTCATTTAAATCAGGGATGCGCAACCTTTCCGCTATTGAGGGCCGCACTACAGAATTTTTACTTCAGGAACGGCCGCCAGTAAGTCCAAGTAAACTTAAAAATGCTTTATGATTTATGTAAAAATATACAAATTTCCTATAAAAATGGAGTATGATATGTGAAATATTCAAATTACTGGTCTACATGTGTAAAAAATGTCTGCGTTATTTAATATGGTATAAAATAAAAGTTTTACAGCAATTGTCCACACATACACGGCCGCCGAAGTACTTGCCCACGGCCGCATAGGACTGTACGGCCGCAGGTTGCGCACCCCTGATTTAAATGATGCTATTAAAATGGAAATGTTATATATTTTTTTTAATTTAAAATTTCTTTTATATGAAAATTTTTTGTTATGATAACGACATGGATTAACACAAATGATAAAAATAGGGGCGCTTGAATTTGAACTGAGACGATATCTTATTAAAAATATTTCCCTATCGTCCGTGCATGGAGAAAGATACAAAATGTAGCATTAAATGTGAATGGTACACCTTGAATCGAAACTCAACATACATAGAACATCTACGGTCTTAAGAATTAAAAAGAACTGTGATAGAAGAATGCTTAAAGAGACACACCCAAGATGACAAACACGAGGCGTATTTGTCACATAAACACTTGGATTAATTACTTCTACTCCACCCCGAATATTCAACTTTCTGGAATCGATTGCATTTACGAAACTCTTCGTCATAGATGACGAATCCTTTTCGAAGGAGATTCTGACCGACAGTTTGTGATAAAAACCCACGCTTAGGCGGATGTGCGCATTTGCGCCCGAAAGTAACGGAACGCTCGGATGTTTTTCGTTCCTCTACTGTTTCGCTTTGCCGCGCAGCTTTGCCGTTTGATCTCACCGCGGCGCTGGCGGCGCCCTGCTTCTCGTGTTTGTCCGCTGTAACAGCCTCTGTAATTACTGCTACTTCTCTCCTTAGTCCCAGCGCTGTTAATGCACCATTTCCCTCCTGTGATAGGATTAATTAATACATTCGTAATGTAATCGGAATCTTTAATAGCCTGGAAATTTACTCTGGATCACGACTCCTCTCATTTAATCAGCTTTTATTTCGAACACTTGCATATTTAATTGGGTATTTCTGATTTGTGGTTATTTAATTCTACAGTTCAAATTGAACACATTTTATGAACAATTTTAATATCACTTTCACTCTTTGATTAGCTCTTTGAAGTTCCTGATTTATTAAACGATCCGAGGTTTGAAAGTTTTTGATATCAAGTTGGGATGATCTAATTTTCACTCACTTTAATCCAAGATTGTATTCATAATATAGAGTAGTGGAACGTTGTATTAGTTCTTCGTCGATTAAGTGGGCGTGAGAACATATGCTATACTTTATTTTAGTGATTATTAAGTTTATTAATTATTCTATCTCCTTGTTAGTAAATCCTTCCTGAATATTGACAGAAATGGATTTTATTAATCAGTCTTTCATCAGCTGAAATGAACCCACAAATGTTGGTACAAATTGCAGTTTGGATGTCAATAAATTTCGATAAGACGTACTCATAATTATATTTTCGAAGACTTGTATCAAATCATTTCCGTTTTTCCTTTCACAAGTCTTTTGATTTACTCATTGCTTCCTCGTACTTACCAAGCGTTCGCTCTCAATCGCACCTTGGAATTGCATGTGCTTCACGAAGATCTGTAATCGATGCAACTCTCCTTTCATTGCAACACGTTATCTTCTCTATGAATAAATGGGTTTCAATGAAGATTTCCTTCAGTTTGAGTCTTTGAGAGGATCGCAAAAGGAATGATGAAATATCGAGAGTTGAAATATAGAGTACTTATAAAAGTACAGGAATGTTATTCAAGGAACTAGATTTGAAAGGAACGTAACTGTTATTTGGAATTTTATCGCCATTTAAGGATAATAAGGAAATATTATGAGTTTAGAAACCGAAGGAGCAAATCAATCTCAATTATTGACATATTCTGACAAATTTGTAGGTTCAAGAGAATTTAACACAACGTATTTTAGCTAATGAATTATATTTATCTCATTACAGACTTACAATCTCTAATGTTTGATAAAGATTAGTGGTAATAAGTCATAGAATACGAGACTCCTAATAATGAATTCTGGAAAGCATTCACTAGTAGTAAATTAGAACTGTTTCCTTTGAGTGCATGTTTATTGAGATGAGATTTTTTCTACGGATCAAAATTGTCTTTAAAGAAACCTTTTTTGCCAAAATTCTCAAAGTTCAAATCTTCTCAACAACTTAAGAACATCTCTTAAAACGAACATATGATCTGTTTTATTTTACTTGAAAATTTCTCATTTCATATGAAAGAGTGGGAGGAATTAAAGATGGAATGATTTTGGAAATCTATAATTTGAGATAAATTTATGCAAATTCAAGGATTCGAAATTTTTATAATAACAACCTTCAAAAAAACTTGGTGGCGACTAATTATCGAGAATATAAGTTCATAGAACATATAAATATACTATATACTATGCTAATATTTTAGTTTAGTCTTACTAGCAATCGCTTCATGCACAGCATGAGACAACTGGACAAACAGAATTTAAATTTTAGTAGTTTAAATATAAATTATTAAAAATACCAATAAAAATTCAAATATACGCTTAAGATTAAATGACTATTTCTTTAAACTTCAATTTACCCATCGTCATTCATTTGCTAATGTAATATTTCACAATTATTTCATTGCATATGATGATTATTTCTTTCATTTATTGCTATAATAATAAAGAATTATATTTTGAAAATTTTAATTACAAAAATTAAAAAACCGTAATAATAGCAGAAGATAGAATCAGCCGATAAATAAATTTTCGTCCATAAAGTACGGGGTTCGTTGAATAGGCGCCCCAGAGTGGTGATATAAAAACAGGAAATGCGTTCAAAGAACGTCGAAAGAGGATAAAAGGCAATATTTCATTCACTTTTGACATTTAGTTTATTCCTCTGTGTCAAATGACCTACGTTTCGTCACACATTAAATAGATGGAGGTGAGTGTCCCTTTCTGATGCATCGGTAACTGTTCCGTGAGTGCATTATAGTACTCGATTATTTGCTCTTTTCTTTCCGAGAATTTTTACTTTTCTTGCAACTCTCCCTTTTTGTGTTCATAAATCATCGAGTTTATCTAAACTTCTGCTCCCCATTTTTCGACAAATATTTTCCAAGACATCGCCTCTGTCAATAACGGAATGTGCGAAGTTATATTCAGAACTTAGGAAATATAGATAGCAAATATAAGGAAGTGCAATGACGAAACCAAAAAAACGTCGAATATTAAAAGTCACTGATTGATTCTTTGTTTGTTCATGTAATTTCCATATTTTATAAATCTATAAGTATTTGGTCCTCTTTTTATCTCAAGTAATACTTTTCCTTTACTCAGATCTGTAGTTTCTATTGTTTATAGACAATCTCTACTTTCCCATCTTACAAACCGTTTCGAGAGAGGCAATGTTCTTAAATAAACAAAATTCCATTTTAAATAAGACGAATTTTCATGTCCACCCTTTTTTGCTACTTTTCAATCCAATTTGTGAGCAATCTCCTGAAAAAGGAGCTCAATAATCTCATCGACCGATGTAAACGATGTGAATAAAAATCATTCATATAATTCATTTACTTTCTCGGAGCGAAAAACATGTTCGATGGCTTTTCACACAGTATTCCACTCACGCGTTCCTATATTTCACCCGTATCTATCCGAAAGTGGATGGAGCGTAAGAGAACTCGCACCGAATGAATCCCTCATTTAAAAACGACATTTCCCAATTGAAACGACGAGTAAGGCAATCTTGCGAAGTTAAAAAATAAACGTTTATCTTTGTGTATCTTACTTGGGATTTTGTGGAATTGTCACGCCTTAGTCTCCTTTCGTGGTAATATCTCGACCTACATCCATCTGGGCCCTCTGACCCACACGGTTTCCATCTGTTGCCACAAGAGGCGCTCTTATCGATGAGGAAACTCGGTCTGCTTTGGTCAACGAAGGTGGCCAAAGAGTGACGAAGATTGCCCCAGAAAATGGTTTCCCTCGAGTTGCTCTTTTGTCTACTGCCCCAGAATCAATCTTTTATCCGGACTTCTTGCTACCATGGCGAAAATCTGCAGACTCCATATTGAACTGTGAAATTTATGAAATTGATACGAAATGAAGATCATCTTATCGCCATGAAGTACTTCGGCGCTTAATTGAAAAAAATGCTTCATTTTAAATTAGTAACAGAGGGAAAATACCTCCAGTATTAATAATGCTTATCAGCTCCTCTAAACATCAGTTAATGTCATCAAATTCTATTTAGTATCACTTCAATAGAATCGTGCAAGTAATTCAAAAATAAAGTTACTTCTATCTGCAAAGATTCATTTAACTTTCCCCGTTGATTGTTGACCATGATATTCTCTTTTCACTCTAAATTATTTTTTAATTGCAGGAAATTAATCATGACCTACCGATAAGTGGGGACCTGGGTTCGAGACCCAGTCACATAGCTGTTTTCATTTGTTTAATCTATGCAATGAAATACAACGATATTTCGTGCAAAGATTAGTATTACTTTACCAATGTAACCTTACCTAATCCTAGCTAGATCAAAGTGCACTATCCCAAAATGTTTCAACTGAAAGTAAAAACCAACGACGAAATTAAAATGAATTAATAAGTTTTGGTGTACTTTAAAAAACAAATCGTTGCAAAGTTGAGTAGAGAAAATTTGTTCGTGATACTGTATGTATGAGCAATTTTACTAAAGCAAGTAGTAAACGAACCAAGAGTAAAGGGATTATTCCTCTCTTCCATGGAACAGATTAAGAAGAACACGAAAGCATTATGAAATCCGCCAAACAGAGGGCTAATGAGGCTTTTTCTACCCTCCCTTCAAAGCCAACGGTCGATATCTGCCATGGGGGAGTTTTTGCCCTCCACGATGATGGATTTGAAAGTTTGGAGGCGTGACTTTTTTAACGGAATATGGCAGAGATGATGTCCAAGAGGATTGAAATACTCGTCGCTAATGTTTTTTTGAGTTTACTTCTCGAATTCCTCTCGACCCGTATTTTGGATTTGTAGAATGATAGAGAATGTTGCAACAGCGTGCAGTTTCTGTGTTACTGCGTTGTCTCTTTCGTTTGTGCCTTCTTCGTGTGAAGCACAATCCAGATTGCCCTTGCCTTCATTATTAATAGCATACGAGTTATAACAAGTATTGTCTTTTATGAGCTATAAGGGAAAATTCCCACTTAGTTTAATATCATTCTGTTTTAAGAACGAATTACTTATATATTTATAAGATCGATTTAATTGATGAGCTATTGACATACTTCCGAAAACCTAAGGATATGAAGAGATATTTGAATTGAGCATCCTTTTTTTTAGTATAACTGAATCTCATCCTGCACTTGAGCAACATAAATGAGTCAGATGGGTTGTCTCGCGGTATATCTAACCTACAGGATAATTGCATTTTAATACGTTTTCCTATTCGGGTAACTTACATTTACACTGCAAAATTATATGAGTTAAATATTGAATTAATCCTATATTTTATTCAATTAGGATACAGTTATAATTCCTGTATTATTAAAACATTTTCTGCTAAGTTAGGAAAACATTCTGGTTGTTGAACTGAAATAATAGTTGTTTCTTAATTCTTTAGTCGTAATAAAAATTTTTATAATTAGGATATCATATAAATTACCATTAATTTTTGATTTTTATTATAATGAATTAAATAAATAGATATTTCCATTAATGTTATTAACGGGTCGTTTATTTATAACTTCTAAAGCTTTTCTTCATTATTATAAATTATATTTTAATATTTGGAGTGTTTCGTTGAAAAGTTAATATTGAATTATATTTAACCGCGGATGATGGGAATATTTTACAGCTAAGTAAGAAGATATTTTAATATGGCTAAGTGAGGAGGTGAACTCCCTTTCGATGGAGATATTTGTTGTAAAATCACGAAAGATTACATTTCACCTCTTTCCTACCTTAGTTTGATTTTGTAGTCCAATAAATTCATTGCAATGATCCAACACACGTGCTATTAATTGTCAATTCAACGCACTAAGGCGTTTTATATTTCCCCATTTTCAGTCAAAGTGACCCCAAATTGGATTTGTCGTGAAATGACGTATCTATTGCGAATTAAAACAAGCGTGGAAATATAAAATAAAAAATTTGAGTGTTTTATTTGCTCTAACCAATTCATTTCCCTTCGAAAGATGAATAAATCAAATCGAATTCGCTGAAATTGTCTTATTTTTTCCCCAAATTCCTGCTGGTATCATCGACGAGTATATCCCTTTGTTTTTATTCACTCAGGATGATTTTTGAATTCCGGTTTATGATTATCCTCTCTTCTTTTCATCCGTATCCTTAAAAATATCTCAATGTCATGTCTTTTTTCGGATCTTTTGAGGAAAGTCAAGTTAAACAGATGTTTCCCTTACAAGATTTCTATTATTCAGCTATTTAAGAAAAACAATTCTCTTGTGTTAATTAAGATTTAAATCCAATTTAAGTAAACTTCATCTTCGTAATCTTTTGTCGATACTCTTATTATTGGTTTATTAAAGATTTTAGTAATTTTCGTTGATTTCAGAATGCGTGGAGAAGAGATTTTATAATGATGATTTTTTATTTTTATATTTTAACTTTTTAAATTCAGTTTTCTTTCTTTAGTGTTTGACATTTTAATCAGTCATTATTTTATTGAAGTAAATTAATATTGCTTTCTTCAATTTACGTTCACATGCGTCGTTTTTGATACACCTTACGTAGATTCTTTAAGTACGAGTTGTGATTATATTCGTTTTTGAACGTTGTTTGTAACAAGTCTACAGCAGTTCCTATTTGGTGAATTAGTCGTAATCAAATGAAACTTCAGTTTTATCTCTTTACTAACGTTATGAACTTTCACTGAAAACGCGTATTTCATAAAGAAACTTCTGTTACCCATTTCCTTAAATCTTGAATGAATTTATATCCTAAATAAATGTTATTTAAATTCCCGATGAAATCCATATCATCAAAACAACAAAGTTTGACTTCAGTTTTATAACATCGATCTTATCTAAGATTAAATAGTTAAAATGAAATTAACAACCTAAAAAATAATTCACAGATATAATTTATGTATAATGAATGTTTAAAATCGACCGAAGGAATCCATAAATCATCTTCATGACGATGTCTGTCGGAATCCGACCCATAAAATTAACTCGGCGACGGAATAACCCAAATTGAGGGGAGATCTGTTTCATAATTTCGAATAGGTTTTTACCTCGCGAATATTTCAACCTTTTTTATCCTCATTAATTTCCGATCTCATTTGCCTTTTTCGGTGTATCTCTTCTTCTCAGCCTTCTTCGAGGTGGATCCATAAGGAAGAGATTTTTGGTTTCCATGACACGCCGTTCGTCCATAAAAAAGAGGCTGTCCTTTCCCACTTCTTTCTGATTTCTATAATTTTTCAACATCTATCAACACTGCATTCTCTTTAATAAAATCCAATCCTTTAATGCGATCTATATTACAATTTGAATTATATGAGGAACTGATAAAATATGTTTGCAAGTTCAAAATTAGCTCATATTTTATGGACCATAATGAACGAGTAAAATACGCGAAGGTATAAAGGTTATCATCGGATGATTTAGCAATGGTACTTTAGACACGAATACAAGAAGAAAAAGTTTTTGTATCTTATATATAGAATTAAAATCAGAAAGAACCATCGTCGTTTCTGGTTTTTCTGATATGAGAAAATATCTAATGATTGTATATATTGAAAAATTATTGAACAAATTATCTGTCGATGAAATTTAAAGAAGAACGTTACCTTATATAAATCGATGTATTGTGAGATATTTTGAAGAAAAATGCTTTCATAAAAAAAGAATACACTACTTTTATACTAGCCGAATCGTGCGATAAAATACTTTCAACTCTTTTAATTCAAATATTCACCTCCTCCAAGAAAATGAACGTTTCCATTTTGAATTTCAACTTGCTGTTTCTTTTGCCTAAAAAAGTTCTTTTATGTTTCCTGTTCGAATATGTAAGAGCCAACTTTATATTAATTTTAAGGGATTCGATGATTAATCCCGAGCGTTAAGATACACTCCCATGTGTAGAAAATGTTTACTCCATTCGGAGATGATATGTCGTTTCATCAGAAATAGCTCTTCTTTTAAAAAATAAGATATTTGTAAACTCATAAGCAAGAATAAAAAACAAAATTTCATCGATAGTAAGAAATTAAAAATATGCAGCGTAATTAAATTCAATGAATGTATGAATAGATAGTTCTTCTAAAATCTTATATCGGTATGCTAGTCTATCTTCCAAATGTGTCGTAATCTGATTCTTCAATTCATCCGCTACTTAATGCGACTTCTTAATTTGATGCTTAAAAAGTGCGGTTATATTCACTCATTTATTGCCGGATGTTAACTTTGAATGAAATTACATCTTCATATAATTAAACCGGTCGCGAAATACAATTTTCTGTGGATATATACAAAGTTGTTTTTATTACTATGGCATTCCACGAAGTCACGCCTTCTCACATCGATTTCATTAACTTAGGAAGATCCTCAGACAAACGTCTCGATGTCCTCGATAAATGACAGTTGTTGAAATACGCGTCTCATAGTAATTCTGAGTCTTTGTATCTTTGAATCGCACTTTAGTTTAGTTGAATGCTCAGCTGTTTTTGCCCATAAAACCAACCATTGGTGAATTCATTGGTGCGTTTTCAATAAAAACAATTATAATACTGCATTTACACACAATTAATTAGGAAAAATAAATATATTGCGACTCAGAGTTAGTTATCCTTCTTACAGAAATTTAGAGTTTTTGAGGAAATATTCTGATACATTTACAGTTTTAAGTACAGTTTATTTTATATTATCAATATTATCCTTGTTTCATGATTTCAATCCAATATGCGTTAAAAAGCCCGTTGATTAATGCGTATTTGTCTTATTTGTATATAATATTTTGATATGTAGTAGAATTTGAGAAATGTTCATTTGATTTATGTTCAAAGATACACCGAAATTTAATTTAATCTGTTCATTTAATTATATTTAAGTTTTTTATGTAGGATTGATTTGTTAAAATATAAAATATGTAAGGTAGAATTAGCGAGATTTATGGATGTAGATATACTAACAATGATTCAATTAATCAAAGAAATAATAAATAATTGTGAGTATATTAACAATGAAAAAGATGACGCAAATTCATAAAATGAGGAGATATGTAAGTGATATTAGTCTTTTCTTATCTTTAAGGGACATTTGTTTTTTATAAATTTTTTACAATGTACGAAGGAAATAAGGTCATTCTATTTTTTTATCATCGTGGTTAAGCCCAAATGGATCTTTATTCCATATAGCCTCGATCTAAATTAAACTATGTTAAATAATTTTTTTTGTTGATCATCAGTACAGTTAGCTATAAAGAAAGGCTACGTAATTTCCGCATCGAGTCTCGATAATTACAATTAAAATTAATAAATTGTGAGAATAAAATATACGAGAAGCGTGCCTCGTTTACACTTCATATTATCTGCGAATCATGGAAAATAACTGTGCTCATTTTTAGTATAATATTTTAAGCCACCGGTATTAAACTGAACACTTCATTTTCACTAAAGGATAAAGCACGAGCTAGAAATTACTGGTTGAGAGAAAAATGATTGGATTTCAGATAATTAAAGAAAATAAGGGTTTTTATATTGGTTATTTTCTTACAGCACTCCTATGACAAGCTTTTTCTTTAATGAATCGAATAATTCTAAAGCAGTTGCAAATTCATTCTTACTATAGAATTTGTACATTTATTCATAATGTTTACTATCAGCTAAAGGTTCAATCTATTTAAATTCCGCTAATTTAATTAACACATCAAAGTGTCGTTTTCCTTCGGACGAATTGGCATTTATCGCTGTTGGCGATCGCGGACGTCCATCTTCTGAATGGGATGGCGTTTCCTCCTTTTGCATACAAATCGACTGTTCCTTATCTCTTTGAACCCTTTATCGAGCTTCGTTTTGCATTTTATCATTTTCCCCTCTTCGATATCCTTTGTCTTTTATGCGCTCCTCTGCATTTTGAACGAAACCTTTTCACTTTTTCTCGCTTCGGATCGATTTATCGTGTTTTTGGATGTGCGAATTCGTGTATTACGGAAACAAACATGTCTTGCGAAATTTGGCTAATTTTGCGATTTGAGAGTTTATCCATATTTCTCCTTTCATTTTCTAAATAGAACTTCATACGTGGCCTTTCCTAAGATAAAAGTAAAATTCTCTAAAGAAAAGAATGTTATTACGGAATATATTCTAATGATCGCAGTCACGATAACTTTTGTCTTTTAATTGATATTTTCATAATCTGAATTTAATTCGTTCCTTATAATCCTATACCGATAATGCTACATTTTATGATTAAGCAGATTTGTGTACGTAATGAATCGTTCCCTTCTGAGCATTCTTAAATATATTTGGGGTCAACAATGCTGTTTATAATAAAACGAATCTGTTGGATCGAGCGCGCATATGCGTGTGTGAGTATTGCTTGTTCTCTGAACCTTTCCATTTGCCATCAGAAGCTAAATAGAGTTTATCCTTTGAAAAACTCGGAGAGCAGCAAACCCACCACCTGGCGGCCACATTCACAACTGCCATTTTCCTCCATGTTTTCACGCATTCTTTATAAATACTGATGAAATCTTTTGAGGGAATTTATCCTTAAATTGTTACCATTTACTTTGAAAAATAACAGATATCTTCGTTGATGATTAATATCGTCTAAAATCTCTTTTATTTTGACGTGTTTTATAACGACTAAAAAATGACTCGTAAGAATCGTTGTCTTGCTTTATTATTCATCAATATTTCATTAGTAATAATTTAATACAATTTCCGAAATGACGGTCAAAATATGAAATCAAATATTTAACCTTTATATTATATTGTACTAAAATTGGTATCGATTTTCATCTGATGCAATTATCTCTACTTTCAGATGTAATTTTAAATTTATAGACACAAAACAGAGATTAATTTGTGGGATATTTTTCAATATATCTTCTTCATAACTTTCATTCATTATTAACAAGACTCGAGAAAAAGTACAAATATTAGCATTGACATGGACTCGAGTCATATTCAATGAAGCTATTAATAATTCTTTTTCGCAAATCTAATAATTTAAAGAAATCCACTTATTTTTCTAAAATAGTTATATTTCAATCGTTTCTTTGTCTTGTCTGCACTCAATCAAACGCTATCAAATCTATCGAAAAGGTTTGATTAATACTTTATTCAGAAGATTTGTGTGGTGCACCTCATTCATTCAAATCCCAATCTGCACGTGTTTGGGGTTCAAGTGTTATGTTTAGACGACGGCCTCTGACAATCTATTGCTTAATTTTTGCTCAAAAAGGTTATTGTGAAATGGAAATTAAGGAGAACTCAATAAACAATAAAATGGTGTAATTGAGAAACGGAAATTTTCAGGAAATACATGGTCCATCTCAACGACACTTAAATAAAAAAGGCACAACAACTTTAAGGCATAAAAATATTTCATTTTAAGCTCCATTTCGAATATATCTTTTGGCACTTTATGTTGATTTGTATCATTCGAAATTAGAAGATTTAAATATACATGAATGTATTCGTAAAAATCCGGAAGTTCGTATTTTGACTTAAATTTACAACTGCTTTGTGATATGTGAAAATGCAATTTCGTATATTAAATAAAAAGTGATCATATGAATTTTAAAAGGAAGACATGGTAATTCGTGGATAGACAGATTGTTCTGTATGATATTCAAATGCTAAAATCAAGTTGTATATTAGTTACTGTTGTTCTAAAGTTAAGGTAATAAATTTTCCCCTCCTCCTTTCTTGAAGTTCCTTCTGTAATTTTCTTAATTAACAAAACCTTTTATAATTTCCTTCTCAATTATCCTTCAACATTTCTAATTTAGAGGGTTTACTTGGTTTGAAAGGACATTCACGGAAGAACACTTATTTAAGTCTATTTTCAATGAAATGGCCTTAATTAGAGATCCCTTTCGAAGGCATTTTAAACGTTTTATTTCCACAGCATTTCTGTAGTTACGGAGAACTAGCGGGATAATCTACTTGCGGATGTATCATATAAGGGATAATTAAGAGCTTGTAGGCACTGTATCCATTGCTTGTTTTCCTGAAACATCGCGAGAATTCTGTTTTCCATACTAAATTCGATTTCATATAGAAGGCGTAGTAAGAAATTTTTACAATAATGATTCAAAACAATTAAATTTTTCTTTAAAACTTAGAGCAATAAAATTTTAACAGAACGAAATAGTAATACATTTTTGTTTAGAGGTATATCTTAAAAATGAAGAAATATGTTTGTACAGAATGATCAATATTTTGTATTATATTACGAGTGGATTCTTTAAATGTAAACCAAAAAGGAATGAAAAGCACATAAGAGTTAAAATCCTTAGAATATATATTATATGCGAAATTCACTAATGTTCTTCTAATCGAAAGCTTAGGGAGAGCATTAAATATTCGATGGAACGATTTTAGAGAATGCTTGAGAATTTTAAACCTGAAATCGTCTTTGGTTTATCATTAGTTCCAACTTGCTATTTATAAATCATGAGAAATTATCATAATGTGCTAGTATAGAGAATTAAAATAGACGATATTTCATAAATCCCTACCTAACTTTGACTTGTATTTTTATAATTAAGTTTCGATATTACAATATTTTTATTATTGAAAACATATTCTGGTTCTTATATTCGCATATTACTTCAGTCAATCAGTTGAAAATTTTTTATCTTTCATAATTTAACCAACTTCAACATTTTATCCTTAATTTCATTTGTTCCGTTTTGCCTAAATTTCGTCTAATTTTATATTAAACCAAACCGGGTGCCATCTTTTCATGTCTTCCGATGCATCTATTTTAGATGCAGCTATCGATCAAATGAAACTCTGATTCTGAAGTTAGTTTTTAAGGCTCATTTGAAGGACTCCTGTATACATTAGAGGCGTATGGATGCGTGCAAACGTAAGGCGCAATTTAGAGGATTTATTCCTCTTTTTTGAATGTACTTTGGCGGTGGTGATTAAATAGAATTTGATTTTTCATTTTTTTGTCATGTTTTTAGAAAAAACCATATTTTTCTGAACGATCGTTTGAATAAATGGCCTATTAATGTTCGTATCTGTTAGCTTCTTATCCACTTCTATTTAAGGAGACGATTTCTAATTATAATGTAGATCGATGGCACAACATGCATTATGTACCATTACGAATATGAAATATATATGAATATGAAATAAGGAATATTAAAAACACGAATATATGAATGAATGATGAATCTAAGAGAAATTAGATGAGGAATCCTTAATTTCTTATGTCACTGATAAAGATTCCTTAAATGGGCAAATCTCTCTTTTTACCGATAATAGTTTTTCAATGGAACATATTCCCATATAATATAAATACTATTTATACTTTGATATTTTAGTAATCGATATTTCATTAATTGGGGTTATTAAATAGACGATGAGAAATATTTATGAAGATTAAATAATGAATTAGAAATAGATGAACGTGCAATAATATTCACCTTTGATGAAGACTTAGAGAATTTTATCCAAAATAAACGCGCTGAGGCTGCGGAGGGATTCTGTAAAGCGAAGAGAGTGTGGTTAAGAGATTCATCCAAGTGAAGAGGGAAAACATCCTTTAAGAGAAGAGGCGGAGAGTGTGGGGATGAGAATCGAAAAAGAGGCCCAACATGCTGTTAGTGCGCTCATATTCAAACCACGATAATAAGGTCTCTCCATTATCCCTGTCACCGTGGAAACTAGGATATCACGTCGAATTGTTAACGTAAACGGATTCAGCAGTCCATCGAAACGTAGCTTTGACTGTTGAGTCAAAACATCAATTTCCAAGTCCCAAGATAGTTCCTTGCGGAACACCGTCTCTGTCAGGGGAATTTTGAAGTGACGATGTTTAAAGTGGGAATATGCGTCGTCGTATCGAGTTCGTGATCCCAGATTCAGTTTTGCCTAAAAATGTTTCTGGTCATAGACTCGTTTTAAAAGTGACGCTTTTTTCTTTACACTCAAACTCCTTCTCTCAACGTAGTCTAACCACATACAGATTCTAGGTAAGCAATTCAAACTGTATTAATAGGCAATTTCCTTCGACTGCGATGAAAATTTATGCCTGATCACTAGAAATGATGTGTTGCCACTGTTGACTTAGTCATCAACGATTCGTGATTTGATACTAAATTAACCATTTGCGAACTGATCATTGTGAAACAACACAAGTTCAGCCAATTTAATTTGCCGTATGTTACTAGATAATTTTATTTACTGCAGGACGTTTATTGTTTATATAAATTAGAATGCAGGAGATACATTTTGTTTAACCTTTTTTACTTTTCCAATCTAAATATCTTATTCTTTATTAACATTTATCAATCTTCACTCAATAAGGTATTTTGGTAATCCATAATTCACATAAATTACGGTACTTTTAGCACAATTTTCATACATATTTTCATCACCAGATGATAACGATAAATCGTCGAAACCGGACGTGTATTTGTAAATGTTATACATTTTTTTGGTAAAAGAACTTAACTTTACGTGATTCTTTCCATATATCAATCTATACACCATACATTACTCTACAGCGAACCAATAATTTCCATTCTCTTCCAAAAATCTTTCATAATTATGCAGCATTCCTAAAATTATCATCGCATTTATCACACAAAATAAATGTGATTCTTTTATCCTGATCTACTCCTAGATCTATTTGCTCGATTGAAATGTTATTTGCTTATTCCCATTTAAAATTAGTTTTTATAATCAATTATAACCTTAAATGAATTAAATGAAATTTTGTTGACAAGTTTTTGTTTAACACTAGTTATCTTGATTACTTTCCTTTCTCTATTTATTAATGAACTTAATGGTCTTGCGTTTTCTACTCTAATACTTATAATGCACAAATGAGTTTTACAAATGATAATCCTTGTTCAAATAACTACACGCTATAAGATGTGGCGTTTTTGAATATTTTGGCTAACAATTTCAAACGATTGGTGAAACGTACTCCACTCTGTCTAAATTGCTGCACTTTTTCTTATTTTTTTCTGGATTACTTTTTCTTAGTAATATAAAATTATAGCGTCCTTTATTTTTTAGAAATTTGGAGATAACATTCGTGAAGGAAGAAGTATTTTCAACCAATAATGAATTTCATAGGTGGTAATACTCCGTGGATGAAATTATGCAAACGCTTTCCAATTCGTCAAAAGGGGTGGACCATAAGGAACGAAAGATCCCTGATGTCATTACACACATTCTCGGAGATCTACTTTAACGCGAATATTTTCCTTTCAGCCCTCCTGAGCGCCCCTCAATTCCGTCGAATTAATAAAGTTTTTCTGCAGAAGATTGCTTCCCACATCCAATTTCAGGAGCACCAGCGTTTTTAAGAGTCGCGAATGGGAATGATTGGTGCTAAGGACGATGCACCAACACCAACTTGGAAGGCGTTTCTCAAAATTATCACGAAGTTGACGAAAAATACTCCCATCGCACGAATTCTAAAATAACTATCGATATTTTTATACTTTGTCTTATTTGCGAGCACAAGAACATCGGAAGCGAACATTTAAAAGTGACTCAAACGATGTGAAGAATTCCGTATGAACTGTAAAATTGCCTTTTACGAAAAACAAGTTATTACAAAATAATTTATTTTTAATGAAATTAATGTGAGAAGGCGTGACTTCGTGGAATGCCGCAGTAATAAAAACAACTTTGTAAATTTCCACAGAAAAAATTGTATTGTGTATTCGCGACCGGTTTCGTAAGATGTAATTTTATATTACGAAACCGGTCGCGAATATACCAATTTTTCTGTGATTTTGTTGATTTTATTATTAAATTAGTTTTAATTTGATGGTGAGACATGATTATATGTAACTTGAAACATTTTTACACCTTAAAGATAATGGTAAAACGTTAATTAGTGATAAAATCTATCGTTGTTTCAAATCTCTCGTGACGTATTTAAATAGGCAACCATTTTAGAATTTTGAGAGAACCAAGTCCTTTTTTAAGCTTCTTTCATCTAATGTGGTGCTCTTATACAAGCTTATTTTGTTGTCCTCATTTTTATTTACGTTTATTATTAATTACAATAATGTTAGGTAACATCCTAATACATTCTTTCTAAGCTTCAAAAAATGAACTTAAATGGATGGAAATGACAATCACGCCATTTTTAGTAAGATAAACAAAATTCTTTAAAAAATAAGTACCGTTTTTATTTAAATTTGATGCTTCATTTATTTGAAAAGCTGATTAGAAATCCTTTAAAGATTATTGCAGTTTAAAGTTCAATAATCTTTAAAAATCCTTTAAAGATTATTGAAAAGTTTATTTGCTTCTTATGGAGATATTAAAAGAGATCTTCTTGAAACACTCCTTGTTCTATAGCGATTTCCGAAGGATTTTGGGATGAAATTGCTGCGTAACAATCTGCACATGCATCGATTGAGCGGTACCACCAGAGATTCAGTCACCAAGTTGATGAGGCGGAAACACGGAACTACATATTATGTGGTGATTCAGTTTTTACGAGTACTTCTTATGTATTTATCTATTTTTCTATATAAGTTTCGGCATGTTATTAAACCTAAAGATTGTTCGAATATTTTTATGTCTCTCAGCAGGACTATTATCCTAAAAGTGAATTTTAAAAAGTATTGCAATATGCATAATATTTTAGGAAAAATTTAAAATGACAAGATATCCAACGAAACTATTTAAGTTAAACATATTTAATGCAACAAATAGTTTCGGCTCGATTTAAGTTTCCTTCCCCTTACTGAGCTTAGATTCTTAACAATATTGCAAACTAAACACTTATTACAGAAATATTTACTCTTAGGTATTTACAATTTGTAGGTATTGTAAATGGCAGTAAGAGATGTTTTCAAATATTCTTGAGTTAGTCAACATCGTAAGCTTATATTTTTAGAGCAATTGATTGTAATATGATGAGCAAACTATGCTGAAAACTGAGTGATATGAATGCCTTCAGAGAGAATTATGGAAAACGAATTTATTTTTAAAATAACTGCAATTCTGTTAAATCAAACATAATATTTAAACAAAACTTTCTTTTACCACTTTTTAAATATTCTCATATAGTTAAATCAATATAGACTAAACGTTTTAGCGATAGTCTATAAATGCTGAAAACTTTTGAAATTATAAAATACAATTCATATTCGATCATAGAACCATTTATATACTATGATTGAAAATGAACTAATAAAATACTTCGGCCGATTTAAAAGAAGTTTTTTTGTATTCAATTCAAATATCAAATCACGAGCAATGGAACCGATGACATATTTCGCCAAACATTTCCCTCGAATCCGTGACTGTTACGGAAAACACGGATCGTGACCCGTGTTCGCAAAGAGAAGCCGCGTGTTATTTGTGAAATAGATGCACAAAGGGATTAGGGCCAAACAACCACCAGGCATTGATTCGTAGCCTGTTCCGAAGAGAGTATACGCACGATACACACCCACCAGCTGAGGGTGGTATTAAAACTGTTCTTTTCACGCATTGGTTACCTATTATATATACAATAAATAATCTATGATAACTTACAATATAACTCTATAATACTCTTTGGGACAAATAACTTACTATATTTACCATTGGCGCGTATTCTCCGAAAGAGTTGCCTGTCTAAAAGTAAAATAATATTATATAACTCAAGTATCTTATTTTGCTGTAGATTACCTGTATTTAGGTGTTTAATTACTAATTAAAAGTGTATTTTACCTTTAGCGATTGCCCTAGGTTTCAAGTTTGAAGTTCAATTCTAACTTCCCATCTATTGAAATAAAGTATTTATTGAATATTTGACGTTTTAAACTAGTTTTATATCTATTTACATTAAACACTTAAAATTATTACAATATGAGTAACTATGTTTACAATATAAATCTTTTAAATAGCGCCTTATCATATAAATGTTCTAAATACAGCGCAATATAATACATGAGGATTAGATTCAAAATGGCTAATGGATTTAACATTCGTATTGGACTCCAATTGATCGAATGTGCTTCTGAGCTAAGATTGGCTGGAGTTTGACGGTATCGATCGAATAAACGATGACAGGAATAAGGGTTGGACTTTTTTTAGCAGTGGAAAGTTATCTCTTTAAAAGTATTTATTTGGACGGAGTGTGATTGATTTTTCATCGCAGAATATAGGGCGTTCTTGTTTTGCGAGGTATTTACAATTTTATATTTAAAATATTTGTTTGTCTATTAATTAAAAATTTGTCCTTATTAAAGTAGAGAATGAATATGTCACACACGTGGACTGGGGAAAGTAAACGGTACTCGAAAAGAATTCTATTTCCACCCAATTATTTAGTGAACAGAACACGTCACCTTTAGCTGCGATACACTCAATTCAAAGCTCTTCAGTGGGATGCATCCTTTTCATTTACTATTGACGTAAAAGAGTTACTTTGGAGACTAGGTTTTTATTTCTCATTAATAAACCTAAATAGCTTAAAGGATAATTTTATAAATCAATGCAAGAATCAGAAGTAATTCGTTTATTTTTCAAGTATTCAAATGATCCTTAACTTTAATAAAAAATAATGTTAATCGTTATAATATATCTCAAATAATATTCGCATATCGAAATAAATTAGCGAAATAAAAGTATAAATATGAATAGGGTTAGAATAAAGATTTGTAATTTTCACTAATAATGTTGATTTTCATGAAAATATTTTTAAAAATTCCTTTCCATATTATTTTCCTTTGACTTACAATAGATTGCGATGTATTTAAGAAGGTTTATTTTTAAAACATCTTACAGAAACTCTACGGTGAATTAATTTAGTTCTGAAGAAGCATTATATTTCAACTTGAAGGTTAAAATGTATTTAGAGACGTGAACTGTTCAAAACTTTTAAATTGAATAGCTACAGTGCTCTTAAATTGGAATAAAATTTGAAAACTCAATTTTTAACTGCATCTGTTCCAAGAGTCTCGTAAATTAGCCGAAAGTAGTTCTTCCGCAATCGGATGCACACGTGGAGTCATTTAGTTTATCACAATCCGATTAGAGGGCGCAAAATCTTTGGAGAGAAGTACTTTTGATACATTCTCGGAGGCTGCAGCATCTCTGGGAAATTAAAGGGAAAGGAGATGAATAAAAAGAAGAGCTCATTTCGTCGAACGATAAGGTTCTCTTTGGAGCGCTTGTCCGATAAAATCCCTGAACAGCAATCCTCACAAGATCCGGCAAATTATTAAATATGAACCGTTAGAGGCATTAAAATTGAAAACTATCGGAGAAAAAAAGTCATGAAACGCTACTCCCCTTATTCTATACTATTTTTACCATTGAAGCATTTTTACCAGAGCCATCTTCTCCGCCTCTTTCACTGCATCCTCCGCAGGTGAGGCTATAGAAACTCGAATCGCTCAATAGTCGAGGTTTGAGTCAAAGTGCTTTTTTGGGATATTTTTATCACAGAATGACTTATTTGAGGCCTATTTGGGAAAATTTGTTCCCAAAATCATCTAAAAATTGGATTATTTATTATATACATCTAATATTATTAAAATATCTGCATTCAGCGCAGTACATTATTGAATCAGATAATTAACTTGATGAAATAATTGCTTAAAGTGAGCAGAATAAATAAGTATAAGCCTCAGAAAGATACTTCCGGAATTTATACTTCTGGATAAAATTTTAAAAATTCACAATGAGGTTTATTTTTCTCTAAATTCTGTGATGATTGCAACTCCCTTGCACTTAAAACCCGTCTGAGGTTCATCTTCTTATATTTGTTGAAAGTATCCTTCTTCCACAATTTTTGAGTACTTAATTTGGTCATTAAGTAAAAATACAAAATGATAATTCGATATCATTAATTATACCTATTAGTTTAATTACATTGATAATTCTATTTTGCTTATGGTCATTTTGTTCATCCTTCATAAAATAAATGTCACCTTCCAATGAGAAATGGATGAAAAAAATGGGCAAAGGTATAAATATGAACACTTGTTCTTTGCAGTGTTTTCTGTTCTGATTCCACATTTGAAATGCCCTTTTATAAGTATATACATACGTATTTTTTATATATGAATAAATAATATTATCACCGAGATTCCTGATATGAGTTTATCAAGCACTGGAATGTCTAATCAGGTATGATTAGGCTTTGGAATACTAGTTTAACAGTAAACATCCCATTTTATGGTTTATTATATTATTATATTATATTACAATCCTCCAAAGAATGACAAAGTAATAATTACTTAAATGATATAATTTTCTTAATCTATAAATTAATTTATTCAGATACGAGCAATATTCTATTAATTACTCTTGAATGTTTAAAAATGTCCAATGCATATCCATTTAATGGTCGCACTTGAAATCTATACAGTTATTATACGTCATTGAAATAATTATTCCAATCCTTTAAAATGCCTATTTCAACACACTGGAAGTGGTCAAACAGATTCCGTTCGCCATCATAACCTGATAACCTATCATCAAAGGACTGTTTCTGCGTAGTTACCGACCGTTGCGAGGGAACAAAGCCTTTTGTCAACAAACGAACAAACAAAACGGCTCGAATGTCAGCGTTTGAAAGCACTTCAGAAGCAAAGGAAGAATTATACTAACGAGTGGCTTTGGGACTCTGAGGTTATTTTTTCTCTAATTTTCCATATTTTTGGCTCCTAAAGGCCAATCAGAGAGCTCCGTTGCCGTTTTCTATCGCCAGATGTTGGGCCTTCCGTCGCCCTCTGATCACAAACTATTGGAACGACAAAAATGCGTTGGGAATTATCTGATGCAGATTCCGTGGACCAAAACTTCCGATTTTTATACAGATATTCTCAATGGTTCATTTATGACCACAACGAAGTGACAGTTTGTTTATTTTCGCATTACAGCCATTCCTCTTTTGCGAAAGCTATGAAACAACATTCCAAAATATCTGGAAACTTCCGATTTATATCTAGAAGATAATTAACATTTCCTAAAATATTTTATTAACCATTTTTTCCATCTGGTCTCATTGTCCAGGGAAATCGAACGGTAAATGGCAAAATTAAATTTTTACATCGATTAATAATTAATTATTTAAAATATATTTTAATAATTATTTTACGACGATATATTTTAATAATTATTTAAAATTTGATCCATATTTAACGAAATAAATCCTAATTAACGAATTCCGGAGGTAATTTGCAAAATGAAATTCAAAACCCCTTAGTCTTTGAGATAAACAAATTATTTCTTTATATTTAATACAATATCTTTTCCTGAAATGTTTTACGCAAATTAACGTTATCTTCTGATAATGCTGAATGGAAAAGAGGAGAGTAATAAACACATAATAAACTCATCTCTACTATTATTTACTAATAACTCAGTTGTTAATTTTAGTTAAAACAGCATGAAAATGATGCTTTGTTTATGGGTGGTTTTTAATTTCCAAAAGTAGAACCCACACAATAAAATCATTTTAGAAGCCATGTAAAATAAAAATCAACATATAAATTTTTTTATTATTAATAAATTATTATTAATGTATTCTTCTATCGTTAAATAATCAGTGTCTCTAACTTAGGAAAAGGAATTACTGAGAGGTTTTCACTTTAATGGTTAGTGAAATGGTTTCACTTTAGTGGTTAATGAAATAATCAGATCTCCATACGAAGTTAAACTCTTAAATCTTCATTACTGAGGTCGCAGGCATTGTTTAAAAGATAATGAATCGTATTAGTATAGGATTTTTTCTACTTGTATTTCTCATTAGTAAAAAAGATCCGTATTAATCATGATGTTGCCGAAGTTTTATGGTAAATATTTAAAAATGAGTAAATATTTTAATATTTAAAAATTAGTAAAAATTTTCTTTAAGGATTTTAAATGTATTTAAATCTGAATTGTTTGCCTGTGGAAGAATGGAAAAGTTGTTACCACAGTATTGTAAACTGAGTAACATAATTATTATTTAACAAAAGCAGTGTATGTCGAATATGATTCTCTTTATGATAAAACATAATTCTTTTAAACTTTTACCAAGTCAAACACCGTAAAGTGGATATAGCAAGTTTGATAATACGTATGAAATTTAAATTCTAGAATGTCAATTTTTAGTTCCCTTAAGTTAGATCAAATATGATAAAAAATAATTTCTCTGAAAGTTAAGTCCACGGGACTCAAAACTAGCAAAACTTAAATTAGGGAATCTAGTTCCAAGAAGTTTGATGTAACATAAGTTTCCCGGTATCTAAAATGGAGTGCCTACAGCTAACTAAGCAAGGCCTCGTTGTAGGGAATTTTTCCGGGGATTTAATATTCGTACATTTATTTGAATGAAAATTTAAAAGACAATTTTTTCACTGTATATAAAGAGGTTGATGTTTTACTATATTTACTACAAAAATTTATTTTCAAAAGGAAAAGTAAATTAAGGTTACACGAGAAATCTGTTAATTTCCTTGTTAAAGAAAAGTGTAATGAACATTTTACTTATCTACCGATGAATGGAAACTAAGATGTAAGTGCTTCTGAAAGTCAACTGCGGATTTAAGGTCTGTCTTCACTAAAATTCTTCGATGACCACAGTTTGTTTTAGTCCCTAAAATCATTTTCACTGAAATTTCATGTAAATTACTCCTTCCATAGTCTCCTGCAATCTATGTTTACAGATACAGCCATCGGATTATGCTATAATCTCACATTTTGTATTGATTTACCCTTTTCTATGTAGATACCCTGCGAGCCACCTTTCGGTGTGTGGCAGGGGGAATTAATTATATTTTCACGACTGACGTATATTGCTGAGAATCATCAAATAACAAATAAAAACAATCTCAAATATCCAAAACGGATTCACAGTAACGCAAAACCAATATTCATTGATTCAAGTGACTATTTAACTATTTGATTATTAAATAAGTTGTCGTGAGTTATAAACATCGTATCTCGGTTACCGTCTCTCCTCTAACAAAAGCTATAAAGACAAAAAGCGTATTTACAAACACCATGCAAAACGACACATTCATTATAAATCAAGAATTCCCATCATTGTTACCTAATCGAGACATCAAAATTCCATCTCTTTTAATCTCTTCATTTTCTCACATCCTCTCGTGAAAACAAAATGGCTGATTGATAAGGAAGAGCCGTAAAATTCCTTTGTTATCATCAGTGACCGCTCTTGGATCATTTTCCTCCAAAACTATATAATTCTTTCCGGGGATTTTGTGGGGGCGTGGCAGGAGGAAGGGGTGTGGCATGGAGAGAGAGTGGCTTGTTATCGATCCCAGAGACTCCAACCACTCCTCCACACATCTAGTACCACTTCTTTCCAGAGCTCATACACTTCCTGCGTCTTTCCGACTTAGTTCGATTTGCGTCCGCTAATCGGAGATGGCTCTGTAAATAAAGCTCAAAAAGCGAGATCTATGCATTGTGAAACCTATCGGAGTTGATGGTCGAAAAAGGGTGGCGCTTATGGAGAGTAAATGGAAATAAAGTAGTGAGAGCATCTGAATATCTCTTTTAATGAGGACCAAAGTGATATGCTTTGATTCGATTCTCGATAAAAAACGAACCGCATTAACTCTCTATCGATTGAGTGCCGTTGATTCAATAAGGGAAGGATTAGCATGATTCAATAATTATGTCGTTGGAGTGATTCTCGAATGTGATTTGCCAATCCCTTTAATTCGAATTATATTCTTCAGCTTCCATTTATCATCCAACGATCACTATTTGAAAACATTTTCGTTTCTCACAGAATAAATGCTCCACTTAATTTGATTATTTCAATGTAAACTTCAAATTCTATTTTTAATAGAATTATAATTTTAGCTTCGGGCTAAATTTTCGTAATTAACCCTTTATAAGGAAACATTAGTTCTTTTCATGTCATCTTTCATGATTTCCCTTGCATTGAATATTCACTCAGATTCTTTTATCTGATGTAATACAGCATTCATTCACTCGTCTCTCCCTCACATTCATCTCTGTGAATTCATCCTTTACTACAGTCATTATCATTTCTTTTTTCCTCGTTGCACCCTCATTAAAGTTTATGATTTTCATTTACTATTTATTCAACCGTTCCTTTCTTTAAAACCTCATTTGTTCTTATATAAATATGTATTTCGGCAATATGATCAAACTCACCTCCAACGTGTCCAAAGGCAATCTTCGGAGGATTGTATGAGTGGAAGGATATCGATAAATCACATTCGATGACCTTTTCGATGAGGAATCGGGCAAATATGGTCGGATTTTGTAGTCTCTTTTGTTATCCGTTTAAATTTGTGTTTCATCACATTACGTCGTTGCTTTAAATAGCTGGCAATTCCGGATGTGTCCTTTGTGTTGGACTAGATTTTAAATGCCTTCATTTTTACGCAAGTCGAGTTGTTTAATTAATTTAACAACATAGAGAAAATTAGGTGAAACAGAAGTAAATAATAATGCCCTCACTTGTATTCGAACCCTGTTTCATGTTATGCAGTGGATAGATTATTATTCGTTCAAATATATAAGGGAGTTTTATTCGCATCATATCTTCAAATTCTTTCGCAATAGATATGAAATTAAAGTCGTACTTTTTCCAATTTAGTATAAAAAACATAAATTTTACTTGGTTTCTTTTTTTCATATCACAGTAATGTTACAGGAATAAATCCACAACAGTTGAATTCCGAATTCTTTTCAAATCAATGAAACAAACGACGAAAAACTTTGTATTAAAAAGGAATTGTATTAAGTAATTGATGCATTGAATAAAGCAATTAATCCTTCTTTAGAGGTTTTAATTTTATCTCGCGCCACAGGAACACAGTTGATGATAGATTCCGTTTGACTGTCCTAATCCTTTTTGGATTATCTCTTTAATGCCGTGGAAATATGAGTACTGATCCCTAAAAGCGTTTCTTCATCTGTTTTTTCATCGCTCTGACAAGGATTGCGACCTCTCCTATAAGGGGAAGGAAAACCGGAATAAAAGAAGAGTGCTCCGATTGTCTTTTGTCATTAAAGAGTCTCAGTAGAGCCCTCTTCTGGCGTGAATGGGCTTTTGTGGAATCTGCTCAATAGATGGCCTTGGCGTAGTTCGGAAGCCACAACAGTCCACCGAAGAGAAGTGTTTGGCTCGATTTGGATTCAATTACTTCCCTATTACATAAGGAGAGTTTATGGAAAGGATGCGTTGTCATGCTACGAAAACTATATTAGAACACTTGGATTTAGAATGAGATTTTAGAGACGAAAGGGTACAGGAATACGAAACGATATGTTGCTAGAATCAGGTTAAATAAACCGAGAGCTAATAACGGTCGTCATGAATTTCCTTATTTACCATTCATAGATTCTTTTGAACAATTACATTAAAACCAAGCGTATAGTTTGGAATAAACTTCGTATAATACTTTCAATGCAAACCACTTCAATTTCATTTGGTGGAGAATGACAAATTAAATTCTGAGAATCAATGTTAATTCCGAAAAGAAATGAGCAACTAATAATCATCGTATATAAAGCACTATACATCTCTAATCCTAAAGTTTCACTAAATATAATTAAACGCATAACCTCTTTAAAATAAAGCACTTTTCTTAAATGATATAAACATCTTCAGAATTTCCCAAAACATTTTGAAGGTACGAGTCAATAAGTCTCTTATCCTCATTTGGGTTCTTTTGTGAAATAAGAATAATTTCTGTTTTTCATGTATAATAAGCGATGATCTACGAATATGATTAATTCACATATTGAGATTCATCCCACACTTTAAATGAAATGCCAAAATATTTTTTAAACTCCGTAAAAAGGAATATAAGTGAAATAAACGACAAATATAAAATTACATGTATAATTATAAATGAAAAATTTTAAACTAATTAGTGAAGGGCTTCCTAAAATAAACACATTTCAACATATAAAATTGGCTAAGGACAATCTCCAATTTGTATAAAATTTATTCAGCAAGATCGGACCAGAAAAAGGTCGGAAAAGCTTTCATATTTCTAAGAAATATTCTTTTAAACATTCCTCTTTCATCTTTATGCCGAAAAATTCCGTCTTTTCATGTTTTCTTTTTTGGAGCTCCCATTTTATTTACCGATAACAATGCGCTGTTTCTACATTAACTGACACGAGCCTCTGAATTAACGACATTGTACTTCTGCTGCAGATCGCGAGACGGGAAACAAACAGCAAAAGCGCAGCATGAATAATTCATTCGGAGCAAATTCATGCAGCGACCAGTATTCATTTCCTCTTAAACTTGATTTGACAGCCGTGAATTACGTTTTTTTGGGTGGGAATCATTGCGTATCATTGCTTACGTATTTTTAAGAGAAAATTTGATCTTTATTATCTTTGTAGGGTTAAGTATTTAAATGAGCAAATTCTTATTTTTCCTTCTCTTTGTACTTTTTAATTACTCCTCATAAATTTGAAGAATTATGGCAAACAAAATGTACGTACATTAGGGCATTGAAATGTTTTTTGGTGCATTAGTCTAAAAGTGCTGCATGTCCACCGACTATACTTCACAGTATGATCAATGCCGCTCTTTGTTGGCATAGGATGGTATTGGTATCTACATTCCACTTCATGCCTAAACCATAATTACGATAAAATTATGGGAATTTCATTATTACGGAATTATAATTTTCACGCAAATGAGTTTTTGAATAAACTGTGTGCGATTTAGAAAATTGAATCGGACCTCTGTAGAGTGTGTTAAGATGGAGCTCAAAGTGTTTCGTGAATCGTCAGCTCCCAAAAGAATTCCGGGAAACAGCTGAAATGCGCATTAAACGTTGGCGCCACGAAACCTCTCGAATCCTTTTTTCAATTCCCGTCCTTTTTCATTCGATGCTAATTCAGGGAAATGCGACCCCAACTCAATCTGTAAATAGACGCGGAATTCTAACCAAATAAATGCACCTGCGATAGTATAAAACGGACAGTGAAGTGCTTTGGATTCCCACTGAGAATAAAACCATTATTCCTTGCTAATGTTGTTCCCGCTGAATCATCTAAAGGCTAATCAAAATGCAATCTATTCACGCGGGAGTTCATATTTTTGAAAGATCGCAAAGGGTATTGACCCGTAATACTTTTTGAAACCGCGAAATTTCTCGCTAATGTATCGGTTTCGCTCCGAACGAATGCCTTTTTTCCCGTACGATGTTTATTTTGTTTATCAAATTCAAAAGTATATATAATATCTTCGGTAAGTTCTGTTTTCAAAATCTGCACAATATAAGAGAATTACATACTATGTAAGTTTACATTTCGTTACACAAGTCGACATTTTTTTCTGCCGAGAATCAATCAAAATCAACATTGAATCAGTTGATGTTATTATATTTAATATCACTTATTATATATATATATATATATATATATATATATATTATAGTCGTTATTTATTTTTCGATCTTCCAAAGTGAAATATGTGCATTGATATATCATGAATAAACAATTTATCATATTCAAATATTCTTATAATTGTCTCAAATCATAGACAGAGTAAGTCTTCGAATTACGGAAAGTTGTGTTGTAGCAAATGGCGAAGTAGTTATCGTGTAAGGAATAAAAAATATTCTCATCTCGTTTATCCATTTCGATTCAGTTGGGTTTTATCTCCTCCTTCCCTAACCCTCTCTGCATAGAATCCCAGCAGTAGTTTTGACCCCTTCCTGTGACCTCCGAAAGTTTATTTTCGTGAGGGACATCTCGTGGAGGATTAACTCATTGTCGCAATTACATGTTTCCATGTCTTTACATTTAATTTCTCCATTAAGCCGTTATAAATGGCAAAACCGTGATTTAATAAGATTTTTTGCACTCAAAAAAAGGATATTCGAGCGTAGATTTATAGTTTTGATCTTTTTGATTGATTTTATTGGATAAGGTAGGTTTCCGGTAACATAACGATTTCTCATTATTTAATTCTCAACAAATATATTTCATATGAGTACTACAATAACGTCGAGTTTCTACATTTCTTGATTGCGAATTTCCACTCATTTCGCTTTAATTTTCTTAATATTGTCTCATAAAGTAATGCTTAATGATAGAAAACAAGGTGCTTGCGTAATATATTTTGTATTTATTTGATGAATTTATTAATATTTGATATTCCATCTGGTTTTAATGAAAATGGCATTAAAAATCTAATCGCATTTCATCCAATAATGTTTATAGGTTTTGAGAATTATTTTGGTCTTTATTTTTGTCTAATCTGCATAGAATAGTTGATGACATCTCTAACAAATAAAATCTCTCATATGTCTTACCTCTTTGTATTTTACATTCGTTTTCCTTTTCAAAGTTAACATTAGCAAATTAGAATATACTTCTTGAACGATTCCTTTCGAATCGATGTGAAATTTAATTTAGATATTTTTTATTATATTATTAAGTACTTCATTCTCGTCACTTTTGCGTTTATCTTTATTCAGAATGAAGTTTTCTTAGCTTTTTCGATTTAGAAACTTCACTTGGAGATTTAGAGTGTGACACACTGTGTAATTCCTGCTATCCTTTAAAGTACATTTCTACTTAAAAAGAATTATTCTTACGGAGAATGAAGGTAAAGTAATGTATCCCTTTTGCATCGTCACTAATTTAACGTGAGAGAAACATCATAACAACATAAATATGACCCAATGAGCATTGACAGCAATAAAGGAGAAGAAAGAATCAAACGAGACAAATAATTTAGTTAATAACTCCAACCTCATTTGTAAGCTTTTGCAGATGACTTACACAAAAGAACTAGATGACACTTATTCTCCTAAACTAAAGACGGAAAAAATTCATTCCATCCATCACTTGAATGAGTTCATTCGTGTAATTTTTTATGCTCACTCTTAGAGTTCTCATTTCCCCGATTTGCGAGGATTAAAAACCACATAAAAAATTGCTCGCTTCTCCACTTCCTCAGCTCCATCACCAAAAGTGCCAATGGAGAGAAATCCCTTTACCGAGGCCCCGCAGCGAGGATGACCGTTTGCTTATTTACTGCAGAGAGTACATCATTGTTAAGCTAACGTTTTCAAACATCCCTCTCCGAATACAAGTTTCTTGGGTTTTCCGGTGGAAGTGTTGCATCGAGCGTTGTTCTGGGAGTTGAACAGCAAGTGAAGGATATGTATTGTATTGGTTTTGTTGATTGGGTTCGTATTGTATACGTAAATTGATTTAAAAAGAGATCTTATTGAGGCGTTTTTAATTTATGTTAGGGTTTATGCCTTTGAAAATGGAATTAAAAGTGAGTTTTTCATTACTAGCATGAATGTTAGGTAGAGATGAGTTAGTTAAATATTTCACCAATAAGTAACGAAGGAAGATCGACGTCCACTGTAAATATGTTTGCGTCCATTAGCTAATATGGCAAAGTGTGGATAAGAAAGCCGATTCATTTTTGCCTGGCACATGAACGCGGCGGGCGATGAATACAGTTAGTAAACAGATAAGCCAAACGCTGGATTGCTGTGCAGTTATTGGCGGTATATATAAAACCCAAACTCTTTATATGGAGTAGTGGAAATTAATACAATTTCCAGATTATACCTTACATTCATAAAAATTCACCTAAATGAGTTTAATAAAGACTTTAATGAGTAAGATTAACAATGTAGGTTCAGCAAAAATAGAGTATGTAGTTTCTAATGAATAATCAGACCGGAGCAATATCTTCTCAGTCTTAAAGGACTTGTAACGGGAAATACGTATTACATGTTGTGATTTCATGAGAATTGACTTGCTTATTTCATTCAGACGATTCCCTTTCAAAACGACGCAAGGCCTCTAAGAACACACATAGCGAGGAAGTCACCGTGGTTTCCCTCGAGATTCGAATGCGCCATCTTCGCACGTTTGATTAACATAGCAAAATGGAGGGTGTCAAATGGGGCGGCGAGTGGAATGGCGAATAAAGGTGAAATGGGAAGGGATTAAGAGGCCTTGAGACGGGAGACAATGGCAAAGAGGGGAAATAATAGATTCAGGTCACGTGTACCTCCTGTCAAGGCGCCCCTCGCAATTCAACGGCTGAGTTATTGCAAGCGCATTAGAAAATGACTCGCTTAATGACGAAAGTTGCTTTTGTCCATTTCTAAGCGATATTCGGCTGTTTTATCTGAGATTCTAGAAATCGGCTGATCGGTTCCACGAAGAACCCTTTGCCCTTTTGAAGTGTTATGTGAATATTTGTATACATTAATGAACATCACATTATAACATGAAAAGTTGTTCTCATTAGCAATTCAGTAATCCTTCGTTTCTTTGCGGTTAATCGGGACCAGAACATTCCGAAAAACCGTAAAGTAGGATTTGTCCCTAGGAATTTTATTTTGTGTGCGGGTACAAGGATGTTTTAAATATGTAAACAATATTAATACTTTAGACATTAAAGGAAAAAAATACAGAAGTATAAAGAAACGTATTTACTGAAAGGTGTTTTGATACTTGATATTCAGTTAGATTAATTACAATACCTTCTATAGCAATTAATATTAACACATTGCGTTTATATAACGGGTCTAGCTCGTCGTGAGCTTCCAATGCCAAATCGTGTAATGACGAATCACAATCATCATCAGATGTAAATTATATCACTATATATTTACAATACATCGATCAAAAGATCAATATATGGCACTTACAATAATGATAATCTATCTTTAAATAAACTCAATGGAATTTGATAAAATGCATTAAATTATCTTATACACTAACAAACAACTTGTGAGAGAGAGAAAGTTCCGTAGTTCACTGATCTCGAAAGCTAAATTTTAGCATATTCTTATGAAAATAATGCTTTATTTGAGAGAATGCGAATATATTTTCTGGGCATGAGGTTTGTGATACAAAATTATAATTAGCGATTTAACTCTTTATTTCACTATTTTATGTTGTTTACAACGTGTAAAATAACATTTTTCCAATATGCAATACATCACTTTCATTTTTTTCCGTGTAATTCAAAGACCACTACATTGAAAATAAAATATATTGTTAACATTTAGACGTTTGGCACGACTAACTTTTGATACCTTTCGGTTAGATATTAAGTTTCATAGAAATACCTCGCTACATAAGTGTATCAATTTCGAAATGGTTTCATTGTTTGAAGGATATCCTTGATTCATAAATATATTTATTTTAATTCAAATATAATATTTGAGACTAGGAGTTTTGTTCTTGCAGTTGATCCTGTGTCATAGATGAAGATTATGCTTTAAAAAACATAGAAACAGAAGGTATAACTAACTTCGGTTGAAAAATGAAGTTTAGTTTCAGGATGATAGAACAATCTTCGATCAATATTATATAAGATTACCTTGTAAAAAATGTAAAGCTTAAAACATAATTATAAGGTAGTTGAGTTAAAATAGGATCGATCCTTGCTGAATAAAGTGACTTATAGCAAATCAAATTCAGGACTACTTCATTTTTTTCAAATATAAAGAACTTCTTTTTTGATAGAAATATGAACCAACTCAAGTGGAGTTATTCATAAAAAAACGAGGAATCCATTTCCTGTAACAGAAGCACACTCGGGCGTAAACTCAGTTGGAGGCGAGCGACACATCAAAGAATCAAGAGGGGACTTATTTGTCACTAGACATCTTTGTGAGGCTTACATAGAATCGAAGGATTCTTCCGATGTTCGGAAGTTCAACAGCTGAAATAAGAGCGCTAACAGACCCAATTGGCCGTCTTTGATCCCAAAAGATTCTCTTTCGACCATTATTCCTCTCATTCAATCAAACTCATCCCCATACGTTGGGAAGTCACGTGATTAAGGGTCGTCACGGATTCGAGACGCCTACGGTGGCGCCTCTTGCGGATTCAAAGGGAACGTTCCCAGGATTTCCTGGGGATTAATGGTGTGGTGGGGAAGAGGAAGAAAGGAGAGGGAAGATCGTATAGATGTCGCGAACGAGGAGATCGACGATGTTTATTTCTTGTATTCTTTTTGATGTCGAAACGAAGCGAATATTTATGTACCATTCGCCAATATCGTTCGCAAATAATTCCGTGAAATTCTAAATTTAATTCTATTCTTTCTTCTCTTTCTATAAAAACACTAATATACTTTCATTTTTATCAAAGACCGTAAGATAATGCAGAGAACAAATTCATAAACCGCCATTTCCAAGTTCGCTTTAATTATTTCGAATAAAAAGTGAAATTTCACAAAACGCGAGGACTGAGAGTGGAACGAAAGTGGAGCATTTATCGGATCTGAAATGAGAAGGGAAATGTGGGAAGGAATTCGAGATGTGTCACTGAATTCGTCGTCCAATTTATTTGTAAACATTTGGAATTATTTATAATATATATCGTTGTCGTAAATAATTCCTATCAAATGGAATGTTAATTAGAAATTTTCCTGTTTCAAATGTTATTCATAGATTAAATTTGACAATAAACAATTTTTTGTCCCATTAATATTCTCAGTAGTACAAATAAGAATTTAAAATTACGTCAACTTTATTGTGATGTAATGATTTTAATCAGACATTATTTAATTTTGGCTTTATTTTCCTCACTCCCGCTTTTTAAACACTATTTGTTCAGATCCGTCCTCTTCAGTGTAATTATAGACTTGTTTTTCTATGACATCTTGGCGACATTCAATTGCCCGATTCGAACGCTTCAGCACAATAGATTCATTTGCCAACGGCTACTCAAAGCGTATTCCGATCATAATGATTTTCATCTAACGTGTTTTATAAGAGTAAATAAACAACACATACGAATTCCACGCATCTAATTATCGCTTTAAGAATGAAAATAAAGTTGCATTTTCCGTATTTGAAGAGTGGTTTTTACTTTTGCAACCGATTTTTTTATGTGAATTAAATATGTTAACAAGATAAGACTCAGCTAAAAGGGGATGTTTTCTGATATATAATGTAAATGATGGATTTTATGTAAAAATGGCCGTTTTTTACAAGATTTTCATAGGCTTTAATTACATTGATATTTACTTGGATAAGAGCCAAAGCAATTGCAAGACAAGATTCTTTTGTTCGTATTACAGTTCTCTTTTAAGTGTTAAGATAATTAGCTAATCCGTATTTCAATTCTCCAAATAAAGATAAGCTTAACTTCATTATATATTAATGCGGCTATCTTTAAATAGACTTATTAAAATCTGATAACATAGTTTATAATGATTTGAATATCTAATGTAAATTACGATTTATGGATCTGAGTAAATAAGAAACATAAAGTTTACAATTGATTCCAAGAGTTATATTCCACGACAAGTTTTCTAACACTGAAATAGTAATCATTGACACTAATTCTCAGTTCGTACGTATTGAAATCTCTGATTTTCACCATCTGAGTTTTTTTATTAATAAGTTCAAATTTAATCATTTTTTTGATGACTTTATAAAAATCAAAATCGAGACTTATAAATCCATATTTCCTTCAGCGGATTCAAGGAAATTGCTGGTTTAGAAAATGTTATTCGAAAGATACTCATCGTGTGCTCATTTCTTTCCTCGGATTCTTTCATTTTGCACTACCTTCCTCCCAATTCTGAATACCTTTTCGTCATCATTGAACGGCATATTTTTGTGGACGACTTCAATTTATCTTCTTCTATCAACGCTTTCAATCGAAGGCACTTTAGTTATTTACATTTTCGCTCTTTTGCACGACTTTATCGGTCTCTTTTACCACTAGCTTTATTTTCATTACTGCTAATTCTAGAATTCATTTGCTGTAAATTCATTTGTAATGTAATCATGTCACAGTTCATTCGAATGTCAGCGAAAATGAATGTGATCCAAATGTTCCTTGTTTTCGATCGATTAAAGGAATATTATCTGAAATATATATTTCCATAGAATTCATTCGCCCGTTTTTCAAAATCTTGGCTTAAAATGTAAATTACCATTTTAATAGATAATTCTTTGGTCGTTAAAAAGGCTTTACTTTGTTCCTTACAATACGTGTATGTACTCTTTGCAGAATTTTTAAAAATTTAAACTGTTACAATATCCTATTGCCATCCTTTTTATTAACATTTACGTCTTCTAATCCTGTCACTAACATTCCTCAGCCCGATTTCCTTGTTGACCGATTCTCTTACTTTCCCTCTTTCCTTTAGTTAAATTTCCCTTTCGCTCACTCTACTGCGCTTCCTTTCACTTCTAGGGATTAACTTTCACTTTCCCCCTCTTGACTTTCTCTCTTATTCAATCCTTTTTCCATTATGTTTTGAAAAAGCGTTTATGCGATGCAAACTACGTTTCCTTGGCGAAGCTGCGATTGCTAATTTTGTATTTATTGCTGAAGATCTTTTGAAGGTATTTTAAATCTAAAGGGACTTAAAGTTGCTAAAGTAATCGAGCTTTTGAAAGATTGAAATAAAGTATAATTGAAATGCATTCACCCTTTTTTAATAATAAACATTAACACTGGCATTTGTAAAAGGGCAGCAATGGGCACCGAATCAAGGGTCGAAGGACAAATGTCTGTGTTGACCATTGTGCTCATTTAGATCTTTGTGAGACACGTTTTTTGTATGTTGTTTATGTAAGCACTCTGTTTGTATCTATAAACAGATCTTTCTCAGAGTAACGTATTTTTGACTTCTATAGTTACATCACTATATTATTACGCAATATAGAAAAATCATAACGAAAGAGAATACAAAATGTTGAAATGTATTAAAAATATAATCAGTTATATAAATATTATAATATAATAATGAATGAAATTCGTAAATCATCAACATTTTACAAATGGTTGAAACTTAATATTGAAAGATTGATTTTTTATTGTTCGCTGTTTTTTCATGGGCATTTTTTACAATCAAAAACAATTGATGAATTATCTTTGATGTAGGAGTACATTCGGGGAGGTGTATAATGGAAATTGGAACATTAATATTGAATTTTAGATCCGTAATATTTGCGATATCTCCACATTTCTCATATTTCTCCTCTTTCGCATTTCAAAGCTATTTCTCGTGAATTTTGCGGGAGATGTGTGTGTTGTGGAACACCAAGGGAAGTGCGTGCACTGTTACGAGGGGAGCCTTACAAAGAAGAAAAATCAGATTAATGTATCACGAAATCCCTGTCATTTTCAGAGTCTTCCGATACCAATCATTCTGTTTGGGATACATTTTTCGCAAGTTTACTTATCTGACTCATCCTAATTCATACCATAATAAGTTCATTTTTGAGCAAATACTATCATAAAGTGCTTCTAACATTAATGTTCATAGATTTAGATTTGATTGTGTTAGTATGCTTAGGAACATTAATGTGCTGAGCGTCTTTACTACTCCGGTTCTTGTGTTTTGAATAAGTTCATAAACCAGAAAATTTGCTATTCTAATTCGAGAGACACATGATGTGGTCCCTCAAATTTAATTAATTAATTTCATAAGAAGTGAATATAAAGTAATCAATAGTCTGAATTTGATGACGGATTTTTCATTATTTATGAGAAATTGTTAAGTCTAATGCTTATCAAATGAATGTCTCCTTTAGTTACGTAAATTCAAGCGCAAAGTTCAAGATTACGATTTTGTTTTTGGGTTAATACAGTCTCACATGGTAAAGCAGCAATAAAGATGACACATTTGAAACAAAGGAAAACTGCTTTTGATTCTTTTGCCTGAGTACGACGTTACTTTTACAAATTCCAACGACCAAAATACGGTTCCTAGGAGCAAGGCAATTACTCCGTAAAGAATGCCTTTTAGGCATCTCAAATTATTTTATTCGGGAATACGGTTTTCCAGATTAAAAAAGAAGTCCCAAAGGGGGAATTCCCGGCTCCGTAGTCGCGATAATTCGCCGCTCATTTTTTTTATTCGGGTGAAATATCCCTCCAAACACTGCAGGTGGTTTTAACAAGGAGCGAATTAACGGTTCGGAAATAACGAAGCCAAAGAAGAAACGCCGTTTCTCAGATTTTTCGTTTCCGCAAATTAAACTGCTCCAAATGCCGCAATTCACCTTTTTAAAGCGAAATTTGAACTATATTCTCGTCTTGCTAATCGAGATATTGATTGTGTATAAAATTCGCGTAAATCCAAAAGACGGATTTATTTTGAATTGGGAGGAGAAATGTTTACATCTGTTTTCGGAAATTCGCATCTTTTCCCTTACTTTCGTTTTTAGTGCGTCTATTGGTACGATTGATCGTTGCTTCAACTGTGTTCATATATCGGTAGATTTAGAGTTTTAATGGGCATTAATATTTGGATCTTTACCGTTCTAAATATGTAATCTTTCGAAATTTAATACCGTAATCCTCACTCATCCTATTTTTAATGTTATATTTTCATTATAATAAACACAAAATAAATGGTAGCATTCAAAAAATCATTATAACCCAAAAATTTCAACAGAAACCACTTCTCCACTCAAACAGACCGATGAACGTTCAAAAGCTCAAACAGATCGGACGAGGATCAGTTTAACTCAGTGAAAATAGATTAGCCGATGCCCATAATCCAATGCAAATGTTGAATGCTTTCCCAATTGGAGATCGAATAGAGATTCTTTGAGCGAAAAATGGATTGAAGTTTACGTTGAAGAGGCATTTTTAATTTCACCCTTTCCGTCCGTGGCTACTGTTTTTAAGAAATTTAGGTCCCGGAAATTGGCGATCGATCAGAAGCGTGAAGTTTTGCATAGACACAAGTCAGCAAGGATTACTTTCGTGAGAATCGAACCCGGAATCACAGTCAATAAAGGAGAATATCTAGTTCATTAAGTAGTACGGATTTATGATCAGCCTTTAAGATTAGTTGAAATAATGATGACATATTACTGTAATAATGTATTAAATGATTATATAGAAGAGTGCTTAGGTTTTAATATAGTAACATGAGTTGAAAATAAATTTAATTCAATCTAATTTCGTACTTTTATTAAGAATACACTTCTGTTTTATCATTAAGAGATTTTTTTATTCGATTGATTTCCATTAAATTTGTGTGAAGTGTTATTTGTCAAGAAAATAACTTAATCATATTGAAAACCTCAAAACAGTAAAAAGGAGATTCTCCAAATGAACTTGGATTAGGAATTTGTATTGAGAAAAACAGTATAAGGATTCAATTGATGAGTAGTTGTTGAAGTATTTACAGGAGATGAAGTAATAATTTTTTCCAATAAACTTTTTACATTACAATAATTTTATTTTACTTGCAATATAATCGTGTTTCTTTACAATTATTTTTGAACGTAATGAAGTTCCGATATTGCGATTGAACAGAAATGAGCGCAAATTAGGATCTTAAACAGATTCTTAAAGATCAGCAGTATCTGCCAAATGACAACAGGGAAACTGGTCCTAAACAAGTTCTCATGGTTACGACGCATAAAACACAGGCGCTTCGCACTTACGACGGCTGTAGATGCGAAGAGTATTATGCAGCAATTAGGACCTAAAATGGAGGGAATTGCGCTTCCAAGATTTTTCGGGATATTGTAACGAAAGCATAGGAATCGAAAATCGTTACCGGATTCTTAAAGATAAAATCGCCTGAAGATGTTCGGGAGAGTGACGTTTAGCAACTCTCCGTATAAATTAAGAAAGTTTACAAGTTATGAAGGAGTTCCCTTAAAGTAAACAATCTCAAGAAATCTTTATAGATATTCATAAATTATAAGCATTGGTCATTAGCGAGAGTTTAAATTCCCAAGAAATTAACGTTGGAACAAACATAAAAGTAAGATTCCACTTTAGATACTCAATATCCAATATTTGAATTAATTTCTTCGTTCAGTCTTGATCGTTCGTAGAAATAAAGCTACTTTTAAAACGTATTAAAGAAATTAATCTTAACTTCATGAATACACAATGTTTGTAAGACATCTATCAAATAGAAATACTGTTCTATGTTGATGACGTTATTCCTTTCACATTTTAATTCGTCAATTGAATATTTGAGAATATTATTAAAATATATTTACAAATATCACATAGATTAGTAACGTTGCGTTTGGGAGACATATGCAAGTTTAAAAGAGCTGTAAAAATTTGACGTTTGGATAATGGAGTAGCATATTCTATGATAAAAAATCGCTAAATTTTACAACGAATGAGAAAACTATAATCAAAATTGGAGTGCATGTGATGTGTAGGACAATTAAATACTAAATAAAAACCGCCCAACCATTTAATGAAATGTTCCTGTCCTCTAATAAAACCCCAAAGAACATCGGGAGTCTCTCATCACTGCGTCCTTTTAAGAAAAACGAATTTCTGATTTCTTGGATCTCATTCGATTGGCGACGGAGGCCAATAGCGCCCATCAATCGATGGCCACTTTAATGAAAAACACGACTCTATGAATATGCCCTTCTTTGAAAAAAGCCGCAGAAGATAGAGCTTCGTAACTGCTGAGGGAAGAAGCTATCTTAAAAACATAGGTTTTACCGAAATGAGGAAAAAGTATGTCTTTCAAAGGAAGACATGGTTTCATACAAAGAATAACCTTTTAATAGCAAACATTTATATTCATCACCAGATATAATGTGATTATCGATCGGTAATATGCATTGAATATAATAATGAACAGATTTTGAAATTTGAATATCACAAATTTCATTCACATTACAACATTGAAAGAGGAATACTTTTACTTATTTTTACCATTAATTATATGTCCATTGATTACATAACATCTAGCTCAGAATAAAATGCTCACATCAGTGTTCTCTGAACAGGATCGTGAAGAATATGATCAAGTAATGTTATTTTTTGATCCATTTTATTTTCTACCGTATAGTTCTTAAGCACAATCATATAACCCATATGTGGCAGTTAAAATATGATTGATGTTTAAATATTCCTACACAGGTAAACCGCCATCTGTGAATGGAGTAGAAAATGCCGTGGGACCAAAAGATTTAAATCCATAAGAAATACTCGAATGAGCGGAAAGGTTAACCATTTATGAAATATAAGTAGAAAATTATACTTTTCCAATTTTCTAAGTTTTCTTAGAATTCCCTATTCTCAATTTGGAACGAGCTCAATAATAATTAAAGACCAAACGATTCAATTCATTCGATACAATTAAGCTACTTCAATATCTTCATCTATTCTTAAGTTAAATGAGAACAAAACTTGAAGTAAAGGATAGATTAAAAATCAGGATTTTAAATTAAAACATTTTCATTAACACAAAAATTTCCACCTGCCATATATTTCATGCCAAATTAATTTTATTATCTCATTAAAACATTTAGAGATGCTTCACAACCATCCAATTAATGATTTGAGAACTGATCCTCGAAATTACTTTCATTTCCGTGCAATATATGCTACAGTATGATAATTAGCAAGATTTCCTAACTTGAATAAGAATACTGTTTTGGTATCATAATATGTCCGCGTTTCAATTTGAGATAATCATTGTAGATGTCCGATATCTCAACATTGAAACCCTTTTTTATTGAATTTAAGAGTTTTTATTCAAAATCTCATTGAATACGATACTCCAGCTCAATTCGTTCCAAATAACCTTTTCTTCCCCTAAAATACAAAATGCAATCTTAAAGCATGCAACGTAAGTTTCCTGTCCTTTTATAAATTAAGATGTTTTGTGAAGATTTAATTAATATTATAATTTTATGAATAATAAATTAAAAGAGGAAGAAGCGAATTTGTTTTAAAAACCGTTCAATCCGTATTTTATAATATTGTATACTATAAAATATTTTTTATCATTGCTGAGTCTTTTGTAGATAATCGAGTAATACTTAGTTTTAATATTTTGATATTCCGCTTACACTAAACCGCATTCGATGAAAGCGATTGTTGAAGGACATCCCAAATTGGGTTAGCGTGGATCGAAGTTTGCGGCGGATACCTTAAAAAAGGATGGAAAATCTCGGAATGGCTGCATAGAGATATCGCGAAAGGAATTAATGAGGACTTCTTTGAAGATTCAGGAGCTGTAAAAATCTGGAGTGTGAAATGTTGAGCTGTGTTAAGGCGGCTTAGAAGAGTAAAGTTGGTAATAAGTAAAAAAGAGGTCAGAGTTTATGAATACTTAGCAAATAGAGATTAAAAATAAAATTGGAGTGATGACGTATTCAAGGAATTATGAAAAAGATTCCTTATATTAGATTAAAATAGGTTATTAACTTTTCTTAAATGCATATTTAATATATCGATGCGCATAATGATGCTGTAATCACGGGTGGATTCGGTTTCTCATGTAGTTTCTGTGACTCACTGAGGCAATAATGTTAATAAGAATTTTACTGCAAAACTCTAAATGAGATTGAAGTCAATAGGAACCCTATTTAATGATTATTCAATCCAAATATAATTCGTTGAAATGAAGGACACACGCAGACTGTTCTACGAAAATATTAAATGTTGAAAGTTGCATTTGTCATTGTGATTTGCGATGGGAGTTGAAATATAACTAAATAAATCTTAAGTAAATAAATAAAAAATAATGGTTGTCATTGATATGGATTACGAGTAAAATAAATTTACCATCTGTAAATTATTTGCATCCCAAATATATAAAGAGAATTTATTTAATTTAATAGTGATAGCTTGTATCTGGTTTTTCTTAAAAACAGTTAAACCATACTTATATATTCGAAATTAAAATCAAGGAGGGAGTATAATGTTTTTAATCACATTAAGACGTAATAATTATTCTTGTTTAAAGAGCAAACCTTCTCTATTTATCGAACGCTTATTCCTCATTAGTAGATGAAGGATGTTAAAGGGAAGACGTTCGTGATTGAGTGAAAGTGGGAATCTTGTTTCTGTTTATTTCCGCAGAGAAAATATCCTTGAGCTGTTTTTATGCCAAAGAATTGTTCCACTTTCACTATCTCACTTTTCTAGACTGGAATGTTTATCTAGCGGCAATTCGCAAATATTTATCTTCTGACTTTTAAAAGTTAAAATCAAGTACTAGATAAAATTTTCCACTTTCAGAGGCAGCGGATCAAACCTCTGAGCAAATGGCGAATGAATATTATTTGTGTATTCTGTGTATTATTTAAGTACTTCGCCCTCCTAATAGTAAATGACATATAATATTCGTCTTGACTTTTCTAAATCAATAAAATATGAAATTTTAAAAAGTTACTTCGGTTACTTTAATTAATTAATGGGAATCAAATACCATATATATTTATGGAAAAGAATTCAAAAGCAACCACACACGAGATAACAAGCCCATTTCCATCATTATAATAGTTAAAATTATATAATACTCAGAAAAGATATTTTTATTACTAAATATGCTCGATAATGAATATTTTCTTCTATATTTAGCGTATGTAAATGCATACATGAGGTAGAATGTACCACATTGATTGCCGGAGCTCCAACTGTGGCTCGCCTAGGGGTTGGCTACTCAGCGCTACTATCAAACTTGGAACTGGAATACTGTTGTCAGTTTTCAAATGGTATGGAAATTGTGACGCTCTGATAATGATAAATCCTCAACTCCTTGATTATTTCATTAACTTATTAATGGAATTGAAATTGAAATGGAATTCGAATTTCATTCTTGAAAAAGTGTTTGATTCATAATGCAAAACATAAATTTAGTAAATAATTTCTCCAGATGGAAACATTTTAAAACATAAATTTCTTCCTCTAGTATTCGTGTTAATTTAAAAGTTCAAATCGGGTAATTCTTCGCAAAATTAAATAATATATTAGGTCTACTGGAAAGTTCTGTCCGTTTTTAGAATGAAACAAAAGAACAGATTTTTTCATACTTTGAATAAAGTTTATTGAATAATTTAATTGCCATCATAATGTATGACTTCTCTGCAGCGTGATAGCATTTTGTATATCCTATTTTTAAAGAATGTCTTATCTCTAGAGGCCAAAAACTTAACCAGTTTGTCTGATTTCTTCTTCTTCCTTGAATTGTTTGCCCTGCAAGAAATTTTGTAAGGACAGAAATCATTGGTATGCGAACGCGTCTCACTTAATACTAACGAGAATGGTCTTCGTTTTATTCATCTAAGACGAAAATGTGTATATATTGTAAGCGATCAAAAGAGAGAGCCAAAAATGGTTATTGGAAAGAAGGACTGAAGGCTAACGTCTGATAAAGTAATGAAAGCCAATCTTAATGTTTGAAGCTGATTTGTTCTCCATGAAATCGTACATCGATTTTGAAAGCATATTGATTTATTTTGAAGCAGATGCGAGGGGAGAATTTCAAAAAGTGAACATTCTCAGAATTCCTAAGAAATCAAAGCGAAATGCATTAACGCGAGTGTCCTTCGGAAAAATGAAAATTCTAAATAAAATTAGAAATTAGGGTACCAAAGAGAAATGCTTGAAATGAATACAGTGTTGAATAATAAGCTCTTTTTATTTCCGTGCTATTGAGTTCTAAACAATTCCGTGAAAGAGACGAGATTTTTATTTTATGCTCTCTTCCAAATCTTTTTGCAATTCATCGATTTTGTCAATTTTTTATTTATTCCTCCACATTTGTTTGGCTGACATCGTTTCCAGGGAAATTTAAATGGATTTGTCATTTTGTCGGTAAATAGTTTCCAAGATACATTCCTTCGTTTTTTTCCCTCGCGAAGTTGTTCCACAAAATTAATCGTCCGTGCGAAACGTCGACCCTTAAAAATGCAAAAGTGCAAAATGCATTTAAACATCCTTTTTTAGGAAAGCATTTTCCATTTTCTTCGAGAAAAATTTTATTGGCTAATATGGTTCATATCTTGCGAATCTTGCTACGTATTGAAGTTAATCCAAAGGTCATTTTTCCATGTGTAGAGATTAGCAAAGGATATTTGAGGAATGAATAGACTAAAATATATTGTTCGAACAATCTTTTAATGTTTCAAATGAAGCTCATCTACATTACTAGATGTTTAATAATAAATGAACATTTTGGTTTCTCATTGAGAAGCGAATGGAAATATTTAACTCTGCATAAATAAAGTGCAAATCCAATCTTTTAACTCTCTTATTTTTCCAGTGTTCTCATTAGTTAGTGTTATTGAGAGGATAGCATAAAATAAATAATAAATAAACTTCATTACTCAAAATTTTTTACTTTCAGCGTCATTTAGGGTATTTAATTATAATGTCTTAAAAATATACGATTGAAAAGGATCATGTTAATAACAGCAATAAATTATACCATTTGTTATCGACGCATTCTGTTAAATGCTGTTAGGGATAATAATATGAATATCCGGAGAATAATATCCAAATAGGAGGTCCACATTCTGAAAATTTACTTTAATACTAATTGTTTTTAGATTAACAAGATAATAGAAGAGTGAATCTCAGGATTTGCACATGAATATAAAGACACATAAAGTCGCTGCATAGTTCACTTCGAGTGTTATGTATTTATGTCTTATTGAATGTAACTTATTTGGCCTGTTACAGGTTTTTATGGATAAGCTTTTCATTTTCAAAGTCAAAGACCTTTTTAAATTTTTACGGTCAAATGAATTATTCATTATTTTTCTTAACATATGTTATGATATAATAATTTATATCGTGGTTTTGCATATTCTGGTATTTTATATTTTGATATTGAATATTTTTTGTAATATAAGCTAATGTGATGGGAGTTTTTTCTCTCCACCCGGTTGAATATTATGCAGGGTAACTTATTTTAATTTTGTCTTCCCCGCAAATGACTGCCACCTGGCTTATTGTCTATCTGTGGTCATTGTATTAAAATATTAAATAAATAATCTATGCATAATCGGTTTTATATCCCGACAAACTATTTAAAAAGGATTGTGTATGAAAAATACACCGTAACTGTATTCTTAAATGCAATTACATTTTCACTTCGAAAATCACGCCAACCTTTGAAAAGTTAGGTAAAATGAAAGAAATTTTCGAATAAATGCTGTAGTTTAATTAAAAATCCATTGAATTATTTTTCCAGTGTTTTCAGAAGGAAATAAACATTCGTCTGTAGTCAATTTTCCTCAAGTATTAAAATCTCTAAGCGTCTCTTTGAAATCCGTTTTATTTCCCGGAGTCCACCACAAAGCAAGATCAAACGAAGGAGATCATGTTTCACCCAATCAAATCCCACTCACCTTTGACAAAACCCTGTGTTTTAAATCCACAACTGAGGTCACTAATTACTTCCGACGCCTTTGCAACGGAACCATTCTCCGGAGGATTCACACGTGCAGAGGTAGTTCTTCCCGAGGCCGGTAGGTAGAGCTGAATCTTGTAGCGGCCTTGCCCGACATTCTGAGATCGATATTCGAGTATTTGGTGGAATAAAGTGTCTGCTGCAGAAAGGGCTTCTCGAGACTAAAGGATTCCTCTGCAGAATGTCATTTGAATGATCTCGAAACATTCGAAAGAAATTCAAAAGAGAAAATGGTTCCGTTGTTTTGTCTTTTGGAAATAATTCTTGAATTAAAAGACATTCTCTCATCGATTATGGTTTTTAATCAGATATCAGGGATGAAATCAAGTATTTTAACGAGTTAATGATTTCCGGAAATTATCATAGGGATACAGAGATGATGGTTCAAGAACGTGATAGAAACTGGAATTCAATTATTCGATGGAATTTTAATTAATTCTCAAAGATGGTGTTTCTGTCGCGAACTATATAGAATACTTCAGGCTAAATGAAAAGCCGATGATGTATCAAATTAAATTTATCGTGTCGATGACTTAATTAATCAGAGGAATATAAATTTCACGAAAGAAAGTTGATGTAATGTTTGATAGGATGTTTGAAATGGTTTTAAAATTGAGCTTCCATTTCAAAAAAGCCCATTAAAATTTTCTACTCTAGTAGTTTATGTAAAGGATGTAAGACTCGGTCTATTACGTATGAAACAGAAATCATTGAAATTGATCTTATTGATTCAATTAATATTTTTTATTGCTATACTTGTTGAGGATACGATATATTTATAAGATTCACTCCGTTTAATATAATGTTCTCCATTTCGGATGGGATCTTATTTAGTGGGGTTTAAATTAACCACAGAACTTGCTCTCTATTAATTATTGAATTATATTGATTTCACATCACTCGGTCCATTACGAAAATGATCATCTATTTTTGTAACAATCAGAGAAAGAAATTCATTCCAATGGAATGTTGAATGTTTCTGAAAGTTCTTATTATAAAGTTATTATTATAAAATCCTTAAATTCAGGAAAGGCATTAATAATTGGTCTCAGATATTAAACTTTACAGTCACTCTAAAAAGTGGAAATTTTGGAATCGGTATATAAACGTACATATTAACAAAGAAACTTTAATTTGGACTTATTATTAGAGTTCTAAGATTTATTGAAGAAAGAAGGAAAGCAGGATTGAATGTGCATAAAATATATTGAAATATAGTATTGTAAAATTCTCCTTTTAAAATTTACTGTTGTGATTGCATATTCCCGTAAATTAAGGAAATCAATTACATGGTTGCATATTAAATTTATAAATTCAAAAAATTAATTTTTAATTATAAAGCTCGAAATGAAATTCTTTTTAGGTATCCTTGTCGTTTAAAGAGACTATACGTTTGGTATTTATTATTCCGTAAATCTTATATCCAATTCATCACGATTATTACATCGTTAGAGACACTGAATTTCAAGTTGAGACAATTTGTGGAAACTCCTATTTTAGATTTTGAATCGGTTAAACATCCTAAGAATACGTTTTTCTCCATTTTAGACTGCCATGGAGTCAATCCATGGGATCAATCTGTCGAATGCCATTTTGGAGCGGGGATCTAATTTATTTTAGTGTTTTGACGTTATTGCCAAAGTAAAAGCCATGTTTGGATGATTCTCATAAGCATCTGCTTAATCCCCTGTGAACGAGAACTTTCCACTGAGCGTGTTGATTGGCCTTTGAAATATTTCTTTCGACTCATTGGTCCCAAATTAAAGATAACTCCAATTTCAAAAGCAATGACAAACCACAGAATGGTTAGCAATAAAAATAAACTTGGTTTCTATAAAATTGAATGCATTCTTTGCATTCACAGCTAAAGATATTTACTCTATGAATAGTAACACAATTTAAGTTACCGGATACCACTAATCCTTCTAACCGTTTCAATTAATTTAATCAACAGAATTACAGATCTTAGTGGCAAAAATTTATACTTGATTATATATTAAAAATATATATACTTTAATTTTAATAAGAAATTTCAAAAACTCATTCAAATTACTGTATATACCTTAGCACTTGTTCGTTTTAAGCGAAAGATTTTAAATTTCATCTGAAATGTTCAAAAATATATTAAAGTATTTTAAATTTAGGTTTATTTCCTGGTAAATATTCGACTTTTGTGAAAGTGGTCAAATACTTTACTGTATCTTATGAGATAATAATTATACTGCAATTATTAAGTTCTACTGATAAATGTGCTTTCAGTTGAAAAAGCTGTGAAATCGCTTTCAAATAGTAGCACTTAATTAACTGAATTAATCTTTCACAATAACTAGTCTTTTAACTTAGTTTCTTTAGTCATAAGATCGAATCATGCTCAGATGTTTAAATAGGTTGGCAGTTGCTTTCTTTATATATAGGAGGATTTCAAAAACTTACAATTTCTAATATCAGGATTTGGAATATTCGGATCCCATACTTTAAGTCCAAAGTTGATTTAACTGGTTATGAAATTCCTTTTCAATTATTATAGTATTTTTCTGCTCAGGGTGATAAAGAGCAAAAATTATTTTTGCCCTAAGTTTTTTTTTGCTGTGGCTCTTAATTTTTCGATATTCGAAATGAAACGGAAATTTTCGATCCCCCAGAGAAAAGTTTTCATTCATTCATTTTATTTTATTGGCCATCACATGACTCATAAGGGGTAAAAATAAAGGATGTCAACTTAATTTCTAATTGTACAAACAAATTTTACATTTTGTTCCATCCAATTATTGCAGAGTAAAAGCATTTATTACAATCAACTCGATTATGACCCAATGCATGTTTTTAATTTATCAATGTCCGTACAATACAGAAATCCTCAGCAAAATCGTTTAATCTAAAATACTTTCTGGAAGAGCTGAGTTTCCTCAACTATTCTAGGAACGCCCTCGACAATGAGTGAGCGCAAATGTGTATCACAGATAAACATCTTCCTCCTCTTCATTCATTTGGGAATAGCAATATTTTTGCTTATCAATGAGGAATGCAAATAATTTTATAATGATCCATAAGTCGGTGATTTTCTTGAAAGTCACGATTACAACTACAACTAACACGTACAACTGAATTTATTATCTCGTTAATCAAATATATATTTATCAATATTTAAATCTTTTCGAATATTTTGCAATTTCACTCGATGAAAACGTATCTCCCAATGAATAGCAATACATCATCATTTTCCATAATCGTCGTTTATTCGCGGCAATAATCCATCGGCGCAAATCGATAAAACCTTTCAAATATGGGGAAATATGTCGGCACTCCACGAGAGACGCACGCATTCGCTGTGACGTAACCATGGCAACAGAGCTCTCTTTTAGGGGGCTTCGTAGGAAGGGAACGCCGCAAACTTGACAGATTGTGAATTTTAATGGAAGCTCCAAAGTTTCGGCGCCATGCTCCAGAAGGCCTTCTTTATACAGGGATAAACTCCTCCTTTTCCACATTCCCTTGTTTTTCCTTCGAAAACTAGCCTCCACGCCTTGGGGGTCGTATTTCAACTCCCGGTTGAGGTCTCCGAAAAGTAACCACCTAATGTAGGACCTCTCTAAATAAAGACGTTTTTCCTTTTGTAGTTTCGCACCCTTTCGATCTCTTTTTTATAAAGAGCCATCAAACGGTTTATCGTCCTTAGGAAAACAGAGCCTTTCGTCTGCTTAATTTGAAATGGAGAAGATTTCAACAACAAGATAAATTTGTTTATTTTTATGGAAATAAAATTTGAAAACATCACATTCGCTTCATTTCTCACTGAATATTTCACAGATTGTTTACAGACACCTGATTTGTCATCTTTTACTGTTATATTAGACTTTTTCATTTCTTTACGAAGAGGATGTGGTTGACAATGAATATTCCCCTACCACATGCCGAGGCTTTCATTGAATCCATACAGAGATTGTTTTTAGTGAATTGAATGGCGTTCCATTGATACAGTCAATATGTGTTCTTTATTCGACCATAGTTCAATCTCAAATTGCCATTTTGCTTGTGACTTGATGCGTAACAAATGACTGAATATCGAGTCAAAGGAAGTATAAAAAGTAAGATTTAAAAATAAAATACGAATTTGAAACAAATATGAGAGTGAAAACAAATCCAAAATCAATTCGATGAGAGAGTTTTAGTGAAATGTTGATTGTGGTATTTATTTGACTTAAGTATGATTTGCACTCACATCTATGAGTTAAGATAGATAAGAAATAATCTCTTCAATGTCTCTATTTTTTATTTGAAAGGTAAAAAAAATAGTGTCTCACAGCCATACTGCTATAATGAATTCCCGAGAAAGGTATTCTTAAATGAAATGTAAAAGTCAAATGAGGAAATAAAAATAATATCACAAATCATACCGAAATGCAACATATCATAATTATATAACGTAACAATAATAATCTCGAAGGTTTGCACTACAAAAATCCCTAATATTTCGGCTTCTAATCAAAATATATTCCAGAATCATCAAAGTAATTCTTTTATCAAACGAATGTGGAAAATCAGAAACAGCTATTCGACGTTCTCCGGAAATTATCAGATTTCGGTGTCTCTATTGGGTTTAATTACAAACAGATTTTTAAATTTACACAAACGATTACTTTATTAAGTACTCCCTAAGCAATACGGGGAGTTTAGATCCTTTGAACTTAAAAAAGCATAATATGAGAGACCTTGGTCCGAGTCCTAGTTATTTTTGTTTTAATAGTTTCAATTTTTCCTTGAGTGTATTTCTAGTCTTGTTACTCTTCTCCTTAAGTTATCACTTAACCTAAGGTATTGCAGATTTCGGATTTACAGATACCAATGTTCGATCGCTCACATTTCCATGTTGCCTTGGAAACCATTTCAGCAATTGTTAAATGTATTCTGGAAGACATGCCAATGTCATTAATTCCTAGAATTCTGACTCCCTGATAATACGATCTAAGAAAGATAAACTACAAAATCAATAAAGGTATTCATTTTATTATATTTTCTATATGTATGAACAAATAGTACAACCACCAATTCCATTTTTATACATTTTTTATTTAACACATACATTCACTTCCTAGATAGATTAATTTCGAAGTAATAATTAGCCTTTTATGCACGATAAATTGGGTATAGGAATTTCTTTTCTAGTTTATAACTAAAAAATAGATGTGATAGAAAAAATAAAAGTAGTTTTTATATTTATTTATATTTGTATTTACTTACGAGTAAAGGTGTGCTTGCTGACAGCAAGCAATGTGATATTATGTCTTTTAATAAAATGTAAGATTTTTCGAAATATTATTCTGAAAGGTCATGCTTAACATAACGTAAATGGACATTTTCGCAGCGATCATTGCATTGATTTCGATTTCCCATGCATTTCTTCCCGCAGCATTATTACCGCCCTGGCGTCGAACCAAGGCCATCCAACGAATTATACTGTCATTATTGGCTCGAGTATGATTGAATTTATAAATATTCCAAATTTCAAAAGGAAATTCATTCAGGAAGTACCTCAAAATGTGTCCTAAATCCCCTATGCATTTCAAATGGAGATATAGTTAACACCCCCTAGCATCGAACCAACGACCATTTACGACAATCTTAGGGGTGCGTTTATTTGAAAATGGTCCCTTTTATGGCTGTGTGAAATTTTGAACCTCTGCGCGATTGGGAAGTGTTATAAAAAGCTTTCGGAAATATGGTCAATGTATTTTAAACGGGAAAAATCGAGTTTACGGGACGCTCTGGAATCGAACCCGTGACTCATACGTAGTTGTTGAATTTTTTCGTAGAACATTATGTAAGTATCTAGAAGTGTAGAAAGTTTGAATGACTTATGTAAAATTTTAAGAGAGATACGATTTTTCAAAATTTGAAAATATTTTACCTCCTGGCGTCGAACCCATGATCTTTTGTGAATAATTGATAAAATTTTTTTGTAGAAACATAAATTATCTATAGCCATATGAAATTTCGTTGTACTTCGTTCCTGGAAAGTATTTTTTTTAAATTGTCAAAAATCGACTCAATGCATTCTTATGGAGAAAAGTCCGACTTTGGGGCCTCCCAGAATCGAACCCATGATAGGTAGAGAGGGTTTTAGATTTTTTCCTGGGTTAGTTTCAGTTGGCCATTACACAAAAAAATCGGCGAGCCCGTGGCCTTAGCAGTTTGGGCCAGACATTTGTATCCTCAATTTTTTTTAACCCCCTAGTTAATTATATATAATAGATACCTCGCTGGATCTTGTAATAAAACGCAGAGTACAAAAATAGTACGTATTTAACAATATTTTTCGCAGATTACGCCGGACAACAAGTCGATAGCTCTTTAGATAAAAAGTCGATGTTATATATGTAAATGTTGGTCACATATACATACTAATTACCGTCTCTTATAGAAACATTTTAAACCTTTAGCATATGTAATCTTACAGATGGAAGCCAAAAGAAGTGGGTAGAGATTGACTGGAAATATTGCGGACACATTGTCATCCTCATAATGTAAACGGTTGGGAGTCTTTATTTGGGGCGGATTCGAACTAAACCCACATCGGGTGTAAATGGGATATCGCGCAATAATTACTACCTCCCTTATCATTCGTCCCTTTTTGCCTTCCTCTTCTCCAAGGTTTTACTCAATTCTTCATAGCGTTCGGCAACACCGAAGTTTCCCTTCTGGGAATGCTTCGCGCTGAATACCGTATTATTCGAGACTTATAACAAGTTTATAATTTCCACGAATATTTTCGACGTCAGGTTGAGTTCACGATGCACGCGAAACACGTTTCAATTTGTTTGAGTTATCGGGAGCATGAAAAAGCAGCAGCGTGAAATTCTGCGGTCGGTTGTGGCGAATTTAAAGCGGAGTTTTTATTGTCACGTGTGGAATAAATACAGACAGAATACAGTTGCAGTAACTCTTGGTAAACATATTACATGGATATGAGTGCTTTTCAGTGTTCCGGTAATGATAATTTCTACGATTATTTACTATATTACTGAAACTAATTTACTAAAACGCACAAGAGAATATTTTATTATAGAGAACAATTGCAAAACTTTTCGCAATACATAAATTGTTTAAAGCAATTGTAACAACTATTAGGATGTGTACTTTAAACTTAGAACCAAAGTGGTATCAATCATAAAAAAAATTTAAATCTCCATTGTTTTAAAATTTTGGATAATTATTTATGTAGATTGTTAGAATTCAATGTCAAACAACTCACGTACATCGGAATGTAGAAGTTGATGAATTAGTTTTCCATTATTCCGGCATATTCTTCACCATTCTTTTGAATTCTGCGATTTTTGATAGAATTACTTTTTGAGTATTTTATTTCATGAGATAGAGAAAAATACATGTACTAAATTTTACATGCTCACAACACTAATTTGTTGAATATATGCTATTTATAGATTTAAAATTACGAATGTCCAAAAATAAAAAATGGAATGTGCAGGATAATGATCAATCTCAATACTCAATCATAATTTGCTTTGAAGCAATCAAATCCAACATTATATGATTAATGGAAATTACATACATATGGATACGGCCTGTTACATGACTATCTAATTTAGTCACTCTAAAGGGAACATGTTTTGGAACTTCTCCCTCGTTTCAGAGTTTCAGTTTAGCTTGGGGACCCTTACAGTTTCATGCTCCTCCTAATTCTTAACTGGAGAGAGCAAAGAGATTGAAATATTCGATCTTCTTCTTATTATTTATTTTTCAATGAACACTTTATCGATTCCAGTGACATACAGCTGTTTGAATTGGAATACATCTTAAAAGAACGGGTAGAATAATGAAGCTTAAACGGATTAATGGTAATCGGGAAATTAAGATTTCTTTTCCAAGTATATAAATTATTTGACGACATAATGAATAAGATGAATTGTAAATGCGATACACTATAAATGATAGTAATCCTAATATATCACACTCAAAGAAAATGATATAAATAATTAAAAATCCTTAATAATAAGAATTATATGTTCATTATTTTATAAAATCTCAAATGATATTGCAACAGATTTAGTTTAATATTAAAAGAAAATTCTGAAATTTTTTGCCGACGTTCTTTAATTAAACGAAAGAAATATTCCTGACAATTTATCTTCATTGTTGATTGTAAATGAACCATTCACCTCAACCTTGTGCATGGCTTCCTTGATCGTTCCTATTCTGTTAATGTCAATCAAAAGACATCAAGGAAAGCCCTATGCATTCATTCCTACTTTATCTATTAAAAGCACTGAAGCTGTATAAGAAAATCTTTAACTGTAAAAGAAGAAATTGCAACTGAGATATATTTAATTTGCATATTCCTAGAATGCGCTTTTATCTTTTCTCATGCTCTTCTAGAAGTTTCAGTGGCACAAGAATAGCCGCATTCACACTGAATTATTCTGAATTTAGGAGATAAAAGAGACCTGATCAAGAGGCATTCATAATTAATGCAGTACTTATAAAAGGATATATCTCACGCTGAAAATAAACGCCGTAAAAATAGGATACGCGAACCGTGTGCACGAGTGAAGGACAAGGTCTATGCCCTCGAGGATGAGTTGAGGACCATGAAGGACCTAAGAAAGAGTTACATAGGAAAAGAAAACCTCGTAACTTATTCCGTAAGATGTCTGGGTGGAGGCGAACAAAAAGTTTGAGGAGGAGTGCTTCTGGACACATCCTGGGGAAGGTACAAATATTCAAGAACGCTTTGTTGATCTTTTAACATACTTCATAATGCATAGATCTCTACTTCAAAACGTGAAGTAAAATTTGGATAGAAACATTTCCTAACTTTTTGTTTTGAAGAATTGTTGTTGTTAAGAATTATAACGATTACATAACTCTTGAATGCGTTTATCATCCTCAAATCATTTGATGGAACACTAACGAGCGTTTCGCTTCTTTAATGTGTTTTGCGCGCATTCTCCCGTATTTCAGGGAGTGGTTCTTATTGAGATCTCTTATTTATGTGGGTTACACTCCATAAATATCAGGTGAGTGTGATGGCTGCTATGTAATGCTGTGTTATTATATTTGATGATATAATGAATCAAATCGGTTGCTTTTATAAGACAAAAACATATTATGGGGTAAATGACGAGTATTATAATTTTATGACCGCTAAGGTAGAATAATATGCATTTACACTATGTATGCTATACCTATATTATATATATATATATATATATATATATATATATATATATATATATATATATATATATATATATATATATATATATATATAAGACCTAATCCAATCAAGAAAATGAGCACTATACGAAGTCATATGTCAAATATGCGAATGTTCATATTTTTCGTTATGCAGATGTCTACTGAGGGGTTAATCGATAACATAAGAATGTTTTCATGTTGAATTTCATAAATAACTTCACTACATTGAAATAATTGAGAGAGCAAAATTAATTCCAATACGTTTCCTTCAAAGGAAACGTTTTGTATCTATTTAAACATCAATTTCAAAGAGGAAATTAGGAATAGATTCTTTCTTAATCTCAACACTCAAATTCAATTATTATCAATTCTTGAATCCTTGTTTTAAAAGAAAATACTTTTAAAAATCGCGAAAAATTCCATTAATCTTCTTTTCAGCCCTTTACATCAAGTAAGTTTTTTTTGTTTAGTAACAAATATAAATCGACATGCACATTGAAAATCCACATCGATGCTTTTAACTACACAGAATTGAATCAATCTAAGTTTATTAAAGACTATCATTATTTATCCTTCAAAAATATTTTAAATTATTAATTTTGTTTGATGCGGTAGCTTTCTCTTTTACAATAAAGATTCACAGAATAAAATAATCAAACTTTTAGACCTGTTTTTTCACGAGAGGAAGAGATTGAAGAATTTCAGAATTATTTGCGTTCGAAGGAATACTCGAAATTTAAAGTCTTTTGACGAAGTTTGAGGAAATGCGTTCCCAAATAAATTCAATTACCATAAAATAGGTCTAAGGCTTCCTCGGTCAGAGTTCTAAAAGGCCTTTAAATTTCGATGAGGAAATTTAAACTCCGAAGCACTTTAGTGTGAAATAAAGGTGATATGAGTTTTAAAAAAATCCTTTTCAGTGTTTCTAAAAATATCAAACTCATAAAAATATGACTTTAGATTACATTGTGTAACTTATCTAAAATTACAAAGATTCATCCGTTGCTTTTTACAGACTACCTTTTTAAATTCTATTTAAATAAGAATGTTTACTTTTTCTTAGAAATTCAATTGGTAGTTTTCCTCGGTTGGGTTTCCGCTCGTCACCGGCAGTGCTCTCGAGCGTGTGTTCTGCGCAAGTACCTTCGCCGTTTACATCCAATTATCGAACATAATGCTGGAAAATGCATTATGATTCTCTTCATAATAGTAGCAAATCGTGATTGAAAATATAATTATTTGCGTGAAAATCGATCTGAGAACATTAATTTGACTTTATAAATTCATGAACATTTCAATTACAGTGTTAGAGAAATTAACTCATGTTACGTTTGTAATAGACTAAAAATAAACAACGAAATGTTCACAGATAATCATTTGTTTCCTATGAGAGATATTATTTATTCGGATATAATGACGAACCAATGCAAAGGTTATAAAATGCACACATGGTGCGAATAAAGAATGAAAAATATATCTGCGAATCGTATTTCAGATGCGCAAGAAGATTTCTCAGTTGCATAATGAGAAGCCGCTGAAAGTCGAAAAAGATTTTATTCCAACGATATTCCGTATTTGAGAACGTCTTATCTCCCATAAAGATCTGCATTTATTGATGCATCTCTCCGAACTTCAAAAACCCTTTTTCGTTGCGCTTTTTCAACTTCTTACTGAATCTTTCGAATACACATTTTATGTACCTCGTTATATTCCACTTTAAACTGTTACGCTTTCATGGCCTTCTCACGCAACGGATACTCTGAATGCATCAAATAGAAAAATATTTCTGCAACGGAATCTGTTTACCGAAATGTATCTGATTCACAATCCAGTTCTTCGTTTCTTCACTGCGACCGTTTCTCAGACATTCTGTAAATGAACAGCATGAATTTCATTTTGGGGTCATCATGTACTTAAACTATGGTTATATTTACGACGAAAAATTAATGATAATTTTGCGGATTAACCTTGAAAATTCATTCCGCCACTCTAACTGTTATAGGAACCAGCGGATTATCAACAGCGAGTCAAAGAATTTAGGAAAATTAGGATCTTAAAGAAAAATGCTTATACGGAGCTATACATTATTTTGGAGAAAAAATATACAGGACTCTGCCATTGTTGACTTTTAGCTCTCTAGGATATATTTTATTAAATAAATAAGTCTTAACTTAGACTTATCTATTTAATAAAAGTTTCTTCAAATTCTATTCTTTTGGCGATTTTTTGGAGTTTTAAATTATATAGTAATGTGATATATATTTCAATGAAATTATTTTCTAATTTATGGCTTTTTAAGAATAATCTTAAATAGTATAATTTATGCAGATCTCTAGTTGTTCTATAATTTTAAGAAACAATGCGAAAGTAACCCTTCGGTAGTACATGAGTGATTTAGGAAAACAGCAATAATTAACTCATTCTTCCTATGTGTCTCAGGAAGTTATTTGTATTGCTAACAAAATTAACAATAGGAAACATTTAACGCGAAAAGTCCAATCGATTCTCAAACTATTTGCGACTGAATTAGAACTTAAGACGTCTGACAAAGGCGAGAGTGGGCGCACTGGTAATTATGTCTGAAATTAAAAACGAATCACGCCATAATATTAGAAATTTTTAAACTTAACAAAGAAAACTGTCGTATAAAAATTGGAATTAATGAACCCTTAAAATATTCAAATTCTTTAAGCATAGAATACGGAAAAAGAGCCCAATTATACTTACCCGTTATACTAAAAATCTTACGAAATTAATGTATAATTAATGTATATCATCATTTGCATAATAATGTATACTCTATAGCGATTAATTTTGGGTCTCTATTTGGATGAGAAGTGAATGTATGTGGATTACACAGTATGAATTTAGAACGGCAATCGGTGGGTTGAACACCTCCTAATAACAAGGCCAAGAAATATTCTCCAAAGATCCCCAGACATATTGTTTAATGTATTTATGGGAATAGCAAACAAAAGGGCAATCGTGGGGAGACAAATGGCCTATCTCAGCCATTCACCTCTTTCGCAATTTCATATCTTTCATCTTCTATTTAATCTATCATCATAAATAAACAATACACATTCATCATCTTCTTCCAGTCATTGTATTATATCTAAGTTATTTTTAGAAGCTCATTTAACGATGTAGTTTTTTAAATTCGTGGATCAAATAGTGTGCGAATTCTAATTTTATTCGGACAGCATCAGATCTTAATTTAAATGAAAAAGTAATTGATGCCTGACTGCTGGAATTGTATTACTTGAGCTGAATTTGCTAATTTTGATTATAGTAGTGACCTACTTCTGCATTTATTTAAAAATATTATAATATAAGAAACAATTAATAACCAGTATGATTCTAAGGCCATGTGCTTAGGAAGTGATATAATGCAATATCTGAAGATCGAAATACATATTTCATTAACAAAGATTACCTTCCATCTTTCAAATAATGTTTTCTTCCAATCTACGTAGAATATTCTTTCTTTCGATCAACGCGTTCTCATATTTTTCTAATTCCCTTCCCATATTCTGTTATTCTTACTTTCCCTTCTTTCCCATGAAAAATATTACTATTGGTCTCTTCAGAATTGTAAATGATTTTCTCTCTTATATTTCTTTCTTCATCTATCCAATTTTCTAATAATAATAAAAAATATGAATTAATTATTATTAATAAATAATTATTTTCACCTATAAAAATCATACGATGTAAAGAGTAGACCGCTTTTTCGTATAATGCAATATAAGATTATAATTCGAATAAATTCGCACTATTGAAAACCATTCATTAATTATTTCGCATCTCGCCTATTTATAAATTTCTCTGTTCTAAGTGAAGCAATCTCTCGGTGGTTCATTTCCTCAGCTATTTTAGACTCCTCCCATGATCTATTTGCCACTCAATTACTTCCTAACAAAGGCTCTACTTAAGTGCGAACTATTTTCGGAGTGTCCGTTGCTTAGTAATAAACTTTGCTCTTTTTGATTCCGTTCATTATATGATATGAACACCTCGCCCAATACTTTGTGTCGTAAGTTTTCATAATTTCAAGTTTTAGAAGAAAAAACGAAATAAAGCGTAGCTACACTAGTCCTTGATTTAATTTTAACTTAAAAGACAGCACAATCCGTAAATTTTGATAAATTATTTTTTGTGAAACGATTGGTAATCCCTTCGTATAGATAATTGAAGCCATCGCCAATGGCTTAGTGAAACAATGATGACCATTATTTATTTCCTTGGTCATTTTATATCTATTTTCATTGTTTGAATAATAATCGGACTTCAATCATAATTCAAGTAGTACTAGACGATTTAAATAAACAAAAATACGGATTTTATGTGCATTTATATGTAGAAATACTATTTTCGTTTACATTGATTTCTATAAATTTATAAATAAAATTGTCCTTTTATTAAATATAAAAAAGAATATAGTATAAGTTCATATATGAATAACTTATTGAAAATTGTAGTGATTCAGATCCAAGTTAGTATCATAACACTGTTGTTCATTGGAAATTTTATTTTTCCATCTTCTGGTGAAAAATAATAATTTCTTTAAAAAAATCAAAGAACCATTCCTTCTACCTTCAGCAGCGAAGAGGAAAATTATTTTAAAATGGATCAGACAGGAATTTTCAGAGCAACTCTTGACACAAGAGTTCCATAACTCACTTCATCTCGAATTTTCATTCAATAACATAAAGTGATAAAAGATGTTGGTGCGCGAATAAGAAAGTTGAGGAGATAAGCGCATGAATACTTTGATGTGAGGGGATATGGGAAGAAATAATTTTATGATACGACTAATCCGTGTATATAAAAACACAGTAAAAGTTTTGTTTATCTCAAATGAGGAAATCAGCTTTTCTCGGTTTACTGAGTCTCTTTCCTCCAAAGATGAACCATTCATAGCATTTTAACATTCTTCTAGAAATTCTAATCGTTTATATCATACTCTCCTATGATAAATAATGGCAATTTGTCAATAAACAAATGAACGAATTCCGAAATGGATCAAAATATCCATGATGGTATTGTTCAGAAAAGGAAAATTTGTTACAAGAGAATATTTTTTTTTCGTTTCCGAAAGGAGTGAAAAGTTAAGTTGAACAGTTAAGAATTTAAAAAGTCAATAAATAGATAAAAAATTGAAAATATTTAATTATTAAAATATCATTTCCAGTTAATAAAAATAGAACATCGTCAAGGTGTTGTAATAATAAACACCTCAATCACTTCATTAAAATCTCAAAATACGTTACGAGAGTATCTATAATTTAGTTCTATAATTTTCGTAAATTCAATTTGCTTCAATTACAATTTAATGCAAATATTCTAGATTTCTATTAACTATTAACTCAAAGTTTAAAGATGATTATAAAACTCTGGAAGCATAAATATCCACTCAAATAAACTGTAAGGCCTATATAAACGAATGCCGAATCTCTCATTCAAGTATTGATGTACTATTTTATGTTCATTTTTCGTTTTTTAGTAAAAGTTTACCTTGATGAAAGTTAAGAAATACATTTTACGATAATTCCATCAATGTATGCATGATTTCCATGCCCCATTTCATTTTTTCACCGTCACCTGCACAGCAAGTTTATTGCAAGTGAAACTCGTTATTCAAGATAGTTTCGCTGATTCGATTAAGCAAATCCGTATGAAAGCAAAAATGCACTATTTTTTCTGATTAAAAATATTCAAACAGCAAAATATCAATCATTTCCTGAGCTATTAAAACATTTTCAAAAAAGAGCTGTAAAATAAATAACAGTGTTATAGAGTAACTATTCGTACTTGCGATATCTATATAATTCAAATAATTGCAACCTTACAAATACATGATTAATAAATGAATGTTCAACAGAACAAAAGACCACTAAAAGCAAGAATATTTTCAAGAAATGAGTCATTATGTACCATAAAATATTTTTTTTTCAGATAAAGATTTGATAAAAACCACACCATATTATACGCGGAAAGTTATAAATTTAGATTGTATTTACTCAATGAGCATGTTAAAAATTATTTTCTTCAGAATAAATTTGAAATACGTCGAATTTTGGAAAAAGAATCGTAGAAAAGATAAATAAAATTTATAATATTAATAAAACATTTTATAATATATCTATACATTCTAAAACTATATTAATGAGTACAGTACTCAAAAATAAACTGCAATTATAGCGCCAAAACTTACTATGTCACAATATAAAGGACCGATGGTTCCTTGAAATTACTCGACTGATTAATTTCAGCGCAAGCACCGTTCCTCTAACAGATTCTTTCTATACTTTAAAGTTGAAATCTTACGTTATTTTCATTGAGTTCAAAAGAGTGAATGATTTCTTCGAATCTGAGAAATGAAGTGGTCTACGGCAATCGAAGGCCACCGTTGAGTGGAATCTCTCGGCGTCTTGTGGCGCCTTCGATCGGAATCTTGGCAAACGGCAATAAAATTAGCACTAGAAGTGCAACTCAGACTATGTACGAGCGGTAAATGTAAATCGATGGCTCGTACAACAACTTAACAGCCATCGTAAATTTAAATCTCATTTATCTTCGACTCCGGAAGCTGTACAATCTAGTAACGAGATTTAATGGCATTCGAAGCGTAAACATCCGTAATTGATTTATCCATCGCATCAATTGTGCTAAATATGATTTTCGCCAGGAATGCGATTGAAAATATGCACGATCATGATATCGACAGTGGCTTTTCTAGGTTGAATGTCTGGCTTCCCTCTCATGATTTATTTGTACTAATTTGTCTTTAAAAAATAAAATGTGTATAAAGATGTGATTAGTCTCATATTGTATGCTCATACCTTAATAGAGTCCTTATCCAGCTAAAAGGTGTATCCAAGGAAAGCAACCTAATCATTTTATTGGATGAACTGGGTTGGTGGCGAATTTAGGCGATACTCGCAAACCTCCAAGAGGTTACCGACATAAAACCAGTGCAAATTCCTTCTCGAGCCAAAATATCGAGTCAATAGTTTCCCGAAGCAGTTTCTCACGGCATTCACGGATGCATTTATTCACCGTACATTCCTCCAACGATACGGAGGACTCTCCAACAATGGAATTACTGAACTCCCACAGAGAGGAGATGAGTTAACCGTAATGCTCCTTCCTCCAGCTGTCTCCAGTCGGTGGCGGAGGAATATTTTCATATTCCAGTCGCGGAACGATATCTTTTGGATCTCCTCCATCAATTATTCAGGAGTTTTGGCGGTTGCTTTTCCTCCTGCAAAAATCGATACCTACGACCTTTATTCCCTCCCGTTCTGCCATTTTACAACCTTACATATCCATCACCACTTTCATCATGTTCTTTTATTTTCCTAGATTGCTACATTCGATGGATTTTAAGGAAACGGCGGTATATAATATAAATATATTGCTCTCATGAAAGAATCAGCACTATTTTATAATGATTATTGCTTATTATTATGATTATAGTGAACTTATTATCTTAGTATATGCGGATCGCAAGTTAAAATCGCTATGCTATTCTATTATCGACTACTTTACTTCCTACAAGCAGTATAAATATTCGGCTTGAAACGATTTGTTTCAACTTCTATCGGGAGATTTATAGATCTCAAACACTTAAAAATGCTCCCTTATTTCCATGAAATTTATTAGATGACACCTGAGACCGCTTTTTGTAATTGACGGTTATGAACCGATTCATCCTTTCTTAATTTAGAACATTTTTCATTTCGACCTAAAAAGAATATAATTATCATTATAGAAGTAATGAAGACCTTTTGCATTCGTAAGGTTAAGCATTTAGTTTAAATGAGAACAGCTATGTCAAAGAGTGAATATTTATATATTTTCCTTTTTCTTTTCAAAGAATTTCCCATTCTCAGCATACGTAAATAAAGTATTTCAGCGCAAGATGAATAACGCAATCAAATCGGTCTTTTTCCTGGACTTTGTCACGAAGCCACTCATTGACTGCTGTTAAGAGTTTCATTTACTTAATGCAGAATTGGTTTCCGGTAATCTCCATTGTAAGCCGCTTCTTCCACATGTGTACTTGCGCTTCTCCGTCGTCTTTTGTTTCTACGGCGGCGCCACAGTCGCTAAAGAGGATCATTTTACGACTCTCGCCGTCCTGTTTAGTTCCAAGTTTTAACGGAATTTGAGTAGGATTTAATTTTTCTCAACGAAACTCGATTTGCTTCGTTTGCAGATACTTGTGACCTTTGAGGGAATTATTCGGAGGATGGATTTCTGGAATCAAGAGATCTTTGTCATGTAACTGGAAACTATGAGTCAGAATTCTGGCCAATGTGAGCTGTTCTTCCACTTAGAAAAGGTGACCGATGATAAAATTAACCTTTTTAGATTTATTCTTTACTTAGTATTTTTAATTTTTTTCCACGAAAAATATCGAGTATTTTGCAACAGATGGTCTAGTATTTACCTGACTTTCCTATTCTTTAGGTAATCAATGACATTTTTTTATAAAACTATACTATCTTTATGAATTATCTTGAAAATAAATAAGAGAGAGAATATTTCTTTAAAATACAATAAATAAAATAAGGTACAATATAAATCCCAAATCTAATTTTCAAATAAAGAAAGTATTTGCATTTAAGGGTTTTTTCTTTTAAAATAATAAGACATTAATTTGGTTCATTCCTATGATCTCAATGTTTCTTAGAGAGAAGGAAGAATAATTGAGAACTTATTGTTACAATAAAATTCTTTCCATTCATGATTCCTTCTCAATTAGTACATCATATTCCTGAATAAATAAAATTAAACGGAACCACAATTAAAACTTCACGCTGATAATAAAGGTAAACGGGAAAAGAAAATGTATGGGCCATTTCCTGAAACTACCAATTTTTGAACGATTGAAACTGCCAAATCCTTCTTTTATCAGCCGCGTAAATTCAATTGAAAACAGTACTTAATAAATTTAAAAACTATTTCCTTTTATGCGTGTCCTTAAAAAAATTTAAAATTCTTAGCTTTAATAAATGTATCGCTCTTTTATCATCTGCAACATATTTTGTAAGATCTTGATAAAAGCTCCTTTCTACAAAGGAAATTTTTAAAGAAAAGAATTTATAAATCTTTATAATTGAAGAATTGGTATGGAACTCAGTTATTGATTTGAAAAGAACACCTTTTTATGAAGAGGCGAAGGATATATTTTATCCTTTCATCAAAAATGAATCCTCTTCGACATCAAATAAATGGAGAAACAGAATGTTCAGAATTTATTTATTCGCTCTTTTTCGAAATACCTCCGAATTTAATTTAGGAGTCAATTTGAAAAGCCAATTATTCGAAGAACGCACTCAGACGCCTTTTTCGAAATTCTTCCGAGGGTCACGGCATTATGAAAAATGCGGTTGACAACTCAAATATATTCTCTCAATTTATGCGAAATCCTCGGCCGTCGATCGATACGGAGAACCTCTGGCCGCACGCTCTTTCATTTCCAACAGCAGTGTCATCTTGCGTCAGGTCAAGATTTTCTCGCCTTAAATTTATTAAGGACGAATCACCTTTTTTGGATCCATTTGCAAAGTCCTGCAAATTCCTTAAGGAAAATGCTTCAGCGTTGGAAGGAATTCGGAGGAACATCTTAACCAATTATTAGTTCCTTTTATTCGATACTTATCATATTTATTGTTAAAGTAGGTTAATCAACTGAGCATAATGAGTTCAAGCGAATCGAAGGTTGAACTAGAGTGAAAAATAATCCTCCTCCGTTTGGTGGCATCACGATATCTTCTTCTGCAATGGAGTCCAAGAAGTCATGGCGTTACGTTATTTTTGCATTTCTTTAATTAAAAGATTACATTAAATATATCATAATTTCTGAGAAGATCTGAAGCTTGAAAAAGACCAGTTTGATGTCTCAGACGAGTTTTTATTTTTAATACGATAATATTCTTCATCATAATAACAATAAATGTAAAATTAATCTTTCATTTACACTTTGAAACTGTATTTTATCTTTCTTTTAAATAACTGAATTTCATTACTCTTCCATATCACTCGTGTAAATTAAGTTCTTTAAATTATAAATTTTGTGCTGTTTCATTCAACAATCATATCAACTGGTTCTTTTTGAAGCCTCAGTTATTATATAATCTACTTATGGATAATGAGATATCTCCACAAAATAGGAAATTCCCATTTCGTAACCATTCTTAATTGAAACTATTTGTTTGCTTGAGGGGTTATTTGATGCCAGGGAAAGGCTCTCGAATCCAAATTTCTTCCTTTGAAGAGTCACTCAATTCGCGGAAACGCTTTTATGCGATACTTTGTCGTTTACCCACAATGCCTCATAATTGTTTCCAAAAGGTTTTCAACAGCTCTCATCGAAAGCAGATACGCTCTGAAGATGCGAAAGAACGCTTATTTAATGAAGGGAAAATGATTAAGAAGATGTGCATGACGGGAAAACAGTGGGTGAAGTGCATTCTCTTAACAAAGTGAATTAAAAGGAGTTGTGAAGGCTCCTGAGAACTCAGTAAAGGTCAAAGGGCAAGATTCAGAATGATCAGTTTGATGTTTTTCCCGAGTTATTATATTTAATAGGTTTTTGTATTTGTAATAAAATGGGTCGATAATTGCTACAAAACAGTAAATATCCAATATCGGGTGATTGGAAGACAATTGATAATTCATAACTGAAATTTTAAATGTAGATGGTTTTGGGATTATGAAGCTACTATCACTTCTTATAATTAAATTTATTCTTGCCTATTTTGCCATCAGTAAAATATTGTATAAGCCACTTAAAGAATATTTCCAGATTCATATATTGGGTCTATATTTTTCAATAGATTTTTCTTATTGTTTCCAAGTACCATTCATATTTATCGTGTTATTAATTTTACATTTACGGAGACATTAAACATATCATTAATTTTATTATCATATTTTACTAATTAAATATAATGTAATATATAATGTTAAAAGGTCGTATAAAATTGGAATACAAGAACATTGCTTCGACATCGTTTGGAGAGATTTAGAAATGAAGTTGGCCGCTTTTAATCTTTATCTCTCAACATATTATTTTCATTCCGATCATTTCGGCCAAAGAAAATGAAAAGTATTCATATTATATTTATGGTAGAGATTAAAATGATTGGATTTTCTTAATGTTGATAATATGATGAATATATTGAAGTCATTAATGTGGTAGTAAGTAATATAGCTAATCTAATAACTCAGTCTATTTGGTACAATTCGGTTTGTGGATGTTCTCTTTGAAGAGCATTGATTTGACGCCGAATTGAAAGCAATAGCTCCGTCAAAGGTCAAACCGACGATTGGAATTGCAACCAAATTGATTCTCTTCTGCGGTAACAGTATTCAGCTACAGTAACTAGCGTTCGTATGCTATCCATCCATAGTTTTTACCTATTCTATTTTTGGCTAAATATAAAATAAACCGTGTCTTCATATCTCAGTTTCATTCCGAAGTTAATTTCTCATAAGTACACATCTCTCGATGTAAAAAACTAAGAAGTGAATCTTTAACTCTTTTTTTACGCCGCAGTGAATGGAAGCGCGATTTGCGAGGGTGTGTCACAGGGGACGAAGGAATGTACATTGAGGTAATAAAGTCATAAAGGCGGTGTTGCCAAGTCACTCGCCCCTCCTTTTACCGTGTTTGTCTCCATCTGAGGTCGACGAGAAATTCATGATTTTTTAGGTCCGGGATTTTCATCTGCGAAGATCCATTTCGAGATCTGTGACATGTCTTCCTTCGTTTTTGCTGCAAATCATCGCCGAAGTCCCTGGTTCGAGTACTGGAAAAATTTAAGTTTTCGTTTCTCTGTCAGTTTTGTAAAGATTTAATTTTTTTCGACCAATGATATTTAGTCTTAGTTTTTCATTAATTTTTAATTTTGAATAAGATAGTGTTGTTTTATAAAAGTCAATTTTTTAGAAAGGGTCGTATAGTTTTTAAAGTGAGCTATAAAATAAAGGAACAAGGTTATAAATAAATTTGAATTAAAACTTTGCATTATTTTGCATAATTTTACCAAAAGATTACTACTAATATACCATCCATGACATTTAATGAAAGGAATGTATTAATTGAAATTCATAGGTTAAAACTATGAAGTTAGAAAGATTATGATGAATTCCTCCCTATATTACATTAAAAGCTATTCGATCTGCACTTGTTTTAACGAAAAGTTTAAAAAGAAATACTTTTTTCCGAATCCACTTCTTTTTTAATTTAATTCTTAAACCTCAACAATAAATAGGATAACTAATATATTCCAGGTATTGATTAAAAATTGTTTTGTAAAATGTTTTTGAGGATTGAAGAAGCATAAGACATTAATCTATTATAAGACATAATGTTCATAGGATTCTCTGCAGGTACTTATCTCTGCTATTTTAATGCTGTATTTGATTCGCAAAACTAGGTTATTTTCATTTCAAAAGGCTGTTTAATGCCATTCTGTTCCTCCATTGTAACGGCATGACCAAATATTTGCATTAAATTTCAATATTTATTGATATTGCTCTATAAAATCTAGTAATAAGTTTTTTAATTCACTTATTATTATTAACATATAAAATTTTATTTACAATAATAGACAGTCGCAAAATTAAAAAAAAAATTAAAAAAGTAAATAATGACTCCCTTTTCTACAGTTGGAATATTAGCTTCAAACCCAATAAATATAACATAATAAATATAACATTCTTTTGTATGATTTTAGAGGTTATATTTGCATATATTTGAAAGTAAATATGCATTAATGTATTCGCAAAACGTTTTAATAAAAATTTTAGGTATTCTTTCTCACGGTCACTCAATATTTAATATTTGCAAAGAAATTGAAGATTCCAGATTCAAATAGATGTTAAACAATATTTTATTTCATCCCAATTCAAATTATAAAGCAATTAATAAATACTTTTAGTGTGTAATAACGAGCGATACTTTTTATTTTCTTTTATACATTTTGCAATGAATCAGAAAAGATTTTACCATTTTCAGTGTTAAAAATAAACGCATTCGGTATTTTGATGAATCTCATTTTATATGGAATTTATGGCCGTCGATATTTGAAAATAAAAGCAAAAGAAACGCTAAAAAAATCAGTACTCGATTCTTCTCAAAGAAAGAAATGTTCTCCCTTATAAAATGCTGAAAGACGATTACGTACAATTGAGGTTTCATGTCTGCGAATTTTTTTTTCTAGCTGACATCCGAATCACCATCTCAAAGAACGGACATTATGTTACTCTGCCGATATCATATTTCTTCGGAGGCTTCTCCGCCGCTCATTTCCTTTGAAGAGAATTTCTTTAGAAGGCCCTTTCTATAACACGAAAGAATCCTTTATATATGCCTAAAGAATTTCATATGAAATACCTGTTTCTTTAATGTGAAAATGGTTTGTTCTTAATCTGTGAATAAATATGGACTTCGGAAACATCTTTATTTCATTTAAAAGTTTTACTTTTACTTTATATTTTAAATATATTATTGTATTCAATGACTAAAATATACTTTAATTTAATCGATTAAAAAATCTATTTAAATTTATTGAAAATTTTGCAATTAGGATAAATAGCAATGAAGATGGAGCGTGTGTATATAAATTCTATCGTGGACGGCCGCACTTCGTGGAACGACATTCTAAATTCAAAGAAGAAGTGTATTTTTCACATAATCTGTGGAAACTATTGACGATAGGGAATGCAAGATGAACCATTTTGTGAGCATTATAAACGCTTCGTATTATATTATTATGCTTCGTATATAAGGAGCTATGAATGCAGAGATTGTTCTAAAGCAACGGCGAGAAGATGCGTTCGAAAATCAGTTTTTATTTACCAAGATTTTAGTTTAAATTGAACTTCTTTCAATTTATATGGTCTTTTACAATGGTTAAGTAGAGAATAAAAAGATGAACGAATAGCGTAAAATGTCTTTTTATTAGCATAATTGATCAATACCTGTTACTACTCCTATATTGACGAATACCAATTGCACTCGATCTCGAATGGATTTCGTTCTTTGCTTTCAGTTTAGTCGTCGATTAGATCCACGAATCAATTCGATTTCCCAAATCAATTTGCAAAATCACGTGTCCTTATTATGTCGATAAATCCTCTCAACTCGGGGAATATTTGTTCTCCGAAAAAATCTCAATTCTATATATCGATCTTTTGGGAGTTTGCGATTTGGCATTTTCCAGGTTCAATTGGAGCATCCGAATTCCTTAAAATCACCATCTTCCCTTTTCGTCTCCCTTTCGGGGGAGAAAGACCTTTATGAGACCCCTTTTATATAGTCCCTCACGTTTCCAGGAGTCGATGGACTCTTCGTTTGAAACCTACGGAATTACATGAGTGTGGAGGAGTCACTGGGAGTAACCGTGATTAAATGATGTAATTTATGAGTTATTTTTGCAAACCTTTCATAAAAGTGGAGCAATAAATAGAAAAATGTTAAAAAGAGACAATTTTTGATTAGTTTTGTTCCTAAGAATAATTTGCCGGATTGAGTTGTGGATTGTTTTCTTATCTGCGATGAAAGGGTTCTTTCGTTTTTAACTTTTATTAATCTTAAATGCTAGAAACGTATTTTGATAAATAAATTCATACATTCGTAATACATACGTTACAAGTACGTGTGTGATAAAATCTAGGGATCCAAACAGCTGAGAATGTAAAAGTGTTTTGTATTACGAGAAATCAGGTTTTTTACCTTCGAATGATAGAAGACTCATCCCTGATATTCACATTTCGGTTCACTTTTCTGTTGGAATTGCCTTTCGGAATCTCACTTTATCGTCTGAAGTCGTTATTTGGTCAATTGGAGGTGACATGGAGAAAATGGAACCCATTCTGCACAAATCTCAAAGCAACGATCTCATGTTTCTGTGTTATACCGTCAAACTACCATCCTCAGTTAAACATTGAGGATAAATATGATGCAGCAATAGCACATCTTAACGAATAAAAAGGTATAAAAATGTTTCAGCCTCAATTTATGGATGTTCATAATTATCCTATTTGGATAAAAATCATGAAAACAAGGAAAGTATAACTCATGTTATGAAATACGATTCTATTTATATGCAATTAAAAGTAAATAATATTTTTATATTCATTTAGATAAAGTGTATTGGAAAATCTTCTCCATTCTCATCTACTTTAATCTTCTTCTGTTCAATTCCTTTTTAAATTCAATCGGATTTCTTTATTTATGAAATAATCGACATTTTTTAGCTAAGAAAATCTAATTATATAAAATATATTTTCCATCTTAAATTAGATTGTATTCTTGATATTTACTGTTAAATTGAAATTAATATGTATAACCTATGTTAAGTTCACTTGGCTTCGAAGCAAGAGATTGATATGAAGATATTTGGTAAAAGTATTTGAATAATTTTAAATAATTCCCTTTTATTTGAGATTTTAAATATAAAGCATTCCCGCAAAGTTTTGGGTTAAGGGAAGAGTACATATTTTTGGATGTTCGGGAGTTTGTCCATATAAAGAAAGTTGCGCTTACTCTTCGAAATACCATTTGGACGAAATTCAACTTCCGTACATCCAAAAATACGAAGGGTAGGAATTTTCTAAATTAGAAGAAATGATTTTTGAGGAACGAAAATTCTCCTTTCATCGATGATTATAAAAATTATTGTTTCCCTTATAATTGATACATTTCCTTATAAACTTTGTAAACTAAGAAAGCAAACGTGAAGCATAAAGATACGAAACAAAAGATTTCCAATCCAGCAAGTTGTCTTCTTAATTATGTTTTGAATGAGGTATTTTCCTTGATGTGTCTGGAATTATGAATTCTATAGGAAATGACTTAAATGGAATCGAATGTAGGATGTGTTTCTTGTCGCACAATCCAACGGGGCTTTCGGAAATCTCATTAAGAAATGGAGAGGACCCCTCACAGGGGGAGAGAAGGGGGAGAGGGTCGCCATGGAAACGGAGCTCCCGACGTAAGCCACTTTAAGGCTGCAACGGAACACCAGCGAACGAGAACAAACATTTTAAATGTTGATTTCCGCATTTGTATGTGATTCTTGCCGTGACAGATGAAATATCATTCTTGATCAATTTCATTATATTTAAGGGTTAAGAATTCAGCCGAAAAAATTGAAAAAGCCTCTTTTGTCAAGAAAAATACAAAACACCTTTTCGATCCTGAACAATGCAGGAGCTATTCATACCAGTAATGCTTAATTCATACTGAAGATTATGAGTAATAAGTTTTTTAAGATTTAATAATGAATTGTGTTCATTTGTTCATTCTTTGAAGAGGCAAGGATGATTTCTAATCCAATCTTTGCCTGTTTTGCTTGTAATTCTCATCATTTACTCTTATAGAGGATGAATATTCTTTCTGTTTAAGGTTTGAATTCGCTCCTTTATCATCATTTTTGGCATATTCCGATTTTTTCATGAACAGATTTATGCACACTCTACCGACGTTTTCTACTAAATTTCGCACCAGTCAAATATTGTCAATATTATAAATTTAAAATAAAATACAATTGCACCACTCTCATTTCCTATATAAGATTGATACTTATTAGAAGAACCTTAAAGAATTGCAATGTAGAAAAGTATATATCTAATGATTTTACTTTAATTACTACTGTAACATTTACAGTTGTAGAGTTGTTCAATTATCAATAAGGTAGGCGGTTGTTTTTAGCTGAATTAGTTTCTTAGTTCATTTTTACGGATATTTTGGTTTTGGTAAATAGATGATAATTCTGTAAACGAAATTAGGTAAAATTTCTTGTAAAATGATAATTCTCCTACTACAGCGGAATGAATGAAGTCCTCATAAAAATTAGTATATATATCTAATTTCATCGTATAAAAATATATTTTTATTTTATCCATGATTATTAGACTCTATTCATTGATGAAATTAAATTTTCAAAATTAAATATGCATTACTTAATTTATCTTTATATTATCTTTATCTACATAAAACTAGAATCTTAATATTGATTTTGAATGCTTTTCAAAAATTACACGACTTATAGTACATGAAATATATTCTAAAAACATACTGTGTACTTTATTATTTAACGATAATAAGGGGTTTAGAGATCTTGATAATTCCAAAGATTTCTAATTACTTTCGTATCCACTATTACATTCTATAGAAATTTTATTATGATCCTGATTAATTGAAGCTTACGATATAATAAAGTAATTAGAAGCATTCCTCATCCTACATGCTTTCCTCAATGCGCTTATTCTTAATGGTTTGAGGAAGCGCCTTTCAAAATTTCAGACAGAATGCGTTAATTCTCTCTTATACAGAAGCAGAGCAATACTCAGGAAAAGCTATTTCATCCTTTTCTTGTGAAGTGTGGAGCGTAAAATCCATTCGTTAAGGCGGGATTACAGTTTCTGTTGCCACTGGTGACGGAACGTATCCATTTCGGCGCAAAAACAAACGAAAAAGTTATCAAAGAGCCTTCCGTTGCATTTCCCAACGGAAAAAGAATCTTTCTCTTCGCTACTTCTTAATTCAATCCTATCCTTCTCCGATCTTTTACTAGAGTAATTCTCCATTTTACGCAAACTCTTTCTTCAATTAACTTTTGGATTTTCCCGTAGCATTCGCTTTACAATGTTACTGAAGAAATAAGCTTTTACGATGAAGCCAACGATGTTACCGATGCGTTTTAGGTTGCATTAAGAGAGATGCTTTTGTTTCCATTCTCGTGCTGTAGAGCTTTTACGTTCGATGAGCAAATTTGAGAGTTTTGATTGTCCAGACCTTTTATATTTGCCATCCTTTTATGCGCCATTTTGTGGATTTGCTCAACAAAATGGCGCTCGCTTTAAACATCCTTGTTTAGGTTGCATTGTTTGTTCTTTGGAGGGTCACATGAAAGAATGTTCGGGATAATCTTCATCATTTTTACTTAATTTCTCTTATGTATTACATACTAATATTATAAGGATATTTTCTAAAAAAAACGTCTTACGTCTCCAAAGGTATTTAATTTCTAAAATATTCTGAAATATGTCTATGATAGGCTATTATTGGATAACTCTGGATGTACTGAATCAGTTTCAAAATTCATTATTGAAATCATTGAAAATGAATAAATTTTCTCTAAAAATTTAAAAGTCGTTTTGTTTATAACGTTTAAATAAAAGTATTTGAATTTAACTGATCCCTTCTGATTCATTCCTATAATATATAATTAATTATTCTTATTTTTTAAATAATGCATAACCATATCTTTTTATTTTTATTGATCGCCTCTATCTAAATATATGGAATTATTTACGTTATGTTATATTTGGCTGTTGTATTAGTTGAAAGTTTAAAATCCTGCACTAAAAACCAATTTTTTCATGTATAATGGTCAAAAATTTTATAATTATTAGTTAAGATTCTTTTTTATTTTTATTAGTTAAGATTAAGTAACGATCCAATTGAATCAATATATTATAATATTAGACATCTAAAAAATTGATAATTATATGTATAGCATATATGATAAAATTGCTGTGATGTGAATGTTATTTTATAAATAGAATGATAAAGTTAGTATGGCTTTTTAATTGCCCATTTCCTACTTTTTAGGTTGCCATTTAGAAGAAACAGGAAGAACACTGTTACCTTTCATAGTTTCAAGCATTCAAAGTCCAGATGTCCACAGAGTATAATTATAACGCGTTGAAGGGCCTGGAAATACTCGAAACACGGAAAAATAAGAGCACGTCCGTGCGTATGAAAGGCACTTGTTCAACAGATAATCCTCTTGCATCCGTGAGTGGAACATTATATTCCGTCCGAGTGTATCCTCTAAAGGCTTCCGAATTAAGCAAAGAGTCTGTTAATATCGCTGAATTACGAGCATCTTCCACGCAAAGGGGCGACTCGGAAACAAAAGAAAATCACCACGCGGTCTCGTCTCCCAAAGTGGCCACGAAGAAAAAAAGGCTGTGAAAGGACGCCTATTGCAAGGCAGATGTTTTTAGGAAAGACGCAAACTTTTAATTACTCCAGCTGAAGATAGGGGCGCTGCAGGACACGTTTATCCTTCCGTCTCCATTTCGTCGAAAGCCCTTTCTTGTTCCGAAGGAATAACACAACTCGTTAACTTACTGCCTCCAGTGAAAGAATTATGACCTAGGTGTGCTCGAAATAAATTCAGACCTCCTTTGTTTGCCACTCTCGAGTAATTTCATGCGGCGGGAGACAAAAACCGTTGGTGGAAACCAACGTATTTACTAACACGGCAATTATCGAATGTGCGGCGACGACAAAAGAAGAACGATAACTGAAGGGTGACAAAAGAATGACGAAAAGCGAGTCCAAAACGGACAAAAGAGGAGCAGCGAGGTTCTCTCCGTCAATTAAAAAGCTCTTTCAAGATAACCTGTTTTTTAAATATGCGCGGACGAGTCGAAAAAGGAGGAATATTAAATTAAACCCGAGGAGAAGGGAATGTAAAAGGATGTGTAAGATGCACTCTTCGTACAGCAGTGGAAATGGAAGGAAAAATCTTCAGGACGTTCGCGTCGAAGCGGCTGAACGCTAAGAGCTTTTTCATAGTGTCGCATGTTTATAAATGTTTGCTGATGTTCTCTTTAACTTTCATATTTAAGTAAATCAGTCTTTTTGTGTAACCTTTGTGGTAAATATTGACCCATTTTCTCGAAATAAAATATACATCAAAGATCTAAATTAGGGTTAGAAAGCAAAAAGATTCTGAATTCCAACCAAGAGTCAGAGATTGTTATTCTCACTTGATTTATATTATTACGGTTTATTATTACCATTTACTTTACGGTTGGTATCATATTCATTTTGGAAACCAGAATAACTTCAAAATATGTTTAAGGTCAAATACAATAGAACATTTGAAAATTTAAATGAAGGGGACTTTAGGTAATTTTTTTTATTGCTACTCTTCAAGTATTCATTTCAATAAAATTTCATTCGTATGATAACTTGACATCTCCTCGAGAATGTTCATTTGAATATTCTGAAGTAATTTATGATAATTTTTACTAAATAATATAATAATATTGCAAAATATTGTAAATTGTTAGGCATCATTTGTCTTTGCAGCGGTTTTTTACTGTTAATCATTCTGAATTTTATTCAAATTTCTTAATGTTTTATTAGAATAAGAGGGTTGATTATATCACAGGGATTTTGTATTATTTCTTTTAATTATATTTTATACAGTTTTCAATAGATGGTTTTAAGATTTGATTATCATCGTAGCTGTGGTAAATTTAATCAAAATTATAATTTACCTTCAGTTCATGAAAATGAAATTCGTTTTTTCTTTTAAAGATCACAAATAAATTATAAATTCCGCGACGAACGCAATATTCACAAACAAGAAAGGAAGCTTGCGGCTGATTTTAATCTCATTCAGAGTTAAGCCATGATTCCCTTTAATAATAAAGATTTTAATTTCTTTTTTGATTTCTCCCTTTTTAGCTTTAATTTTGGAGGAGTATTAATTAGTTTTTCTTCATCAAAGTTCTTTAAGCAGAAAGGAAAAAGACGATGTTTTTGGAGTTGAGATTTCCTTTTGAAGGTGAAATTATCTTAATTTTCATTATATCCAATGATAGGAGATATTCGAAGATTCAATGAAATTTTCGTATTATGGATATTTCACTCGTTTAATAGGTGACTTCATTCTACTCTTATTATTTTTGAAGTCTTAAAATCTGAATTCGTCTGAATCTCTCCAACTGATCGCATTTCATCGAACGAATATCATTATGTTTTGTCATTCGAAGACTTCGAATTTTTATGTAACCTGAAACTGATATTCGTTTGCAATCACATGCAAATCTTCACCAAATAATTAGATTTGACATGAGTACATACTTTTTAAAAGTGCCACAGAAAAAAAATTAATTTAAATTTTTTCCCTGCAATATTAAAATCATTCGAAAACCTTTTTTAGATGGACTTTTCATTAGTATCTTTCCTTTGATAGTTAACAAATTGTATTTGAGAGAACTCGTCGTGCACGAGATTCCCTAAATGACGAAGTGCGTGAGGTATTTGAATAGTATTCTTATGCAAATTTTAAATATGTTACATATGATTCTAAGTAGAATTCATCAAATAAGAACCCATTCAACCGAGACTCATATTATCATGATAAATTCTTTAAAAAAATAGATTATAAATATTTAAAATGATGAATTGTTGAATAAGAATCCAGTAAATATTTTTATCTTCGGAAAGAATATAAATCAATAATTTCCTATTATGCATTTCCTATTATTCGTAATTCTGTGTCTCCAAAATGTCCTCATTTGAGATAAGTGAAGAAGGGCTTTGGAAACTTTTGGAAGAACGACAAGCGTTGGATGGAGAAGATGTTGGTTGAGATGGGATTGTTTGCTTCTCTTTGATGGCGAAATACAACGCCCTAAAGAATTCGTTGTTTAAACGATGGACCAATCGATGAGCGTGAATGAGATGCTGATCTAATTAGATAAAAAGAAAAAATAATGGCGCATGATGATCTCGATCTTCTTAAATAGAGCAGAGATATTAATTTAGGGAATCTTTTCTTAGTATACTATGAAAATTTGTGTGCATCAAATACTTTTATTCCATTTTATAACTATCAGAGTAAGGGAAACAAAGATACCTATTTCTATGAATTTTTCATCCTTAACTTTTTTAGCAATTTTATTATTTTCGTAACACAGTTTTCCATAAAAGATTTGAATTTGATGTCATGAGCTTGGATTTCACCTTTTCTGTTCAACGATTGAGAAACCATTGTTAGTGGGAGAAGAATTATTATTTTGAATAGCATTCGATGAACAAAGTGATTCCTCAAAGGATGCTGCTTCTTCACATTTCAATCAAGTTTTGATTATACATTAAAGCAAATTATTGCAGTTCGAGAATCATATGATTAAATGGAATTTGATGGACATTTGAAAGAAACTGAGACGATAATTGTCCAAAGGATTGGTTTTTGATATTGAAATCGAGATATCGGTTTTTCCTACAATTTCCTTTACTTTCGTATTCTTCAATTCATCTCCTTGATCACCAAATCATGATGCTCTGAACGAAGTCCGTTTTCGATGTCTGACCGCATTCATCCAATGAATAGGTTAAGGAAATGAGTGAAAGGGCACGAGAAGAGCTATAAAAGATCTAACCGTTTCAATGAAGAAATATTAAATAAAAATTAGCAGGCAAATAAATAACTGCAATTCATATATGCATCAAAGTTAACCTCTTTTTAAATTCTAACCCCGAAGGGTTCGATACTCAGTTCCGAATAACTTTCGCTCGATATGACCTCTTTCATTTAAGAAGGTTCCTCTTTAAGTCCATTTTTGAGAGCAGTATTGACATTTACAGATCCTCTTCTTTCAATGAGATGCGAAAAATTTAGAATATTAAGCTATCATTCATTATTTATAATATTCTGAAGATTTCATATGTTTAAGAGTACTAAAATTTACTTCTTTAAATTTCCAAAAAAAATTCTGAAGCCCTTAGATCGAGTCACAAGTGCCGAAGAAATAATTAAATAGAAAATATTGCAGCTCTTATTTCTTGATACTTTGGTATCAATGTTTGTGGGAGGGTAATGCGTGAGTAGTAATTCGTATTAAACATAACATTTACATTTTAATGGAAGAAGACAAAAGAGAGCAAATTTAACATTTGATGGAAAATTCCATTAGACGCATGATTTGATTATTTTCTCAAAGGGTTTGATTCTCGAAATTATCATATTTTTCATATAATTTCCCTGAAATATATATGTTATATATATTTCAGGGGAATTATATTACTTTATTTATTATACTAAAATTAATATGTTCAGGCATAACTTTTGTGTAATTGACTAGATATCTTCATGAATAACTTCCAGATCGAGCAGCTGTTTATATTTTATAATCAACTTTTCAATCGGAAAAAAGTTGACATCAAAATTTAACGTTATATTTACTCAAACACTAGAAATACACATTAAGAAAACCATCTTTAATAAAAGACTACTTTTACAGAATATTTTACATGTGAAATCGCTTTCATAAACGTAATACTCTACTAAAAAGGCTTGATTCCGCGAATATTGAGCGTATTTGTTTTCACTTTGATCTAATTTTTGGCTGTAATTGTTTCTCTGATATTTAGTTCTTCCGGCAATCTCAAGACCCAAAGAACTTGAAGCAAAAAAAAAACAAATTTTCGTAAATACTTCGAATGGAAGATTCTAGAAACGAGGAAAAGAATCTGCGTAACTGAAGATGGGTTCGATGCGCTGAGGAAATCTGGAAAGGGTCGGGAATGAACGGGAGAACGTCCATCGAAAAGGAGCAGAAAACGAAGAGTATCAAATCGGACGAAAAGAATGGAATTGGGGATATGGCAAACCATATTTATCACCGCTGAGGGGGGGCCTCGATGTTTCCCTTCGGTATTTATAAAAGGACTCAATTGGATTTCAGGATATCCGTAGGCGCGAATATTAAGCGGTCCAAAATATTCGTCGAAATCATTATGATGCCGATTTTATTTGTAATTCATATCGGGAACAGATGCTCATTTTTCTGCTCTTGTAGATTTTCCATTTTGCACTCTTTTATTTCGGAAGTGAATAAACTTATGGTTGTCCTCTTTCATTTTGTTCCTCCGATTGCTTAAATTAAACTCTTTGATTCGAATAAAGTTTACTCGTTATAAGAATGCTAATGAAGAATTGAGAAATTTTTTTGCGTATAAAATAAAAGTATTTTATGATACGTATGATTAATTTTCTATATATTATTATAATAAATATATGGTATTTATTATTCCAAATATAATTACTTAGACAATTGAGGTTTATATGCGTAAAAACTCTTAATAAATTAACAATTCCAATTTTTCCGAATGAAGATCATATATCTAAAATTCGCTCTGAAAGAAAGATATTATTACGTAAATAGTGAGTTTATATGTATATCACATTTACCAAGGGGTAGCAGTCATACATGGTAACAAGGAAATGGTTCCATCGAAGCACTATGAGGTAATAGTGATTCCAGATCTTTTTCTTCAAAGGGTCCATCTTTTGAGGTGGTTTCCATTATCTTCAAAACTCTTTTCCCCAAACCGCACCAACAGAGGGTTGGTTGTGATGGATTTCAATGGTTCAGCGGCTTTCGAGGATGAAAGGAATTGGTCATATTAATAGGCTTTGGCTCGAAATGGGATTCTGTCACGTATTCATGGGAAGGCTGCGTAATACGGGAAATATTCAGCTTGTTAATCGTGATTTTAAAGGGCATTTCATACATGATGATTCTACGATACTCCGTGATTTTTTTAAATCCGTTGATTGAAGATTGAAGTTAACAAAAATTAATTGATTTGTAAAATAGAATGTGTAAAAGTATAATAGTACATAGGTAATGTTGATGATCAAGTCAAGTTCATTTTGATCAGAAGCTCCATCGAACATGATTGTTTCTCTAGAGGTTTAATTATCAGCGTTTTGTTCAATTTAATTCCAAATATTCTGATAATTTGTATTAGGTCAAAAAGCAAGTAGCATAAGCCTAATATTCGTTACGCACGTGAATGTATGTAAGCTGACGTAAATTTTAGAGACTCAGATGCATTGATCCCTAAAATATTTATTAGTTTAAAGATAGTAGACAGTAAGTACATAGATAACATAATTCTTTCAATCATACTATTACGATAACATACGATTTATAACGGTATCTCTTCAACAACCTCATTGAATAGCGTTCATAATTTCTTTATGAATATCCAATTCCATTTTCTATGCCACGTTGTAATAATTCTTTGAATAAAACACTTGAAATTAATCACATTTTATGTATGCAGCCTTTATGTTTAAGATCTAGAAAAGCTGTTAATGTCAACTGTAAAAATCTACACTCACCTGAAACGTGAAAACCTTCTATCAGATCGATTTTAAAAATTTTATCAATGTTCCTTTTTTTTAATTGACGTAAAACCTGTTTTCAAGATTATACATACATACATATATATATATATATATATACATATATATATAATTATATATATATATATATATATTCGATAATTCGATAGAATTCGAGGACATTTCCATGTAAACTACTGATGATAAATTTAAGAGGTAATATTATTTTTCAGAAAAACAATAACGATTTTAGGTTTTTAATCTTTCACTCCAGAACAGCATTTCCCATTATAAACCCCCATTTTCTAAGTTTATTCGCAATCCCTCATTTGAATGGGAGGTAATTGAACGTCGACCGAATTTTCAATGTATTTAACATATCATAAAATCCGCGTTGGAAAAACATAAATCCCGCGAATTGAAACGAATCAAAAATGATGAATTTATTGTGCACATTTACAATCGATTCACTACTTTAGCTGTTCAGTGTACATTTTTAATCGAAACGGATGTAAATTATTTTCGTACAATTGAATATGAACTCTTTGAAAATGAGTCAATTCGAGTGACTTTATAATTACGAAGGCCTAAATATTAATATCATGAGTTTATTCGAGGCTTTGTTCGCTTTTTACATTTAAGTATATCTCATTCATGTCATGCAATAAAGTTGTTAGAAAACCTTGTCCCAAAAATGCTCGTCATTTGCTGTAATTCCGATGAAACATTATTATGAGCGGAATAAACATAATGTATAAGATAAATGTTAGTAAATAAGATTAAATATCTATGAAAAGTATGAGGAGTTGCTGATGAAACAGATGGAAAACAAATTTTGTGGTAATAAGAAATGTCACACATCTTTTTGGATTTGCACCTAAATTCTATGGGATACTAAAAGAACGCATTCATTATTCCTCTTAATTATCACTGTAATTCCCAATGAGTTTATACTATTTTAAGTTTATTTATTAACAACTGAGATAATAATGATCAAGATTTCAATACAATTTTTATACTGAAAAGCTTGATTAATCAGAAGAATGTATTTATAATACTTCGTCAGGCTCTTATATCAACGGCCAAACATATATATATGAAATTTTCATTCTTATTCAAACTTCTGGATTGCGAATATTTCTAAAACTTTTCTGACAAAAAAGGATTCTTTAAATATACGTAATTTATCCAGTTAATATTTATCCCATTTCATCTCATAAAGCTTCAAATTTCTACAATCACTTCTTAAGCATTTTTTAGAGTATCCTGAGAAGCAAACGCCTCTTTATTGCATCCAAAGTGAGATCCTCTGTGAGGCCTTTTTAATTAGATCATAGGAGTAAAAAGAAATCGGAAGAAGATATTCCATGCATTGATGCAGAGAATGCTTCTTTCATCTCCTCTTTCCGATGAGGTGATGAATGGACCAAGGATTCTGCGGAGGAAATCTTCATTAGAGGATTATCTCTTTGGTGGTCATCTGAAGCAAATGCAACGATTCTTCGAATGTTCAAATGATCATCGCCAACGACGATTTAGATTTCTATGGAATATTTGAACAGAGGGCAAATGATTGTATATATATGATTATGTATTACTCACCTAAATAGTAATTTCTTTATAATTAAAAATAAATTATAAAGAAATTACTAATTTATTGTGTAAAGATAATGAATTGTATAATGTACGTGATAATGACGTATACAAGACAATGAATAATAGTTTCGATAGAATATAAAGATTTACTTCGGAAGCGAAAGATAAATTACTTATAAATGTCGATTTAAAATTAATATGATAATAAGATATCAATGTCTCTCCCTTCCATGTAATTAGCATTCGACAATGGATGTTCACCTCCAAAGCATTTTCACTACTTTTTGTTGCCACTCCTAAATCTTTCGGTCTTCTTGGTTCCTTCACATCTCTTGGTGCTTGAGGAGGAATGACACCCGTGTTTATTTAGCCAGATTCATTTAATTGAATGTATCGTGGTAAATAATTGTTCGTGATTGTCTCAAAGGGATTTATTCAATATTTATTGCCACTTCCTTTGCAAAGGAAATTCCATTTTTCTCTTCAAGTTAAAATCTAGTCTCGTCTTCTGTTCAGTTCTTGAATCCTATTGATGTGCATGCAAACAGTACAATATTAATTGCAAAACACAGATGACATATATATTCTCCATTTACACATTGCCCTTTTTCACCCGCAGCACTATAGTTAGAGTGGATGTCCCATTTTTTCCTTAGACCCGCTACGTAAAAAAATCGGCGTGCCCATGGCCCCCGTTAATATTGCTAAAATGTTGTAAAAATTCCTTCCATATTTCAAATGTCTGAAAGGAAAAAATAAATTTTTGTAAATTAAGATTTAAATTACGAAATCATAGAAATATATTGACAGCTTTTGTCGATTGATACTTTCAAGGGAAACGGAAAAGTAAGGAATGAGGATATGGCAAACATCTGTATTTCATATTATAATTATAGATATGCATTTAAGTGAATGATTAAGTTTAAAAAAAGAACGAAGATATTAAGGTGTCTGCAGGATTGATCACAGTGATGAGGAAAGAGATTTAAATCAAAACAGAGAAGTAAATATTTAAAACTTAGTCGAAAATCAGAAATCGAAGTCTGCTTTCCACCATTTTTTGACAAATATTACCAATTATCATTCAATAGAAATGACTTAGTATAAAAATATCATTGCATATTGTAATTATTTTTAATGCTTCGAAAGGAAGTATTTGATAATCTATAGAGTAAAATAAAAAACATAAAAACGATGAACATACTCTCCTTCAGTGACTCATATCACAAAAGGAGACTTTGAAGGTCTTGAGATTGACGTGCGTCTTATGGGGAAACTGCGGACTGAAGCTCATCCATGAAATTTATAAATTGATCGATTTTAAAGAAGTGCATTTGTCTTCAAATCATTTCTCGTTATTCTATGACTTTAGAATCACATGGAAAATAATAATATACAGTTTGTTTATCGTTTTATTTCGCGAACTGTAAAATCAGCATAAGATGAGAAATTTTTTAGTTTCAATAAGTTCTCTGTCAATTTGCTTTTTGCTGAAACGTGTAAATAGGTTTTGTTCGCTTACTCACTCAGGATTAGCATTTATACAGCGTTAAAGTTCTGGACTATATGAGCTAACACTTCAAACAGGAAAATTTATTTATAAAATTTAATTTTATCAAAGAAAATTATTATTAAAGGTTAGTTAAAAATTCAAGTGAAAAGCTCTTAATGTTCTGAAAGCATTTTTGGAGCTTTTATTGGACCGATGACACAGAATGGCCATCTGTCATTAAATCCCCCTTAAATTTGTGATTCACTGCATTCCTCTATCATTAGAGAAATCGGTCTTTAAAAATTAATATTCGTTGAATTCTATTAAATGCACATGAAATAAAGAAAGTGAAAACAGTAAAGTTCCTTGACATTGTTCCTGATTTAATTCTTTGATATTCTTTCTACTCATACCTAGCTATAAAGAATGAAAATTTACTTTCAAAACTATCCCAAAAAATCTATATGTAAAGTAATTAAAATATTAACGAAAAGAATAATAAAAATGATCAACTTTAAATTAATTCTCAAATTATAGTTAACTAGCTTTTGGAAATACTTTAACAGTGTTATATTCCATTGAATTTACTTGCTTTGGTATAGTTGTATCTATCAAATTATTTAACTTCCTTTATATTACCTAACATTAACATAACAATAATTTGGAAACATTATTGGAGCAATTATCCTGTCTGTTCATCGGAATGAGTATGGCCGTGACCTCCTTCGTCTGAAGGAGTGTATGTGACGAGGGAAGGGTGTGTGGTGAAACAGTAGAAAAGGGTCAAATATAGGAATGGGTGAAAGTAAAATCAGAAACTAAATATTATCACATTCATTTAAAATATTTTCCCCACTGTTTCGTAGAAATATCCACGAATTATTACTTAAGGTATTCCATAAATCGCTCGACCCATGGATAGTTGAGAAAAAAATAGCTCATTTTACATGAAGAATGTGAAACTATGAAAATTCGGCAATTATTAAAGCCATGCAACAATATATAATTGTTTTGTACATGTTTTGGAATAAATAATGGTTATTTTTGCGAAACGTGTTATTTACGATAAAAAGTTGATAAGAACATTTTGATATTTTCTTTGCTGTAGGTTTGATCTTCATGAATACATCAACGTTCTGGAACATTCAATCTTTCTTTACACAAATTGGATTTCATTTCCCCATTCTTTAATCTTTTATCCGAATATAAACGCACGAAAATTGTAAGTTAATAATAGATAAGATAAGTTTACAAAGGTGATAATTTTAACATTTTTCTTTACATAAATATATATGAGAAATAGAAGATAAATTATTTATAATAAAAACAAGTAGACCAAAAAGAAAATTCTGAGAAATATCCATGAAACAAAGTGAAAATAATCAAATGTTAATTATATATATTTTTCTTTTACAAAAATAATAATGTTATGGTTAATAGTTTAAAGACACGTTAAGTTAATTTTCGATGCTAACTGATGAGAATAAAAGTATAAATAGCGTTTATTTCATTTTAAATATTAAATAAAATGAACGTAAATTATTACTACTACATTGAACATCACATGTACCTTATAAGGATTGACGTTTATTGCTAAATTTAATATCTTGCACAATTTAGCAATTCATTCGAAGATAACGGAATTATTTCTCAGGAATATTCTCCGGGACTTTAACAAGTAAAATCAGATTTCTAACTCCCAAAAGAAAATTAAAATTCAAAGAAATTCTCGCTTTTGAGAGAAGAAATTTTTTGTGGAGATGAAAATGTGAAGATGATGAAACCGAAGTCTAAAATTGTATTAATGAAAAGTTGATTCAGTGACTTTGATTATGAGTAAAGGGCAAAAGTCTTTTTAAAGAATACGAATATTTTAGAACAATAACTATAGACCTCTTAGTGATGAAAAGTTTCTTTGAAGTAAAAAGGAGGTTTGTTTCTTTTCCTATGTATGTTTTTTTAGACCAAGCCAATATTTGGCGAAGTGAATCAGAGTGAACGAGGTTTTCTGTGACCTTAATGAAAACAGAAAGGAAAATTATCTTAATAAACAAATGGGCTTCTTATTTTAAACATAGTAAAATAGTAACGCGGAGTGCATAAAATATCTTTAAGATACGTAAGGTGTATTCAACGTTTGTATAATTTTATGTTGAATTACCACCACTAATATTTGGCTTATAATTACCCCTTCAGCTGGGGCAACGCGTGCTCCCAAAATGCAACCAGCGATGCAATCGTGTGTTGAAAAATGCATAAGCATAAGGCTTATACGACAGGTTTACTCCTTAAATATAATTCCCCTATAATTCATAATGTACTGTTGGGCTTCAAAGAGTTTTAGAGCTGTAAATATTTACTTTCATTTCTTTAGTTTAGATTCTCTTAAAAGATTTGTAGTTTATACGCACTGTGTCTATTTTATTTGCTGTAATGATTTTGAGCTGTCGTTACTATTTACGATTTAGTAAATCTCTTCATAAAAGGATTCCCTTTCGTTAAATATTGATCTTTTTTGTTGGCATTGGTATCAGATATAAAAAAACTAATACATCGATATGAACACTAAATAAATATAGATAACGATAAACATGATAGAAATAAAAAAATATAGCGGTTGATTTGCGTTTGCGTGAAAATACAGCAAAGTAATCCAATCTTGTATTTCAGCTGTCATTCTGTTTACTTTGGCGACATTAATCTCTAAAGCGCGGAGTCCACGTATTTGATCAAAAATTAAAAAGGAATTCGGAGCGAGAAAATTCGAGGAAAGAGGCACAAATGTAACCTCATTAAATAGAGACCTCATTCGGTAGATTCGGAGACTTGTCTAGATTTGGGAAGAAGTTTCGAAACATGGACAAATTGAGATGGGAAAAGTCGAAAGGATGTTTTGAAGGTTATGAGAGGAAAGATCTCATTTTGAGGAAAAGGAAATAGTCTGAAGAGGAGATATTATGGACGAATGACAGGAGCTTCTGGTAAAATCGATCATGTACAAAACTTTGGAGATGAAATCGAAAGACCTGCAAAAGAGTGTAAAAAGGGTCGACGAGGATAAAGGTGATTTTTGCTCTCTACATCTTCTCAAACATAAATATTTCCCACTTCGATAAATATTGGATGTCACATGAAAATTTAATGATTCATCGAGATTATTTACAAGAAATCCAATTTAAGCGCTAAAAAGAGAAATTCCAAAATAAAAAAACATAATAACGTTCTTGAGTAATAAATACACAAAACGTATTGTTAGATAACTACATTAGCTACACATAATCAATGTCTACTGTTGATCAGTAATGTTCGAGTTTAAGTATTCTTTAAGAATCTTTCTCTGTTTGCCTTCAATGGGTAAAATAGGTGAAATAGGTAATAATATTGATTTGCTGTAATAAATAATATTGAAGAGAAATGCAAAATGAAACAACTCATCAACCAGAGAAAATCCTCTGATGATAAAAAGCTGTATAGAAAAGGGAAGTGTAAATTTGCTGAAGAATGACTATATTCAAATGGAAGTAACATATACTATCATATCATTATAAGCAACATCTCTTCTAAAGCACTACAATAGCTTATCTTGATGATATTAACATTTAATTTCATCTATTTTATACTTTACTATGCTATAGTTCCATTAATAAAAGTAGATTGAATGAGATGTACATCTCGGATTTTCGGGCTCCCATCCATAATCACCTCCCGTTACTCACCAAAAGCAAAAGAGTGGGCAACGAAAAGAGAAGAGCAAAAAAGGGATAGATTACGCATCGATTTAGGTCCGTCAATTAAGTGGCTCCTAGCGGAGTTTCGGGTAACTAAAAACGGATGAAGGACGATAAAAAATTGCGAAGGTATGAAACCGGGAGAGGATATTTTATCTCGTTTCCTCGGAGGAAGCTGTTAGGTCGACTGGATCGTAGGGTCCATGGAAGGATGCTGGGGGTCGGTTGCCATGGGAGTGAGATTGGAGGGCGGCAATGTAAAGGTTAGAGGAGGGTATGAAATATTAAACTTCTTCCCTTCCGCACCACTTTCACACACTTGCGGAAAAACAGCCCTTTCTTTGCGTTGTCATCCTTAAAGGAATTCGGAAAAGAGCTTTCTTGTCGAGACTCTTCATAAATAAAAAGGTGAGAATATTTCCCTCTTTACCCTTATTAAGCCAGAAGGGAATCCCTTTAACGCCTTTTTTCGTGACTGTAAATCCTCGCGTAAAAGCGCAAAGGATTCTGGTTAAAAAAAAAACCTAGTTCGACTCGTTCCCGCGGAACTGCGCTGCTGTGCAAAGAGAAGAAAAAACGAGTCTTTTTATTCTTTTCATGGGAATCGTTTCTCTCTGCGGCCATACTTTCTTAGATCGTAAATCACGATTCCTTTCGAGCACCGTTTCGTACCAAAGGAGACAAAATGGTGAAAAAGATGTATTGAAAGCTCTTTATTCACTTTCATTTGATTGTTTTGGGATGGAAAATCATAAATAATTTGGCATCGAAAATGATTTTTATTGAATATCGAGCATTTTTTTCGACTTTGATTTTCAGCTTCCGTTTTTATTTAATCTCGAAATAATGATGCGTTTTGAAAGGCAAATCTGCGTAACTCTAAAATACACAAAAAGATTTGAAATTTTTGAAAAGAGGAAAGCTAAAATATATTATTTTTCTACATCAGATTGAATTCGGGATTACTCTCTCTTAAAAGACCGACTCGCATCAGAAAGCAACGCATTCTTTATCGATTATTATGGAAAAAGAAGTAATAATGCCTTCGATCCACATTTAAAGGTATAGAAGTGGAAATCTACTCCAAAAAAGGCTTCATTTGTTATAACATACACTTCCGAATAAGTATCGATAATATTTTCATAGATGGTTGCTGATAAGATTAATCCTGTATTCTATAATAAGTAAGAATTCAATGAGATTTCAGTCGCTTAATGTACATTCTGTAAATAATGAATTCTTTGAAAAGTATTTCAAGTTAATAGCAAATTTAAAATGTCAACTGTTGTAATGTTACAATTGTAATTTTATTTCATTCAAAAACGAACACTTACAGTTATGAAAGTGTGATTCGTAGGCAGTTATGATTGTTCGCGTTGTCTTAAATGTAAAAATGTTATCGTTAGCGAAGGCATTCAATAGCAGTGCTCGTTAAGTCCGTGCGCAAAACAATTTCACACGCACGGCCTCCTTCGAATCACTCGTGCTTCGCAAAAACAACACGGATTGCACAACGGGAAAGGCTTTTCGGATTTGGTGACCCTCTTCAAATACATTTCGTTGGTGCAAAGCGACGAGAACCAGAGTAGAAAGCGGTCAAACGCAGAGATAAAGGTGTGGGAAAAGCGAGAAAAAATTCACATAAAGGATCGTGCAGTGCGATTTCAACAGAGCATCACGAGGTGGAATCAAATTTACAATGAAAAAATACTTTTGATATTTCATAGGCTCCAGCAACATTTTCTTTGTATATCTCATGCATTTGCAGAAGATTTCAGAATGAATCTTCCATTTTCTTATTCTACGATTTCGTTTGTTTTGACTTCAAAATTCATTAAAATAGCAGCATTTCATGATTTTAAAGGATATTGTACCTGTTATATATCCCTTACAGAACTTCCATGAAAGGTTATGTAAGAATTAGTCAGAAATAGAACTAAATTATATAGTTTCTGAGGTTTTAGAACTCAGGGAAGATATAAGATCTCTTGTTTATAACGAAGGATATTTCAACTCAAGAAAACGCAAGTAAGAAAATGGAAGTTGAGGGTACGATCAAAACTAAATATAATAAATGTTAAACGGAAGTGAAAAATAGATAAATTACTGGAATATCTCTATATTTACGTGAAAAGTTATTATACCTATCCTTCCTCAAAAAAATATAATACGTGAAGATACATGAATTTATAAATCATACACTTTCTTTTTTAAGCTTTCTGATAGATTTAAAGTATATTTACGGCCTACTTATTAAAGAATTCTTTATTTAACAGCCATGTAAACTTTCCCATAAAGTTTTTATTTTTCAACATTTTATAAAATTCCTACATTTTTAACTCCATTTTAAAAATAACTCAATAAACGCTAAGATAATCATATATAGAAGATCCCTCGTTGATGAATCATTGTAACAACATTACAATAAATCTGTGAGAGTCATTTTACATAATTTTAATAACATTTTTCAATTATATTACACCTGTTCCAATTACTTTTACATTTTCCCATCCTAAGTCGCAAACTTCAAAAATCTTTTTCTGCTTCGAAATCTCAATTTCCCGTAAATAAGTTAATCGACGGAACGCAATTTCAAATCCCTTGAGGGGATTTTGAGACAACTTAAAATTCGATTTAATCGATGATTAAAATCCTCTCCACTGCGAAAGGGCGTGTACTATCATTTCCCGATCCTCCATTTGATCCGAAAGTTCCTTTAATTTATTCGGAGGAAAATTATTGCCTTTATCAGAAAAAACCTTTCAGTGGCTGAATTACCTCCGTTTTCGGAGAATTCATAAGTAACGGTGTCTTTTCATTGACTCTTGTGATGATTTTACCTCCTTTAAAGAAATAACGAATATTTCTTGAGAAGAATCGATCTTTGAAACATTAGCGTCTCGATACAAATATAAGATAAGAAGAATTTTCTAAAATTACAAATAATATAAATTATGGATTGTATACCTGAAAATTTTAAAAAGTAAGATAGATTGTTGATTTTAGATGGAATGGAATACAGAGAAATATTTACAAAGGAACCTAAGAAAAGATTTTTGAAGTTCAGCAAAAAAGATAGAATCTAGAAATAATTCCTTAATTTTCAGCATACACATCTTAAATGTACATATAGTATAATATAAACTACTATATATTTCCTCTTTAAAGGTTGTCTTTCGTTTCTAAATGTTTACTTCATTTATAGATAAATACCACATTTTAACTTGTAAATAATATTATAACGGATTTCGTTGCTGTTCTAATCTCAAATTATTTATAGATTTTACGCTTAAGTAAATATATTTTTGCTTTTACACACGAAATGTTTAATTTATAAATGATTAACTTACACTAAGTCCTTCGAATTCCAAAAAAGCATACCGAGGAATTACAGTAATTTAAGCCGAAGTACGAACAGAAGTCGGAAAGGGTGATTCAATTCATGGCTGTTTTTACCCTCATTTTTTATGAACCCAAAGTTTTACGCCATCCATTTCCATCTCTCCTTGTTTATTGGCACCGTTTTCACGAAAGACAACGCTTAAATCCTCACCTTTGATATTTCCTATTAACCGCTTCGCTAATGGCCGACGAGTCTCTTAAGTTTAAATGTTAATAAGACCAAATTTCGTGCCGTAGAAGTCGTTGAGAAGTTATGATAATTTTATTACGAGTTTTAATTTTATAGTGGATTATAAGGATAGTTAAAAAGCGTAGAAATGATTTAAAACGTATCATTTAATGTGCTTCAATTATTCATAAGCCTTATGTTACCGTTTGGTTCGCCTCTACAAATAGAGAAACTTTTTGCCATTCAAGATTGAATCTTTACATCTGCATATTTTAATAATTTTAATATGTGTATAAAAATCGTTTTTGAGGAATATTTTCTTACTTTCGTCTGATCAATTTATAGACAAAAGAATTCAGCCTACGAACTGATGTTAAAGCAATCATCAGATGTATATTTGAGAAGTCAATATTTTGAAAGAATTATCAGTACGAAAGAGGTAAGTGCACTATCACACAATATATCAATACAACAAATGCAAACGAGGAAAGCTTATATGAATGTTATTTTCATATTTTATACCGCAAGAATATGTCTGGATAGAGGGAGTGATTGATAGCACTTTCTTTATGCAATATCTCTTTTAAGCTAACACGGAAAAACAATATCACGATTACAGATACACGTAAAAACAAGAAGCAACTCTAAGGCCTTATTTGTAACACTAAAAGTTGGGAAACTGATGAAAAGGCGTCAACGCATTCCCACACATTCATCGCATTTTTGCCTCAACGCAAATACATCATTTCTCGCGCAATTAAGGAAAAACTCTCAAAAGAATTCCACTGCATCAACCGCATACGAAGCCTTTAAAAGGAAACATCTCTCGAAAAACGGGTCGTTTTATTCCTTATAACATTCATCCATAACTGCGAACTTGAGGCAGTACGGTCGTAAAAAAATTCGACATATGAAACACATGGCAGAAACGTGCGCAGACTGAATTCGATTTGCATATCGTCGTGTGAGGGTCACGCGATTTATAACGGATTTAATCCCCGTCACTTAATATTTATGGAGCACTGAATCGTAATTGAATGAGGATAATTTATCTCCGAGTGAACACTAAAGCTCTCGATTAAAAATTATTCCGTGGATCTCTTCTGTTATTATGGTTTTCATCGCTTAGAAATTGTGTCATTTTGTCCTCGTGGAAACCGTATCAACAGATGAGATCATTATTGTATAGTGGTTGGGAATAGATGTGAGCCAAAAATGTGGAAAACCACAATGATAGTATTCCACTCCTCAGGTAAGGTGTCTTCTTGAGCTAATACCAAGGTTCAAATGAGATGAAGGTAATGCGGCCATAGATACGCTTCCTCGGAGCTGTAGTAGTAAATTCTACTAGATGAGAGCATATTAGTGATAAACGCTGCTATGTTTGAAATCTTCAGCCAAACGTATGTCAGCCTAAGTTGCGTGTGCCCATTACGATTCAACGCATTAGAAAGATATAAATTAGAAAATTGAAGTGAATTCTTTAGGGCCCACAAAAATAAAATTGACAAAAATCAAATCAATTACCATTTTCAGTAATGAATTCATCAAAACTATGGTATGATTTTGCAAGCAAGAATATTTTTAAATTATTTCAATCAAAGTGTGCCGTTTGACTCTTTTTGGATTCTAGGAATTGTATTAAACACTTTAGTTACCAAAAAGCTCTTGGTTAAGTCCGTGTGATGGATCTCTCAAGCACAATCTTTCTCTAGGTCATTTTTTAACCCATCTTTGGCATGAATATTTGTCACAAACGTTTGATCAATAACCTTGTTAATATGCAATGCAATATACAAAATAATCTTTATACTTCACAATCCCATTAAAACTTTTAATTGATCTTATTTATAAATTTTGTATTTAAATCTCTTCAATGTGATTCACCATTTACAGTTATATATTAATTAGAAAACTATTGCTTCGAAGCACTTTTAAGATTTCTCGTCATCTTCACCATATCACCTTAAAATTGCTTGTTTCAACTGCATGAGCCTCCATCTGCAACTTTGTGCAGCATCTGCTCTGACCTTTTGAATCACACAGTGATAACGCAATCATAGAGTGACCATTTTCATATGATTAACAGTGTTCACTTGTGCATTTATTTGGTATTTGGCTTAACCAATGTGCCTTCAAATATCTTAGCTAATGAAGCAACTTAAATTACCCAATCATCCCTAATTATTTCCGATGATACTAATCGGTATCCCATTTGATTTATCAATTGAGGGAAATTGGAATATTATCCGTTTGACAAAATCAAAGAGAACGCTTTGAGCATTTCCAACGTCTGTTGGATAAACTCGCGGTTAGCAGAGATCCTCGATTAATTACGTCGTTTAATTAAATCTCGATCCTCGACTGTGGCGCCGCTGCTTGGACTCGGTTGGAAGAAAGGGGAATCGCAGTGTTTTTTCTCGAGTAATAAGCTCTCGATTTCCCCAATCAAAACATGGCGTTCGAAAAACCCGGAACAAAAACTTGGGTGGAACCCGTTTCGTAAGCGATATAGGAATTCGAGTAGGGGTTGTTGTGAGGTACCCGCTGGGATGAAAGCCAGCTTTTTTTCCGATAGGGGAAAACACAAGGGAGCTCGAGCCATATAACGTGCACTTTTGCAGACTGCGAGAAAAGCCCCATGAAACACTTGGTCGGCTGCACGTAAAAAGTTTGGTGTTGAGACAATAATACCTTAGCAACAATTCGATAGAACAGTCGGGAAACCACAGTTGAATGACTTTTCTGGCGATTATTTGGGAGAATAATTTATCTTTCGCAACATTTTAGATAGAGATATTCTGTATCGTGAGAGAAATACACTAGAAAATTCTTGTGCTACATTTGTATGTTTAGAAAATTGGATGTCACATATAATGAAAAATAGATAACTAATTTCGATATTAATTTACGTTTATACTCCTGCATAACTTGGTTTATGTATAAACGTTTCTTTATATTGTTGTAATATTATTTTAAAGCTTTTACTGATGAACGACGATTTTCAATATCTCTGCTCCATTATTATACTTTTATTATTATTGTTTACCTAATAATTTTTAGGAAATAAATATCTTTAATGAAAACCCAAAGGAAAATCTGTCCCATTATAAAACCAATTCGATTTACAGACACAGTAACATATCCGAATAAGTGAACATTTTAAAAATCTAAATGTCCATCGATTGTGAAGGATTTATTAAATATTGTAATCGCATAAAAATGAGTTGCAAACCCGCTTCATTGACTCATCAGGAGCTTGTATTTGTTATGAAACGGATCATCTTTCATCTCAACTACAATTATGTCACAAACACACAATTCTGATACAAAGGGATTTGATGAGGAAACTATTCTCTGACAGTGCCGAGAATTTCAGAACAAGCGACTGACACATCCTATCAGGGCATTGTACTTGTCTAACATTCTGATTGGCTCAACTACGTTATCACACAACTTTGACTATGACGAACTTGAACCGTTTAATTAGAACTAAAAATTGGGCTAAATATAATTTAAAGAGAACCATAGCCTCAGTGAGAACCAATCACCTATATCGGTATAAATTATATAAAATATACGTATACATCATGTTACGTATTATATTACATTACGTTAAGATTGTGTAGAGTTGACCTATATTAAATTACTCTTTCATCATAATTATCAACACTTTTAAATGCCCATGTCTTTATTTACGGGTGTAATTCAAAATGGGTAAAAGTAAAGAAAAAAGTATGATTATGATAAAATTGGGCCTAGGATTGCTAACGTAAATACGAAGTAACTATAGTGTAGATAATTGTAAACAGAATTTTAAAGCACACCCTTGGCGTAGTAAAAATAGTTTGCGGTGAAATAGTAAGGCGTAACTATTCGACAGTGGCCATCGCCTAGTGTTACCGAAGAGACTCTAGGACAGTTCTTTGCTAACTAGCATAGGACGTAACTGGATAACACAATGCGTCGTACTCAGTCCAGGAACAAAGAGAGTAAACCACCAAAATCAATAGAGGGTTTGGATTCAAGGGGATGTACGAAGGGAAGCGAAGATTTGGGGCGCTCCGTTTGTAATTAAGAGCTGTAAGGTCGAGGAATATCGTTGAGTAGCGAAAGAGATTTTCCTTGATATAATTTGTGATTATAACGAAACTAAAAATTGAGCAGCTTTTATTTTCGGAATTAATTACGAAGTAAATTTGAGCAATTCTTTCATCAATTTGCAATCTTCTCTCTGAAACTGGTTCCTTTGTTTCGTTTTCATTCTCTTGATTTTTCTTAAAAATATCTAGTTTGAATATTGTTATTGATAATAAGTAGAATTTTAAATCTTAAGTAAACTGACTGAGAAACTATTAACGTACAAAAACAAGTGCAAAACTTTAAAGTGTCACCTTTTTCCTTCTCGGATATGAAGATTACTATAAGTAATGCGCTCTAAAGGGTTTTACTTTTGTACATTCGTCTTAAAAACTTGAGAAATTTATGTTCTATTCTCATGTAACTAATGTTATAATGAGAATAGATTTTCCCAAATTTGCCAATGTTTCTGAAATGAAAGTTCTTGAGATGTGGAAAGACAGTATCTCGTCTCTATCCAAACCCATATCTTACTAAAGAACCTAATGACGTAGAAATCGACAACTTTTATGGCTTATATGGCATTTTTATGGCCGTAAAAGAATTGAATGTACCACGGAATGTAAACTGAATCTGTTGGTAATCTATTCCTTTGTTGATGAAATTAAAGGTTAGAAACACGAACTTTAAATTTCCCTACAGTAAAAGTACTCTTTAAGGAAGAGCAAAAAACGACTTTTTTGGGGTAACCTGAAGCAAGATGATGGTGATAAATCTAAATAAATAAACAAAGTAATGATAAATCAGTCAGACAATAAGGAGAGCCATTTATTACCATCTTTGTCTATCCCAAAAAAGCTGCTGATATGCTTCGTGTCCAGGCCTCGAGCCACCAATCAGCTCAATCGAGAACGTATTTCAGATGAGGGATATTGAGAGTTCCTCTCACTTCTCCGCAAAAAAGACTCCGGGAATATATTTTGTGAGATGATTTTCATGTGTTTGCCCTTTGCTTTCAAGGGTGCGCCATTTAGCATCATGTCCGTTGTCTTTTAAAAGGTGTTTGAAACTATGAATTTCCTTTCTCTGAATTGAGATGATTTTCAAAGGATAATTTAATGCATTTTGGTTTCGGTGTGATTGTCTGCTTACTAATATTTTGAATCTCAATTACGCACCATTTTCATTTTCCCAAAGGGAAGCGATAACTAAATTTATTTTCCATCTTCCACAGCTAATATTGACTATTCTTGTATACCAAGTGTAATAGAGAATTTCCTTAATAAATTTGAATTTAAATTTTCAAGTCCATCACGTTTTGATGAGATATTTGAAAATTAAATTAGAATATATTTTATACGTATTAGAGATAAAATTTATTTCATTGTACTATACCACATTCTTGTAAACTTGTAGTTTTCGGCTCATAAATGCTTTCCATTGTTCACCAAGTTTTCCAACTGCTTTATTGAACAATAGTAAAATACAGGTGAGTAATTACATCTGTAGATTTCGATTAATTAATCTCTAAAAACCCGACCTTGATTCAGATGCATTATGTAATAATATTTTAATTGAATATCGCTCATCATTTAGTATTTATACTGCTTATAAAAAAAGAACTTCTAATTGAATCGTACAATTATTTTAACTGATTATAACTATCCCTGGATTCAAGTCTCGAATTCATTATAAATATTATACACCATTATTATAGCCATAAGTTATTTCTTCAAAAAATCTTTCTTGTCACTTTTCATGTGCGCACATTATTAATGAGTGCCCACCTATTTTGGATCTTTTTCCTTCAGTTCTCAATTTGAGAAATATTCAAAGATGAACATCAGAGAAGTATGTTTCTATGAGCTCCTAATGGTGTTGGTAATAGAAAAAAGCGAAATGTGTAAATTTAGAGCCCTTTTCGATTCACTGCTATTGAATGCGATCTTCCAAATGAAAGGAATATTTGAAACGATACAAGTTCTGCATTTTTCATTTCAGCAAATCCGCAAATTAAGCCAAATCCACGGATTGAATAATTCAGTTCGAAATATCGGTTATGCCGTTCAATGGAATATTTCCACAGAAAAATGCTGGTTATATTTTCTCCAAAACAAATATTTATCCGAATTCGAAAACTTTTATATTGCTCTTTCCAATTTAGAACTGTGAGTCGAATTTCCTTTCGGTTGAAAACATGCCATTCGAAAATTGAATGTTGCATAACTCGAGGTTAAACGCGTTTTAGAAAGAAAAAAAATCTTCAGGAGTATAGAGAACATTGCTTTTGATAATATTCCGAAAAATGTATTTACATGGCGAATTATAATAGGATCATGAAAGGAGTTGAAATAGAAACTAGTAAAGTTGCTGATAAATTTTGCTAATTATGCAAATAATAGTAATAGGATTAATATGGTAGCGGAACATGTTTGGGATCAAAATGAATGATGAGGAGAATATGTTTATTTATCAAGATATTCGTTGTAAGATGCATGTATACGAGAGTAAGTGATCTGCAAGAAGTACTTGCAGAGTAAATATATTTTAATTGTAAATAGCAGATTACCGACAATCCTGACTCTACGCATATAGAGATATAGCTATAGTATATAGCTATTTTATAAATTATATTTGCGTTTATTATTTATGACGGACAATAATGTGGTTGAAATGTATATGATTGTTAGGAACTCGAGTAACATCTTTAATCACATTCGTCGGGTAAATGGAAGATCATTTATATGTTTCTTTTCGTTCAAAATTTAATTTGTTATTATTATTGAATATCTAACAGATTCATAAAGTTAACTACTTGCTGATATAATACCTTTATTCAGAAGTTTTTTACAGTGAAAAAATATATATGAATTTAAAACTTTATATGCGCATTAAGATCCCGAGATTCTGAATTAATAATGGACTAATTCATTCTAGGAAAGATATCACAATCAAAAGATAGGAACTTCAAATTTAATGATAAACTAAATCATTTTAAAGTTCCAATAATTGCGCTCAAATACTAAAGAGCACGGTTTACTCACTTTTTACGGTTGATTTCACACGGAAGACCGATTACTGCGCTATCTCTAGTTGCCTTATTCAAGTACTGCAAATCGCGTTTAAATCTCATATTTTCTAGTATCTTTGATCAAACACCAGAATTTCTCTCCGCTTCATTTATTTTTAAAAGTCTTTCATCGAATTTCACTATTAATCCCAATCTAACGTAAACACTGTGATTAAAGAACGAAGCGTTTACCGCCAAAAACCCGTCTGTGAAATGAAATGGGAACAACAAATTGAAGACGACGGAGAAGATTTTGATAACAGAGAAGATATCAGAAAGGAATCCTTTTTGGAACGATATAGAATAAATTACAGATACGCTCTTATCATTTATATCATGCAAAACCTCACATTGAGTGAATAGGATTTAATAAACATGTAATAGCACGATTTGATGTATCTATTTGTACATTAATTCTAGCTGCATTATTTCTCATTTACTAAATGCTTTTCTTAAGATTTTAATGGCCAAGTACGGCTTAAATATATATAATTTCACTCATTACTTATCGATAAAAAAGATAGTAGAATATAAAAATAATATGAAAAGACGAAAGGTGACTTCTTTTGATTTCGTCTTACTCGGTCTCGAGGAACTTGGTCCAACATATATTCATTCATAATTACAGAATATGTTCATATTCCTTAATTCAGATGGTGTTTCTCCTTCTGCTCATTCCACTTGAGAAAACACCTTATTGAATCTTTGAAAAAGTGAAAGAATCATCTCTAAAATAATTGTGACGTTAATGTACTTTGGGAAAATGCTTTCCCATGAGTGACGGAGTTTTCACATAAATTTAAGATTCAGTCCTTCGACATTAAAATATAAAGGTTCCTTAAAATGATATCCGAATCATCTGAAGAACTGGTTTTCCGAAATAGACTTCGAACATAGAACCCGTTCTCTTCTTTACCTTCGCGATGAAGTTATAAAAGTCGAACATACACGCTTCTAGGGCGTGCTAAAGGTGCGTAAAAGCACGACCTTCAGAATCATGCTCTCGTTTTTACGACTCCGTACGAATAACGAAGAGGAAATTGGTGCAAAAGGGCCATCGATTTCAAGAAATGAAATTATGTTTCGAGTGTAAGCTAAGTGAGCGAATGAAACAAATCCAAGGAAGATTTCCGTTGCCCATTTGAGGGTATTGCAAAGCGCATTCAGACCTGAAACACCAGAAGGAAAGGGAAAGTTAAAGAAACGGTTTCTGGTGTCAGTAATACCGTTCGTTTACTTCTCAAACTTAAAAGGACGGAATCCTATGAATAAATTATATTATAACCAGAAAGCTTATATAATTCGAGTTTTCAAACTTCTAAAAAGGTCCAAACTAAAAACATAAACCGTAAAATTCTATTATAATTTTCATTAGACTGAGTTATACGAGTTTAATAATATCAGCGGAACATCAAAGGAAAATCATATTACAAAATTATATTTCTCATAAGACATTTAAGATAAATATACTTCAAACCAGCTTTACTTATGCATAAATGAAGATAATTATTTTTAAAGGAGATAATTTGAGACAGAATAGCTATTTCTAGCTGATTATTTAAAATGGGATAAGGGAAAACTTCCGCATTTAATTGAGCCGTAAAATAAAATCGTTTTATTAATACCCATAATAAACATCTTTTGTTTCATAAAACCCAAAAAATTGTGAATACACATCGGTTTCTGTATCGTATTTGATAAATGAACATACATTTAAAAATCAGTACCTTTCCGTTACTTTTCATTTCCAATTTCCAGTTAATAATGGTCATAATCAATTCACATTCGCGAATACGTAGTATTAATTCATTCGCGTATCTTAGCGACACTGATTGTTGAGTCTAATTAGTTTGATTCTACCGCATTTGTTAATTAGATCACTAAGTGTAAAGTCGTTTCCTTTTTGCGGTTGTTTTCAAATACAGAGAAAATTCCTCGCAACTATCAAAGAAAGCGATCGACCGAATGTATTTTGGAGTATCTTTAAGGGTTTTCAAAATCTTCGTGGAGAAGCAACGATGTCTCCAACAATCCAATTTCAACTTGAGCGAGGATGCAACTCATGAGCTTAACAAAAGTCTCTGGAAGTAGCAGTAATTGCATTGTCTCGGCACATATCTTGGGAGAGATGGCGAGTATCTTCTAAAGATGGTAAAGGTGTTAAATCAAGGAGATATTGTTATATGAAGAATATTGTAGTAGTTGTTTACAATCTGTGCATGCTAATTGCAGTGATATAGTCAGGAATAGATATTCGAGCAGAAATTGTGCATTTTAAATAAAGGACTACTAAAACTGTAGTTTGCAAGTCGTCTCCTCATAATTCCACTTCCGCTCATTAAATTAGCAACTATAGAAATTTTGCATTACCTAATTTATTATACAGGAAAATAACAGGAATTGCATTAAAGAGCAAGTCATGGGATTAGATTATAAGTGCATCAAACAGGATTTATAATAATATAATAATTCATCAAATATATATTTAATATTTTTTGCTTTTTAGATTCTAGTACTATATAACTTCGGTCCCTAACCTTGATGACGGAATTAAGCAGCGGAAAAAAGTTCGCTGTGTAATTTTGACTCAATGCTTTCCACATCTAATAATACGAAATGAGATTTTTTTACTTTTACTATGTATATTTATTAGCTCCAAGTGATGAAAATTTAAGTAAAACTTTGGTTTATAATAACAGTGAAAAATAAGATGAGTTTTAAGTAAATCATCTCGAACTCTAATAAGGTCAAACCTAATTTTGTGAAAATAAGCTGTATGAAGAAAAAACTTTGTAAATTCTAAAAAATTTTTTTTATGAAAAGACTGAACTAGTCACTTGGTTTTATAAATGTATATATTCTGTGGAATTTACAATTTTTTGATGTTTTTCTTTATTTATATAATTATAACAAACTCTCTGGCATCAAGCAAATAAAATATAGATAGAATGAACAAATTATTTCACATTCAATCAACTTATCTAAAAAGGATTTCAAGTCTTTTTACAGATCTGAAGAAATCTATGGCGTCCCCTGCTTCATTCAAAAACACTGTGTTCTCCAACTGTTCCTTTCCAATCCGATGAAAAGGCACTTTATTGCCTCACAAATCCGACTGTTTATCTTACAAAAGAAGAAGCCAGAGTATCATTGAAAGAATATTTCGGAAGAGATTTACCAGAGAAAACATTCATTTGTAAAAATGTGAAACAAGATCCGAGTACTCTGTGGGTCACATTTGGTTTTGCGAATGAAACGAAATCTGAAGACACAAAAGCAAAATCTTTGAGGTGACTTTCCAGTTCAAAGAAGAATCAATGTTTGTGCAAAGTTCAGGTTAATTAGAATTCAGAAATATAAATAGATTTTAGCCTAATTGGACAATTATTACCGCATAAACTATGGGCATTCATATTTTCAGATCGGAAAAGAAGTAGTAAAACATTTTAATTCCTGGGAGTGATTTTTTTTATTTACTAGAGCGATAATTTTCCTTTAGACGAATGTATTACAAGATGTTAAAGCTTAATTGATTTATTAAATTGAGTTCTACGTATTGTATTGAGTAATGGGTCTCTAAAAATCGAAGGGAATTATGAAATATCCATTAAATGTGTGTTTATTCAAACAAATTAAACGATCGAAATTAAATTCTAAAAATTATAAAGCAGAAGTGAACAATGATATAAAAGAAGAACTTATAAATAGTTCGCAGAAGCTGATGGGATTAATTTTTAACATTTTTACTAAGTAATACTTTCACCAATTTTAGAATAATCCTCAAATCAAAGATGTAGACAATTACGCTTAATTGACACTTATGAAAAAGTGAAAATACTATTCGTGACAAGGAGTCTTTTTCGAAGGACGTTTGCCCACAATTGAGCACTTGAAAGAGTACAACCCCTCCACAGCCGACTCTTGGAATTTGAAGTCCTCAGTGGTAGTGGTTGCGGTCATTAAGAAATAAGAATAGAAAAGCAGGTGAATGGATTAGCAGATATTTATACTAGACGATATATTTCAATATTCATGCATTTTCAGATTCTTAAAAGTAGATATTCTGTTTCAATTCAGTTCATATTCTGAATTTCTTTCTCTTTGACTACGGCTCATAATATTTGTGCTACTTCATTATATTATAACGTAAAAAATTTCAGATAAACTAAGAACATATACTACTTATAATATTCTAAAATTTAATATCATCACTTTATTTCAAGTTATCTAAGTTCAACGTTTGCTGCGAAGGACAGGAAATACGAAGATCATTTGATTTCTTTTTTTCAATTAACCGTCTTTAGAATACAATCTGTTGGATCTCTTTTAAATTGAATGCGCATTATCCAATCACCGGATTATCCGGAACTCAAGCAATTATATATCATAGAAATACGGCAAAATATTATTTTCAGAAAATTGTACGTGATGATATAGTCACGATAGATTTGAAGAATTTTTCTAGAGTATATTGAATAAATAAAAATGAGTGACTTCGCTTGAATAAGTAATCTTCCCAGAAATCTATAATTAGTTGGAAAGACTCACTTTCAGTTGACTTCACGATTCTTGAGTCTTAAGTATGAATTATCGAATGCAATCCGTAAGTCATCGAAATAAGAACTTCCACAATTCTTTTGTGACGAAGAATCACCTTCGAGTCATTTTCGGTTGCTTTTGACCGTCTTTCGATTGCTTCCGTGGTTTCCTTAGGTTGAGAGGACGTACTTTGTCTTCTCTTCATTCCTTTCGTATTACAAAGGACAACGTAATGCATAGTTTTACTCATAGGAAAAAAATTCGCCTTCAAAAATATTTACATCTTACATAAATACCCCATAAAGTATTTATTATTATTATTTAAGGTGGCCGTAAATAATACTCGAAGGTAAGGTACTATTGCACTATCTCCCAGTTTGAGAACGTCACTGGGGATATTATCAGGTCCTTTTGAGGTTTAGAATAAGCCTAAAAATAACTGAATCTATAATTTTGAGGTACTTTGGGCTAATTTCGATTTCTTGCGGTGAATTCCTCTCATTAGATGTATCACTAGCACTTTGGATGTTTTTATTATAAACCTGAGAGAACCATCGACTGCATTCTTCTGCAACATCCTATTCTCTACTCGTATTTTCCTCTGATTTGACATCTATTGCTAAGGTATTATTCATATCTCCTTTCCAATGGCGTAGATATTTATAGAACTCATTGGAATTACCGGACTCAAGAGTGTCTTTAATATATGTCTCTTCTTCTCGTATCTTCTCCGCTGTTAATTCCTTAGTTAATTGTTTATATTTTGCATTTACATTAACATAAATACCCCGCAAACCGCCTTATGGCGTATGGCAGGGGGTGTCAATACACCAATCTCTCTAACTATTCATCTATCTATTAATTCTTCTAACACTATCCGGAAAAAAAGACCGATGATAACTTTCCGTACGCGCGATAATCTCACGTAATTCCTTTGATGTTTGATTCCGAAAATTACGATCGCTAATTATGGGAATTATGATGTCGCGTATCTCGTTGTATAAATCACCGTTTCTAAATTTTTCAAAAAGTTTTAATCTATATTCAATTCGTCTATCCTCAAGATATGTCCAGCCGAGGGTTTTAATCATCTCTGATACACTGCTATCGAACCCGTAGTCTCCCTTAACGAAACGAGCCGCTCTACGCTGTACGCGCTCTAGTTCTAAGGTCAAACCCTTCTCGTGCGGACTCCACACCGCGCAGCAGTACTCCAGCAGAGGACGAACTAGTGAAAAGTAAGCCACCTCTTTGACTTTCGACTGACTGCCTCTAAGGATGCGGTTACATAGCCGCATCAGCATCAGCATCAGCTAATCCCACTACGCTTTGGATGTGCGTTTTGAACGATAAATCACTACTGAAAACGAAACCTAGGAGTTTGTAGTGGTTCACGAAATCTAATTTAACGCCGCTAATCTGATAGGGAGATATATTTAACGAATTTGTAGGGGAACGCGTCATGGTCATTGCTACGCATTTCTCTACGTTCAACCTGAGCTGCCAGTCTTCACACCATTTGGAGATAATATCCAGGTCACGCTGTAGTATCGATTGAAAAATAAAGCAAAACTCTTTATAGACTTTAAATTTATATATAAAGAAACTTTACTTGTTTACTAGGTTCTTGTGTTTGCATATAAATAAACAGTGTTTTGATTTCTTATCCTAAAGTTAAGAAATTTTCGAAGAAAATAGTGACTCAAAACTATTACTCATTCAATCGTCTTTTCGAATCGTTTTTAGAATCCTATTGAAATATCTTAAATATTGTTTGTGTTTATTTGCTTACGAGGATTAATGAGAGGGACCTTTGCTGGAGGAAAACTCAGTTGAATATTATTCTTCTCAACTCCTTGGATTATTATGATGCTCTTTGTCCTTTCATACTCACGAATACAATATACACTAGTTCTTTTCAACTCATTTCTGAATTTTCGCCAACAATATCTTTGCTTCTGAGGAAACTGTCTTTTCAGACAAATAATCAAAACCTGAGTATATATAAATTATATCTTACATCTATATTTTATCCTAATTAAAAAGGATAATAGGATTAGGATGAATAGCTTATCCTACTTGGGGAAAAAATCTTTGTAAGGGAAGTCTTATTTAAATCATAATTTACTGCTATTTATAATATAGAGGTTCGTTTTGACAATACGAAATGAGTTTAAAAAAAATATGTACTCTCTCCCTTCGTCACTATAACCTGATATGTGCCCTTCCAACATTTCCTCTATCTGCCTCATTCCTTTGAGACATGGATGTGAGAATGCCTTTCGATTGTAGGTCCTAAATCAATTGATCGTTTGGTGCATAGACAAGGGAATTCAGTTACTGTTTTGATATTTTGCTCGCGGGCGGGTGCGAAGGTCATGGATGCAGCCAAGTATTAGCTACTTGAATGAATGTCAATCTAGGGCTATGTACATCTAATATGAACTAGCTCAATTTTATGAAATGAACTCATTATTGAAGATACTATGACGTATTGATAATCTTGGAATAATAAGGAAAAATTTGTAAATTCGCTTCGGATATCAGGAAAATAAGCTTTGATCTTATTTTCCAAAAATATCGGTTTTACACTGATCGTCAACAAATTAACGAATTTAGTTTCATTTTCCTTTCTAATTTTAGATATATTTATTAAAATTTTCTATCGTACAGAAAAAAAATGTGATGGCTTTCCACAGATACAGCTTTTGAATACTGTAAAAATCAATAAAATTTAAGATTTGTAAAGTATTGAGTTGAAAAATAAAATTCAGTATTAAATACAGAAACTGCGTGGTGTGTTGTTTACAATAACAGACGATGAAATATTGCGTACAAATGCAATGAACGAATATAGAGTGAAGGGAATTCATTTAGTCTGATTGTTAGTTAAGCGGCATTTATTTTCACAGTTTTCTCTGCAAACTAAACAAACATCATCTGCGATATTTCAACTCGGAGAAACTCATGCACTTTTTATCTCTATGGAAACGTACTAATTCAGACGAGAACGTTTTTTCCTTATTTGTACCGCTGTTTACTTCACACTCTTTTAACTCCATCACTTATTCAATTTATATCTTACTTAATTATACAGCTACATTTGTATGGACACGTTCTTTGTAATCGTATTCATATTTTCTCGTTTAGGAGAATAGATATGGCTCCTAGAAAAGGAGAATGACTAGTATCTCCTAGAAAGATATTATATACGGTATATTTTGAACCATTTTTTCAATTTCTGCTTGATTTATTCCATTGCCACTAAATATTCATACGTTAAGTTTCACCAGGGCACTTTTTCATTCGTTTCAAAGGAACAACAGTTTGAGTGTTCTACATCTACATATTTACCCTGCGAGCCGCCTTTCGGCGTTTGGCAGGGGGTGCATGCACCATGACTATATTTCCCTAGGCGATTATTTCGCGAATAGTTCGCGGAAAAAATGAATTTTTATAACGCTCCGTTCGCGCATCTGTTTCTCTGATCTTTCGCGCATAATCGGCCTATATAAATAGGTGGACCCATTATACTTTCTACGTCTTCTATGAAGGAGCTCTCCCTGAATTTATCTAATAATTTGATTCTTTGCCTCGACCTTCTCTCTTCTAGTAATTCCCACCCGGCGTCCTTTAGCATTTGCGTTACGCTCGCTGTTTTATCGTATGAATTTTTTTACAAAACGTATCGCCTTACGTTGGACCTGAAACTCCCAAATGCAGTCTTTATTGGCTGGGTCGCATATGCTGCACGCGTTCTCGAGGTGAGGCCTAACTAACGTGAAGTAACATCGTTCGCGAACCTTTTCATTGCTCCTACCGACTATTCTTTTGACGAAACCGAGTTTTCTTAGTGCTCGACCACATATGTTACGGATGTGGGCACTCCAATTTAGGTTATTCGTCAGCGTAACTCCCAGATATTTTACAGATTCCCCTATTTTTCCCTTGAATGCTATATCGGTAAGGGGAGTTATTTCCTTATTATGATTTTTTGGCAATCATATTAATAACTATGGATTTCATGAGCTGGCTTGAAGTTATCTTTACGTTTTCTATTTAAGGCCGTTTAAGTCATTTTTAAATGGGATAATTTTTATTATTTTGGGTTTATTATAGTATAAGAGATATTGAAGCGAGTAAATTCATTGATTCTTAGCGTACTTTTCCCACATTCATTCTTCTTCTCCATTCATTAATATTTCCAACTTCAAATCCCTTCAAAATCCCAAATACAGCTAATTTCAGAATTCGCCATTTCTTTGACTCGAATTCGTTTGTTGTGGATTAATGCGGAACACGCTGTGATTACGATTCAGCGCAAGAGATATTTAAATTATAATCCTTTTTCAACTGTGAATTGAAGTAACACTGAAAATGCAATTACTGCATTGTTGTCGCTCTTTAATGATCCCATTTTTTTAGGATCGAAATATCGAGTAACTTGGAAGAATCTATAATCCTGGGAATTTCATTACCAGGAGAAATGAAATTTCTGGAGAAAACCAATTTGGCGATTAAAAAGGAATAATTTGGATGGATATTCCATAAATAAATCTTTATAAAAGTATAATCAGTTAACTGAGAAACCATTTCCATACTGTATTTCTTAGTATTTATTTAAAATTCCCGGTTCGTGGAATAGACAAGGAAATTTTTCCTTACTTAAGACTTATCTATGTGATCACTGGATTCATTACAAAGGAGGAAGTTTTGAATTTCTCCTAAAGATTTTCCTTAAAACTCAAGTGCTCTCTCAAGAGTACTGAAGTGACTTCATTACACGAACGTTCTTACATTTACATCCTTGTAATTCTAGTATTCAGCTAAAAACCTTAGGCATTAGATAGAAAAAATGTATCAGTTACTTGATACGTCAACAAAAGGAAACGAAAAATAAATTGGTTGCTCTGAAAAGACGATAAGGAAAATACGTTACTCGGATGTTCTTTAGAACAGCGCACGTGCATTCCTGGTATTCCTCTCTTTGCATCTCAGCTATTATCATTATGTCGCTACCTTCATTCTGCCCTCCTTCGACGTCATTTCCCAGGATTATAGATTCTTCCAAGTTACTCGATGGTTCTAACAGATTTTCCACATCTCGAATCTCTCTTACATATGCTGTAATTTATTGATTATTAAACATGATCTTTAATTAACTATGTTCATTACTTAAGCAATGATATATTTTTGATCTATACGCTGCTGAGTCTAACGCATTAGGTGTAATGGAGCATTATTATACATTACAATGGGCAAAACTACGCAGGAAGTTTAACATAGATTATTTCAATTTCTTCCTTAGAATATCGCGCATAAAACTATATCCAAAGCCATCTGATAGAATAAATTATTGTTCAGAATTAGTGGAAATTTTGAGTCCCAGTTATGAAAATGAACGATTTTAGAGTATTTTTTCTCTTTTCCTTAACTCGACGAACAAATTCCTTTTTTGCAATTTTATTTCAAACTGCCTTTATGAGAATATCGAATTTGAGGAAGAAAACTAGTTCCGAGTAAATCTTAAGCATTTGAACATAAATACGTATTATATGATTCGTATGGAATTCACAGAACTCTCGTTTTCTTAGGAAACATTTTATATTTAATCGAAATAATAATCGGGTTCCTTTATGTATAGAAATAAATCCTTTCCTTTGTGGAATATTCCAAAGAAAAAACGGATCTTCATTTTATTTTGGACGTTTTTAGGTGATAGATAAAAAGAATAAGAACACTACCATATATTTTTAAAAACTTTAGAAAGACCTTTTTTTGCTAATCTTCTCCGAAACCGAGTTTTCCACTGCATTTGCAGAGGAGCGAAACAAAAGAGCTGTGGGGGGAAATGGGGGGAAGCAACGTGAAGATGGTTCTTTTTATTGGGTGTGGATTAGAATGCGGTCGCAGATATTGCAGTAATTGTATGGTAATACAAGCACCTTTTGTGCGCAAGGAGGGGATTTCCCGTTTTTAAATTTGTACACAGAATTAAAAGGGGTGTCTCGAGTTAGGGCAGATATCGTCCTTTTGTTGGACTCCAAGGATTACTTCCCTCGTTTGTTTCAGATTGTTCATCTAAGATAGGAAAGATTTTTGCTTCGCATTCACTCGGATCTGCATTTTTTTTCTTTCGCACTGCTTTTTTCTTAGTTAAGGTATAGATATTCGCTTCTAAATGATAGATACATTGTGCAAATGCCACCGATTGGTTTCTATGGAAAAATACAGCAACAAATTTCCACAGAAAAAAAACTTCTTCTGTGGAAATTTACAAAGTTGTTTTTATTACAAAAAGTCGATGTTTAATCTTCGACTAACGAGGAAGTTAGACGTGTAAACGTGTAATATATTTTGTTATCATAGCCGAAGTTTATTATCAATATTTGATAAACGAACTAAATTATAAAGTAGTTAAACCTAATAAATTAACCTTAGAAAATTAAACATATGCTCTTCGTAGGCATTCACTTTGATGGTGACATATGCTGTTTGTAAACATTTGGTCATCTATGCAAGTGTATTAAGCCTTGAGTGTAAAAAGGAATTTAATATGAATATTTATGGAATTCTATTATCAAAGAATCAAATTTATTTCGGATTAACTTTGATAATAGAAAGCCAGTTTTTGATTATTTCAAAACATTACTGTATAAAACTGAGAATATGAATTCCTGATTAGAAGGGATGTTTTTATTGACTTTAATAGCTTATTGACTACTCTCATTCAATCTACCTTCCTTCTCTTCAACTAATTAATGAAAGGATTTTCAAAAGTGGGCGAAGGGTAGATTTTCCCCCATTAGTTATTATTGATAAACAACTTGTTTATCCGCCTCTTGAGTGCTGAGTCAGTTATCTCTCTTCCAATGCTTGCAAACGGAGTGAAAAGGTACACAATATGCCTTTCACACTCTAAGGCATATATTTGCTCCCTTTCTCTTCCTTTAGCCGCCCTTCGTCAGAACTTATCCTTCTTTTGTTTTCGAGAAATTTCGTGTTTTTTATTTGATAAAGTGATGACCGTTTTCAAACATCGAGGAGTTTTTTTCATTTCTGTCAATAACTGAAGTTATTTTATAGTAAAATAAACTTACGTTTCATGACAGATATTATGCAAGTTCCGTAACTAGAGCGTATTAGATATTGTATTAATCATGTGAGTAAAAAATCATTTCTTCGCTAAGGAACCGAAAATGCCAAATATTCATGATTCTTTTATTACAATCAATGTTGTAAAGCAGAGTTGACATTTTGCTGTTACAAAACTATTTGCTGACATTTATTTGATTCCATTAATGGGATTCCTTAAAGTGGGAAATGAAGGTAGCGGAGGGAAAAATTTCATTGTTATTACCTAAATAATCTATGCTCTCTATACCATCCTTTGCAGTTGCAGAGCGTTTTCAGAAGGAACGATATCCGTACGCATTTGTGCAACCACTTTCTCCATCTCATATGCCCTCTTAATGAATGCGATGCTGCTTATGGTCTGCCCATTGCAGGTGTTGCTTTAGGAATTGGCTTCTCCTTGGGCCGCCAATTTGCAATGCAACGTTATTAAGGAGTTTTTTGCCATTATAAAAACAAGATGCAGCCATTTGAGAGGATTTTGAGGCGTCTGATTGGTTTGACAGAGTGTCCGAGAATGCATTCGCTTAAATATAGGCCTCTTTCGAATGAGTTTTAAGTATTTTGCGAAAGAGTTTCTGTCGAATTGGAACATTAATTCCACGATCGATGCGAGCCAATGAAGTCTATTTGGATGGATTTAATTGTTTTAGTTAGCTACATATGATGCACTTTGAAGGTCTCAATTTCCAAGAGTTGATTTCTCTCATTCATTTCAGTTTGTTGTCTTTGTCGACTTTCATTGAGTTGATTTGTTAAAAAATAAACTGTTTTTCCAATTTTAAGGATGGCTGCTTTTGTATCACAATAATTAGAAAACTCTTCCCTTTTCATAATAACTTTCATTTAAAATATTTTATTTTTCCTACTTTAATAAACAGAAATATTTTATTATATTTGCTAAGTGAATGTTTAAATATTTAAGAAGGCATATTTCACCTCAACATATTTAATTCATAAAATATCGGTAATGTTCAAACGCTGAAATATCCATCGCATGGAAATTCAATACTTAATTTATTTACCGAGCAGAATTCAGAAAGGCTTTTGATATTAACTAAATGTGATAATTTCGCAATGATTCAGTGATCTGAAAATTTACCACTAATTTCACACTTAATTACGGAAGTGATTGGTCTAATATATAAGAGCACAGTATCGAATTTAGAAGTGAATATTGAAGTAGCTCAGTTTTTCTCAATCAGAGGCACCTGACGTTGAGTTGGAAATATGTTCGGGGTATGAAAATTAGTTAATTCGATCGAACTGCATTTTGTTGAGGTTCATTGACTCCGTGAGATATCGAATATTCGCACTTTCTACGTCAGTATGTTGAGATGTCTACAAGAAATTGTGTTTAATATCCCATTAGTAGTCTATACTGCTAATTATATAATAATAGTCTGACGATTTATATGAAATTATATTTTTGCTCTAAAGTCATATATTCTGACGAAAATCTAAATCTTTTTCCCTTTCAAACTCCTTGAATATTGAAACTCAGTCGGGAGAACAATCAGCGCATAATTCGAGAGTTTTTCCTTCCTTATCGTCAGCTTCAAAGAAGGCGGCTTCTTAAAACCGCACGAAATAACGTTACGTGGAAGTCATCTGACTGCTAATGCGCTCTGATTAGCTCCATTGAACCGTTTGAAAGGGAGGCCTCGAGATGCAATGTGCGCTCTTGCGGAGGAGTCTATTTTCTCATTTTTAGAGATGGATACATTGAAAATCCAAAATTAGAAGAATATTTTGCAATCCGAAAGTGCTACCGCAGTATATATACGCTCTAAATGGACATGAATTTCTTTCTCTTTAGGCATCTATTATTATAGATACATGCATTACTGATGCAATAAAATGCTCGTTGGTGTAATCCTACTCTTCAGCTTTGTAACTTTTAAGGGGTATCAATACTTTGTCATAATAAAAATAATAAATAATAAAATTAATCTACAGCCCTGAGGTTTTTAGTCCTTTCCATAAAATTAGCCGTCAATCTTATTATAAGTCAAAAATTATTTAAAACTTTTAATGTAGTAGGATGAGTTTTGACGAAGTTAATTTATTATTTCTCTTTCAGAACTATAATAAATGCTCGAATCACGGGAGAAAATAATATATAATAATCATCGAGAAAGTCAATTTACAATTAGGAATTCTAATTGTCCATATTTTAGTTCGATCTAATTTAGATGGATGAAATCACGATTTGATCTCCGAAAAATGTTTTTTCGAAGAATCGTATTCAACGAAATAACATTAATACAAATCGAACTTCATGGATCAGTCGATGGCTAAGACTTTTGAGGTTCAATGACTGACGGATAAATGAGGATCATATAAAACCTAAAGGAAAGTCGTAAATGGCGAAATAAACCTCTCCGTTCCATGACATAGAGGTGGAATATCTTCTTGACATAAAGCGTAGAGGGCTTATTTTCTTTCGTCAGCAGTTAGATGTTATTGGATTGATATCATTGGTTAAAGGTGATCACTTCCGGATCTTTTAGCCACTCTTTCACATCGAGCTCAAAGTTCTCTGCTGTTTAGAAACATCAAAGCTCTGATGTTTCTGAACAGTTAGTGTTTCTAATTTTTCGGTGGAATATTGATCAATTTACAAAGATTAAAACTTCAAATATAGAAATCGTAATTCAACAGTTTCTGGGAAACATAAGTGCCATTAAATTCTTCACTACTAATCTTAGTAATAATAATAATCCTAATAATAGTAATCCTTCTCACTCATCATAAACTCAGTTTAAAGTAATAATTCGCCAGAATGATTGTAAGAGGAGAACAAACAGAAGCCAAAGGAGAGAGTGCCTTGGAAACCGCAACAAAGGGCGGCAAGGTCCGTAATGAGGGTGGGACAAGAAGAGATTTTTGAGGTGTAACAATGGGGCGAATGTCGCCCCACGGAGCCAATGATGACATGCGATCAGATTGGAATGAGAATAAAGGTGGTTAAACGAGAGGGCGAATGAAACATGTTCAATCAACGCGTTTGAAGTGACCCCTTATTTGCTACAAACGGCTAAAGATTCAGGAGAATACACAGAACCTGCATTGATCACATGTCACTTAAATTGAAGTGATTCGATTCCCGGTTTTTCTGAAAACATTATTACATAGTAATTAGAGAATATATAAACGAATACGTAAAATCTCGTTTTAAAATTCTTGCAAAACCATACTAGGATTGTAACAACATAACTATACTATTTTTGGTTAATTTTTTCAACAGAATGACATCACATCAGTATGTTATTTACTAAAATTCTACAGCATTTAATATCTTTTTACATTATATTTACAACATTACTATAACATGTCGATTCATGTATAAATGTTGCAAAATGATATAAAATTTTGTAGTAATATAAAGTCTTCAGGATGTTACTTATGAGAGGAATTTTTAGCCTTTATACAATTACTGTAAAATTCATCTTAAAGAGAGCAGAAAAAAATAACTTCCTTTATAACCTCAATATTTCAAAGCTCATTAAAATATTGGCGTCCATTGGGGTCGTTGTGTAATGGGACGTTCATTAAATCAGCGCTAGTTTATATATTATATTTCATAGGATCAATTACTAAAATATTCCCTCTTTTATATACATCGGGAGGGATTAAAATTGGCCGTAAGCCAACTTCGATGGCGCTGATTCAATTATGAATTCATTCGAATTAACATATTCTCTCAAATGTTCAGACCTCAAAATAGAGAGTTCCCTTTCGGGGAATATAAATTGGATGTGCAAATGGGAACAGGCAAAGGGAAAAAATACATTTTTTCCGATCGAAATGCCAATTCAGCGATTTCATTTAATGCGGACTTTTTTGATTGGTGGCAAGTCAATCGGTCCAACTATTATGCGATAAAATTTCACTTTTAAATAAAATGGTCTTCGAATTATAGCACTTATTAAAATAACCGCGTTTCCATTTACGATCCGTAGCATATTTTCTGAATCCTTATTTCTTTTCTACTCTACGTTTTGAAATTGCTCTTTTTAGAGGTTACGGTTGCGAACTTTGATATCTTTTTATTCAACATTTTAAGTGAAGTGAAATCTCAGTTAGAATTTTTTAAGGCTGTAATTAACAAAATTAATTTATATGACCTCAACTTTGAGATGTCGATTTCATAACGCAAAAAGGCAAAAAACTGTTAATTATTTATCATATATGTCATCGAAAATTTTCAATTTTATAATTTTAATTTTCGGAAAGTTTTCAATTTGTTGTTAAATTCGTATACTTAATCATCAACCGTGTTCAAAATGTGAAGCACGATTTTATAATATTATTATTATTATGTAATTTTATAATAATTCTATATGCGTAAAGAGACAAAAGGAGTATTAATTTACAACGTTATGATAATAATTGCAGGAATATTGTCCTAGACAGGGGATAAACACTAATGTCCCACTTCTATCGCAGAAATTCAGTCCTCGTGTATGATTCGGTCGCAGAATAAATCCCTTTCACAGATTCCCTTTACAATAACCCAAGGATTCATCACCGGAACTTTTTCCGGGAAATCGAGTCCACTGTTTTCGGTAGATATGGAATCGGTGGTAAACATGCTTAGCAACTGGTAGCGAACAGCTTTTAGATAACACTCACATGTTTCCAAAGAGCTAATCCTTGGCCTCTTAAAGGGCAAACCCCTCGGATCTCTCCAAAAGGAGGAGTGTTTTTCAAAACAGGAAAGTTAGAAACCACACTCGGTCATCCATTATTTTAAAGGAAATTGCGTTCATTCATCTCTATCCGTCTGGTTATTTTGATTCTAAATCGAACGGTTATTTTCCCAATACGTTCATAGTGATGTCTACTCTTGTTGTGAGCTAATTTCCTGATTAATTTAAACGGATCATTTGGTTGGTTAGCTCAAATTTGGTATTCGTTTGAGACTAAATAACCCATTGAATGAAACTTCTGCTGATACTGTTTAACTGTATTATTATTATATGGTTTTCCAACCTTTGTTTTGTTTTGCACATTTTCCGGGCGTAAAAAAAGTATCTTACTATGCCCTAATCTTCTTTTAAAATATTTACAATGTGTCCTGATCAGGAGATCGAGGCAAATTATTATCTTAAAATGATTGATAAACTTTGACCATTTCACATAATATCATTTTCATGTTGTCCTTCAAACATCATTGCTTTAATTTATCGATTTTAGTGCTAAATATTGGTGGATCAAGTCATATATAGGATATTTCAGCTCTTGATGGTTCGGAAGGCTATATGAATAAGGCTTCCATTAACTATTTGGTTGCAGTACAATCAATTATTCTACACTTTCATTTCTTACAGTAGTTCCTTACTTTTGCTCATTGATAAAAATTCTGATAACTTGATTATGCTTATTATGACTGATTACTTTGAAATATTTCAAGGAATATATAATTATTCCGTTCGTTCTGAGAGAAATTTTTCAAAATGAACTATTCATCCCTTTTCAATTGTAAAATTATTTCAATAATACAATTGTCAAACGAAATAGTGAAGGTTTTCCGTGTACATATTATATTATATTATATTATATTATATTATATTATATTATATTATATTATATTATATTATATTATATTATATTATATTATATTATATTATATTATATTATATTATATTATATTATATTATATTATATTATATTATATTATATTATATTATATTATATTATATTATATTATATTATATTATATTATATTATATTATATTATATTATATTATATTATATTATATTATATTATATTATATTATATTATATTATATTATATTATATTATATTATATTATATTATATTATATTATATTATATTATATTATATTATATTATATTATATTATATTATATTATATTATATTATACGTTCAATATGAAAACCTCAAATTCCTATCGAACTTTTTTTTGCTCTGTTTTGGTCGGATGAATCAATCGGCAGACGAAATTCCCTCAATCATCCTAAGCGATTCCAGTACTTGAATAACAACATTTGCGGCCCTCACTCACGCCTCCAACATATTCCATGGAAACGGTGTTCGGGCGAAGGAAAGAATTGGCGGCGTTGTCCCCAATGGACAAAGGAGGGTTTGCAGAGGGCTCTTAAGGATGATCTCTTGTGTGAACATAGAATTAAACACTCGGACGCCTCCACTAATTCTCGTAACTACGGTTCCTCCAATTAAATCCAGAGCTGTTCTGTGATTGGTCGCTTAAGTCTGCATAAGACTCGTACTTTCAGAAGTAAATTAGGAATTACTTTTGTCCCTTTACGAGTTCATACAAGTGAATTAAGATAATTGTATCGGGCGTTAATTTACAGGTAAAAATGTGTCAAATATATAATGCCAAGAAATAAACTTAAACATAAGAAGGGAAATTCCTAATAATGTACATGTGATATTTTTATTTAAGAATAACTTTTAAGGTAAATATCTCTTAAATATGGTTAGTGCTTCGGTTGTTTTTTTTTTCTATAGGTACAGTTCATAAACATACATTGCAATAATAGATAAGTACCTGTACACAAAGTGAGAACTCATTAATGTCCCATATAATCATTTACATATCGCTTTGTATCATTTCAAGTTGATTAACTAGACGGATTCCCTGTTAACACATGTCCTAAAAAACGAAATTAACAACAAAACATTAATTTGTTCAGCAATCAAATATGTATGTCAATGTGATATCTAACTTATGAATGACTTAAACATTTAATGAAATCAAGCAATCTTAGAGTATAAACGCATTTTTAGAGGATTTTTATCTGTAAAATAAAGAAAACGATTTGTTCCTATAAATTATTGAACTTGGATAAATGGATGGAACTCCGAATACAAATAAGAGATAAATATTATTTGAGCAATTTAATATATAATAATAGTTTTCAAAACTCATTGAATCAATGCTTATTTCAAACTAATTTGAAACGAATCTAAAATTAGTAAAATTCTCATTATTATCTGTGAAGTGTTGATTTGTGGGAATCGTTTCTCTTCGTTTAAATCACGTAAAGAACTCTTTCCCAATTGCCCAATATAGAGACACAACGCTCATGAGAAAACGTAAATAATCTCTAATATTGGAAAAGACCTCCCATTCTACTTCGATCCGAAAAAACAAAGAATCAAGAACATCAAATAGCCATAATTTTGGCGTATTATTCGTTAGAAAAAAGTCAAATGGGTATCCGATGTCCGCATTCGGTCGTTCCAATCTCTTCGTCAAATCGTTAGAAAACACCAGACAGATCGAACTCTTTTTTCCCATCATTCAAATCGCGTAAAAAAAAGCGCGAAATCTCTTACGTCATGGCGCGACGGGTTCATAACGCAGACAAATGGAATTTCACTGCACTCGAGTTTCAATTAGCATTCGCGATCTATACGAACCGCCCGATTTGAATCCGGAGCTTTTTTCCGAGTAATTCGTCTCCATAGGATTTTATCGGCCATCGGCGGTCCATTCCATTAATTAATTGTCTTTATGCGTCCATATGCGATTATTAAAGGTTTCTCCGTGTTTGTTTATGATTGCGTTTCAAGAAAGAGTTCCCCGTTCCTCTCTACGAAATTAATCCACAGAGGGTTTTCAGAGGAAGTTTCAAATGGAAAAACAATTTCATCTCCAATTGCTTAATTTTCCGTAAATGGATTCTTTATGTAAAATATCCTTTTGTAAGATTAAAATATCATCGCTGGAGAAATGCTCAGAATTTTTCAATTCAGGTTTTTCGATACATCATGACACAGTATAAGAGGAGAACTTCTGTTAACATTATGGTCGGGAATGGAAAGTATGATAATTAATTTGAAACGAAAACATGAAATCATAGAATCCATTCGAACGTATCTTCTCACAAAGCAACATACTTTACATTCACAAAAATGAATTTACTTGGAATCTTGACTTGAAATAAGATAAGTATATTAAAGCTTTTTCATTTTATTTCTATATATGAGAAGTGTATAACAATGAAGAATTTCTGGCAAAAAATATTTGTCAAAGAATTGAAAGAAAGGTCTTGAACACAATCTATGTGTAATTGTTTTAAATTTAAAGTAATCGTTGCTGATGATTCGGAATTCGAGTCTTGGTACATTTATCTATTTATTTTATTATTCTATATAATCATAATTAAATGCTATTTCATCATAAATTATTTCAAAATAACGCGGTAGTTCGACATTTTGATACATAATGCAAAATATTTTACAATATATGCACATAAATAAAACTAGAAACAAGCGTAAAAACATATAATTTGTTAAAATACTTCAAAACAGTACATTTAAATAAATTTATTTGCTCATTTCGGTTACGATTTTGGAATATAAAACCGTTCATCAAATCATGTTAACAAATATTAGAAGAGTAAAATTTGAAAAAGAGTAAATTATTTACTAATCAAATAATTTTTCGTAAGGAAAAACTCTTCTTCCTTTATAGATAATGATTAATTCCAGATAATGATTGCTTCGTCAGAAATCCACTACAACTTCTGAAAGTAGGAATTTGTCAGAAAATTTTTCCATTAATAATATCCAATTATTTTCACGCTCATCAGAAATTCCGTGTCAACGTTTCAGAACGGCTTAACCCTAACCTTGAAAAAATAAACAATAAAAAAGTTATGATTACATCGGGCGGATTGGCCTTCCTGAGGCACCTTTCCACTAATTAGTTATTTCCTCGCTCAGTTGTAAAACACGGCAGAGATCAGCCTTTCTTTGAAGAAGAAGGGGATTTTATTTTATAACTCCTGTTTCTTCACATAAAGGAGTGTCAAAGGAAAGATACTCGATGTTTTTTTACATCGCACGTCCAAAACGATAAGTCCTCGGAAAAGAAATGGATTTCTCAGGAAGAAAAAAAAAGAAGAAAAAAAGAAAAAAAAGAGTAGTAAAAGGATTGAAAGGAGAAGTGAAGAGAAAAATGTTGTCTTAATAAGTAGAAATGGGATTTTGTCTTGGAAAGAAATCATTTGCATATAAGGTTAGACTGTTTCAATTTATTTTATTCTTGTTTACAAACTCCTAAAAAATTTGAGTCCATTTTTCGCACTCAGATTGTCAATAAATCACTCAAATTGAAACTGTCTCTGCCTAATCATGTGAATAACATATGTATTTAACTTGGATAAAGAAGTCGTTTAATGTTAAACGTATTTTGCTTTATTTTGAGCGATGTTCTATGATCGCTCATGTACTACTGAAGCTACTATAATATTGTTCTCAGAATATTTTTACCTTAATATATTCATCACTTTACAATCGAAACACTCCGCTTATGCTTCCTGAACTTTGTTTTTGGCTCTTTTTGGAATTTCATCTTCAAAGAGCCCAAATTCTAATCGGCAATTCCTTGGATACAATTGTCATTGGCGTAAGACATTATCTGAGTATATAATTCTCTGTTTATTACTTAATTTTAAAGTACATAGCGAAATTTCCATGTTTTATTTCACATTTAAAATTGTATTTCTTTAGCAATCAGCTCTTTTATTCAGTTTGCAATTTTCTTTGAATTCTTGATTTAATGAATACTTAATTTTTTAATTTTATTTCGTATTTTGAAGTATATTCCCTTATATATTAATTGGCTAGAGAATGTTAAAAAAAACTCATATTCTCATTTTGTCAATAAATGAAAATAAAAAAAAGGATTTCAGAGAAAATAATGTGTAAAAAGGTAAGCCATTCGAGAGAAAGAAAAGAGAGCTCTGTCAGAAAAATTAATGTCCTGAAATCTGGAGAATTGTTTGACCGCGGATTCCAGAGTTTGGCAGAGCTGTTGTAAAAAGGGTATATCTGAAAGGGAATTGAGATGTTACTAATGATGCAGCATTCTTTTGATATAAATCACCTTAAAAGTACTGGAAACTATCATATATGAATTAGATCGCGATGAAAATCTGAGGGTAATGGAAAAATATCTTTCGTCTTCAACAATCTGTTCACCTGATACTGAAAAAATTTATTACAGAGGCCTTTTAAATTCAGACTTTAAATTCACTTTCTAATTATTACAGTCAATGTTTGGGAATAATATTGAATATCTGGATGAGAAATGCAAAGTGATAATCAAATTTAAATATGCAAATGAACTTTCTCATGAATAAAATGACGTATCGAGAAATCAAATGGCGTTTGGAAATCCGAGCTCCCAAAAATTCTGCCAAATATTTACTATTCAACAGATAATAATCGTTTTAAAAATTCTAAGAGTATAGATAATTTAGGCGTCACCCTTCCAAACATTTATATACTGTATTGTGTTGAAGACGTTTATAAAATATTGCAAAGATAATCGACAGAATAATAGAGCCGAAAATATGTTTTTACTGTATTTGGATTCTTGAATGAATATTCTAAATTCTTAGCCAAATAAAAATGGGAATTTTCTTAACGAGAAAAATCGCTTTACGTTGTTCCTTACTAAATAATTTTAATTCACGAATGCAAAATAAAAATATCCATGGCTCAAATTATATGTGAGATAATTAGAATACATAATTATAATAGCTAAAAGGTGCCAAATGATGATACTTCAACGAAGAAACCTTCCAGGTTGTCTTGTCTATGTAGATACCCTACGAGCCGCCTTCCGGTGTGTGGCAGGGGGTGCGAGAAACGCAATTCTATTTCTCTGATCGATTATTTACGTGTATTTTTCGAGGGAAAATGGAATTTTTGAATCCGTTCGTCTTTTATATTTGTCCTGTTTTCATTTCTGCGCATTATAAAAGTCCATTGCATGATTCCTTTTGTCAAACCTTAGTATTTGTTCCTAAATAACTTAAAATATGTACGATTAGTAGAAGTTTTTTAAAAATGTTTCCTCCTTCCTTTAAATTGCACTTGTTCCTAAATTAGGAAAATATCAAACGATTTTGATTCCGAAATGAGAAACGACGATTCCGAGGAAAAACCTTTCATCGTAAAGGGCACCCATTTGAAACCCCTTTCGACGATTAATTTGAAATACAAACTTCGAAAATTCTCTTTTACTGTATTTGGTTCTAAATCTACATTAAGTTATTAATAATTTCTTGAATTTCACACCTTTGAAGTAAGACTTTTTGAGGATTCGAGGGTTTTAAAAAGTAATTAAAGAAAATAATTTGCTAATTTGCTCTGTATATTTCTTGTATTTCATTATACATTGACTTCTCATTGTTCTTTGCGTATATTACACTTCTTCTATTGTTTGTACGACAGTTGCCTTTTTGTTGATGGTTCACGAAAATACTTTTGAAAAGGTGTTTTTCATAACGACTTTTTCTATATATATTCAGTTGTTATTTATATTATGCATACGCAAGAGCTTTGCCTTAATTTGTTATATTCCAACGCAGGTAGTCCCTTTTAATCCATCAAAAGCTAGATTTATGAGTAAATGAGATAAAATTTTAGAAGTATTTAATCCTTTTAAAGACATTCAAAACTAAAGGACTGAAAAATACTTTCACTTGTATTAAATAAAATTTTTAAATACTTATTCCTAGAAAACTTTGGCAAAATGAGCTGATTAAATGATTTTTCACGATGCGAGATATGAAATATATAATATTAAACTTTATTTTCTGGTCTAAATTATATTTATACGTTAAAAGGAATATTCTCATATTTAACTGCATAAAAATCTACATAAAAAGTAAAAATAAATCATAAAATCAATTAAACATGTAAAAGACTTGGGTATATATTTTCATTATATCTTCATGTTCAAATAAATGAAAAAATACACTTGAGTGATTATCAATCTCCATTTTTTTCTCATTTTGCTCGTCTTTTATTCTCGTTCGTCCAATAAACTCCTTTTTTGAGGTACTTGATCATTAAAAATCTCATTTTGGATCGAACACTATGTGTTTTTCGTCGAAGTTGAATTCATGCTGTTTCATTGGTGAATGCCTCTCATAAAAAAAATTCGGAATCGTCCGGAAAGAATGATGGTTCCTTAGGGAAATACTTCAAGCTACACTCGGTGCTTTTGGGTGAAAAAATACTGAATTACAAGTGGCTTCTCATTGGATTCCGATAACAGGTTTACTGTGTATTTTGCCTTTCTCCCAATGAAAGATATCCACGGATCCGACCTTCGTTTGTCGGTTATTTGAGAAGGGAATTTCCACGAATTATAGGATCGTTTTTAATCCGAACTGATAAAACATCAGACTGTTGTGGAATTCTTCTATCGACTTCTCTGCTTATCCTCTTTAACAAAATTTCATTCGATTTACGCTCCATTACCCGTATGAGAAAAATAAATATTTTTTGACTCAAATTCGTTTTCTGACCTTATCTTCGCATTTTTACGTTTATCTAAATTAAATAAAGAACACCTTTCACATTAATTTTTAATTGCGCTCCTTCACAATTTTATTTATTTTAGAGTTTTTGTTTTCTAGGATTTTCAGATGAAGCTTAAACTATCGCGTTGCCAATTTGTATTTTGTTATTATGAATGGTATATTCATAAACATTGAATGAAATATTCTAACTTTACCTTCTTATTTAATCGCTTAAAAATTGATGGCTTTTACGTAAACAATTCATAGATTTTTATACATATACATATTTATTTAAATAAATATGTTAATATTTTAGAATTCTATCCGTTGAAGAACACAAACTCCTCGTATCTTTTAGGAGTTTAATTTCTCTAGAAATGTCTGATAATATCCTTTTCTTTCTTTCCTTATTCTAGGTATTTGAAGCCTGTCTAATGGTAACACTCCATTTGACGTCATATTGTACGTCATCAGTTCACTTTGTCATTTATTTTCGTAACTTTTTCTGATTATGTGAAAGCCTTATAAAGGAATATTCCTTCGCCATTTCTCTTTCTACAAAATTCATAAGCCTCACTTTCCATTGGCGTCGCTAACAAGTGGGCGGAACAACAGCCCGAAAAGAATACTCCCGAAATACCCATCTTTTTCCAGACACACCCACCAGACGTGGCTCTCATTTCTCGCAGTACTATCGAAAATACGTAATATATATTAAAGGTCTCTTTATGCAAACATTATATGATTTTTAACCTTCTCCACTTTATCTATGCAAATCTGCCGAATCGAATTGGTAAAAACAATTCACCATTTGTGTTGAACTTGCGCTTAAACATCTTAAAGCGCATTGCGTCATCAAGAGATTAATAATTACCTTCCATAATTCTATTTCTTCCCCAAAATGTTTGTGATGAGGATTGTGCCTTTTGTTGCATTGCTCCGCTTTTCTTTATATGAACTTCATTCTAAGCTGAGCTTTGTAACTTTCAAAGCAATCTCGATTCTTAACAATCCATTCTTATTTGACCCTAATTAACGTCAAAAGATTTAATTCCCTTAACTCTGGCGAATTGAGTGTGATCAAGCGAATCTGTGGAGATTCATTCTAAAATTCTTTTCTCGTCCTCTTCATAAGCACTAAACTTAGTTAAATTAAGATTATAATTTATTTACAAAAAATATTCAATTTATTTATAGCTCGTAGTTGTTCAATCACTAAAGTCTTCCAATAAAATATAGAAATAAATTAGAGAAGATATTATGTTTTAGAAAGAATTGTGAAGGGCCAATCAATCTTCCTCTTTTTCACTACAGACATTCAATTGCGTATAATCCAAATAGTAATGTCAACTTAAGCCCTATTTAGAACTTATTTTAAAAGATAGTGAGAAAACCAAAAGTTTGATTAATTCGAAAGCAAAAGCTCAAATGGAGCTGAAATTGGTAATATTTTTTGTAAAAATCCTTTAAAAGTTATGAGAATCATTCCGATAAATGAAGGAGAGAAGCACAATCAAAGTCCATCAGAAGATGATTATTCGCGTAAGACATTTAATCCGACCAAAAGAGCGACTCACCTTACGGAAAAGGAATTATTCGTGTTAAACTAACAACTAATACCAAAATATGATTAAAATACGCTATTTCGTTATTTTTAATTGTAGAAATCGAGCAATCATTCGATAAAATCGTTCATTTGTTTTCAGAGTAAATACAAATTTTCGCATCCTCAAACTTTGCGATGAAGTTTTCCGTTTCGTGTAAACCGAAACCAGAAAATAAGTTCAAAAATCAGGTCGTGAGGCAATTAATTCCACAGACGGAGACAAAAAGTGTTGAATTGGTGCACTACTCGGGTTCATAACTTTAATCTGCGGGAGTAGCGATATGAATCCCGCAGCGGATGATGTTTACCATGGCAACAAGGCATCTAGCGCCGTGGAAACTGGGTCACGTTAAAGGCAGTAGGACCCAAGCTAATACCCTGGGGAACTTTCGGAGCAACTCTCTTAGCGATACAAATTGATGTTATCCCTCCGATTTATTGCCGGTACAAAGTTTTTTCACTTCGAGGAATGAATGTACAACAAGAAATTAAGATTCGATTCGGTGTCGTCGTGGAAAAGATAAATTAGTTTGAATTTCTAAGAGATTAGAGGAACGGAAAACATGCAGGAAACGTATCCTATAAAGCAACCTATTTCTGGGAAAAACATCCGTGGCATTCGAGCTTCTCTCATGGAATGAAAACTCCAGAAATAACATTTCCACGACACCCCTCGACATCTGCGTCATTAATTAATCCCCGCATCGAAATAAGCAAAGATTAATCCGAGTTGATTCTGCAACCTTTTTAAGGGAAAAATTTGGTCGAAGAGAGTTATTTCGTGAATTAACTTCAAGGGAAGCGTTGTTTATACAAGTTCGCACTATCTCTCCTTCACCGTGTATGAAGGCCTTGAGAAAAAATGAAGCTGTTGAGCAGGGGCAATGCGCGGTGTAAAAATTTAATAACTCAGCCCTCTTCTTTTGTCTGCCTTTTGACCACAAAGGTTGCGAAACGTTTCCCCGCCAACGCCGGATGAATTTAAAACAACTCTTGATCATTTCTTTGTGCCCTTCGACGCCTTTTGTCGTCATTTAAGATGCAAAGAGGTTAACTAACGTTGAGCCGTGGGACGACCAAACGAGAGGACTCCTCCAAATTGCAGCATTATTTTCTCTTTTCCCATCTTCCGTCGACCAATTTATGTTTCCTAATTAATTCTCATTTCGTGGCACTTAACTTTCTATAAAAGAAAATCACGATGGTGACTTAATTCTTCTCAAAAGGGTAGATTCAATAAAACTTTTGCGACACAAAAATCGATATTTAGTCCTTTTAAAAAGTCTGATATTAAAACAATTCTCAGATCTAATTCGCATGACATTCTTTTAATATTACTGAGTTATTTAATAATAGATAAAACGAATTTTATCGATTTCTTTCTTTCGGAAGATTCTTAATTGAATATTTCATTCCCTTTAATTCCAAATAATTTCATTTATCAAGTTTTTCCAAGTAACTTTTTTCGCCATTATATTGCACATTGTTGCTATTCAGGTGTTCATTTTATATTAATAATAATGCGTAGTATATTTTCCTTAATGATTTTTAGTTTTGAAAATGTGTTGATCTTTTGTGTGAAGTCTAATCTCCTCTGAGTCTCTGCTGTTTATATATTCGGCATAAAGTTTTATCAAATTGATATATGAGTTTCGCAATCATCCTCGATGATACTCAGGAGAAAGGAGAATAATTTAAAATGAAAGAGTAAAGGAAACAAATCTCCCATGACAACGCCTCTTAAATTACAAAAATTCTCTGAAAATGTGTTCAGGGAACCGGCATTAGTGCATCTCCCCATTCTGTGACCCGTAATAAAGGCACGTATCAATAAAACCACTCACTCAAGGAACTTTTTTTACGATGCATTGAGGGCCTTTAGAATCTCAGAAAAGAGGGCGATCATAAAAACGTGGGTAAAAATACGTCTGAGTAAAGAGAGGATTTTGAATGGAGTCGATGCAAATGAAAAGCGGAGATCAAAATATCAGGAAAATGGCGGGGACGCGAAAGTGGAAAAGAAACGCAAGAGTTATCGTGTTTGCTCTGAAATTTGTCGTATCTGTTATTTTCGATTAAAGCCATGAAGTCTGCGACAAAAGTAGTGAAGATAAACATTCAGCTTACTTTGAGGTTCAGTACAACGGATAGCAGAAAATCTCAATTGTTTTAAAATCTACAATTGAGATAACTGATAAATGACACATAAATCTCAGATAATTCACATAAAATTTAGATATTTTTGTCCTCATAAATTAATTCAAGTAGAAGAGCGTAAAATGTTTCTGAAATTCATTTTCTTCTCTTAAACTCAGATATTTATATTTACTGATTTTCCATTGTATTTCCTTTAAAGGTCAAGTCGATGAATTATTTTACGAATAACTTTTACCATTATAAATAAGGTATAAATGATAATCTAGTTTGAAAAATAACATCAGCCAATTATATAATGATTCAATCGGATGACTTAGCATTAAATGATCAGGAATGAATGGACCATTATCTAATTTAAAATTCAAGCTTGAGCACAAATTAGGTGGTCAGAATTTTAGACCTCTTCTCTACAGGCATTTTTGTCAATCTTTTACATTTTTAATACTCATTCGCTAGAGTTTTAGAAGATATTTCGCCTCTGCATCCTCAATGTAACTTTGATTGATGAATAGAACAATCAAGTGGATCGCACCCTACACAAATATTTCATAAAAAGGCCATCCATAAAACGCTTTAAGCAATCAATTATTTTGCAGCCGATTTCGGGATATATGCTTCGGCGGATAATATTCGTCCATTAATCAATTACTTCCTTTTGTTCTCCACATTTTCCATTGAGTGATGTGATTAATCGTTGCGAAGACACTAATTTTCAAAAAGTCGATCCGTTGAGGAAGTCTTTGATGAAATCATCATCTTGTTCCCTGGATTGTTTCGAATTACGCGTCTGAAAGAGGCATTTACAAATCCATTTTGTGTCCCATATCTTGCGATTTTGGACAGATTTCCCAGCTTATCGTGATACATTTAATTGTTTCGCATATTTTTAACACTGCAAAGTTCCTTTGGTTTTGAAAGTCTTTAGAGAATACAAAACTCCATATTAGAAGGGTAAAACACTGAAATCGAAAATTCATTTCAAATTAAATATCGAAATACGTGTAGAATTAATTGATATATAAACTGTAATATATTACATACCGCTATTTATATTTATTTATATAATATATCCTATAGCTTGCTTGATTCTGAATTAAATTGTTCAAAAAATCTATTTCTAAATGTATGATTAGCAATATACCGAATCATTATGAATTTGAATGAATAATTAGTGTAATGAATCTCGAAAAAGGAAAGAATTAATGAAGATGAGTAACGAATTCTTGGAATCAGATTGAATCTTCAGTCTTTAAATGAGTTAATTTTTTTCAGATCATATTATTTAATTTTTATGGCCATTATTATCCATAGAAACCCATTTTATATATTTAAAGCTTCGATATTTGGGAGTTCATATTTACTTTTCGCTTAAACAGACAAAATATTTAATTCTTTACATTTTAATATTAAAAAATTTCAATTTTATATTGAAATTAAATGTATTTATTTCTCAGTTTCCTAACTTTCTCTTCGTTTCAGTGAAAATAAATTCCTTCGTTTGGATACAATCTTAACCTTCTTCGCCTTTGTGTGTATATCAGCTGCTGTTTGTCATGAATTTCACTAATTGCATCTGATTCAAATTGCGGATGCTTGGTCTCTAATGAGTGCATCCGAATTACTTCTAGAATTGATCTCTTTGTACTGTATTCCTTCCTTGAGCAATAAATGGACAGTTCACCAAGATTTGCAAATAAATTTATGTCATCTGACAATTATAAGCCAATGAACGCATAGGCGTTTAATGATTCGAAAAGTTACTTTAGTTTCGCTGAATTTTTGTTTTAAAATTAGATATATGAATTCAGCTGAATAACTTTATAACGAAATCCAATAATTATTTACCAAACTCCGTTAAAATGGTAATAAATTGGCTAAAAACTTTCGTTGATTTACTTCTTCGACGATTAAAGCATAAGCTATTCACCACAATCCTCGTATCGCTCAAAAACATAATCGTTAAACATAACGAATGCAAGTTCACCTCTTAACAGCAGAGCACTAATGATTAACGAAAAGGATCTTCGTTCTGATTAAAAGCAGCGCTTCTGAGATGGAATCGACATCAATGAGGATAAAACGAGATCTTTTCCATTTTCGAGAAAGGTAAGGGAAAAACGCGGGATTATAAAAGGGAGAAATAATTAACTCTCTTTTCGTTGAGGAAATATGCAAAGGAGAGCAAAGGATAGGAAAATTCGTGTGAAAGGGTTTATTTGTGAAAAGGAGTTAAGAGGGGCATAATGAAGACTAAAAAGGCTGCTTGATTGATTAATGCCCTACGAGAAGAAGTTTGGGCTACGTGATGAGGGTTGGAATGGAGAATAACTAAACAAGGAAGTGTCCTCATAGTTGGGTTTAAAATGGGATCGATTTAAGCCCATAGTCTAATTAAAGTTCTCATGTGATTATGAGGCAATTATAAGGAGTACAGGAGTCGGAAAATATTTACACGGTTGCGATGGAAACGGGAAATTGAACAGTTACCGCGATTAATTGTCAGCATTTCCTCTTATGAGTTGTTTTATGAAAGAAGAGGGTTTTGGGATTATAATGGGAATTCGAATCTTTCCAACTTGACCATAATTATGCTATAAAAGTTAAAATATAGGAGGAGGTAGACATAGGAGTAGTCTTGTATCAGTAAAGCAATTATTAAAACGAATCCCGTAATTTATGGATTTTCGAATTTCACTTTTCGTCTTGCTAAGATATTTATTTTTCCGTTATAATATTTGATGCGTGCCTTTCACGTTTTTAGTTTCAGCTAAATCTTGAGAAATCTTTTTTATTTTATTATTTAAATGTTGCAGTTGGACGACTGTCCGGTGGCAACAAATATACAGTGAAACCCCCTGCCACACACCGAAAGGTGGCTCGCAGGGTATCTACATAGAATTGATAATATTTGAAAACTCCCAGAATCCCAATTCGAACGCTATGACTAAAAATGCAAAACACTGTTATAATAATATAACCGAATTCCTTAACAATTTTTATATTATAATATAACAATTATAAAACATATATAAAGATTATAAAAATCTTAAAAATAAGATATCGGGTCTAAAGTATGAACCTTAGATCTTTTGAGCCGAAATACAAACATTAAAATTTTCTTTCTTCGGTCATTCATTTTTTATGGAAAATCCTCTTTAATCCGAAGTTTTTAAGTTCCCTTATTATTGTCAATACTGTCTTTTCGCATTTCAACTAAAGTGTAAATGTCTAAAATGTTTGAAATAATTCGTCCTGGAGCTTAAATAACATAATCAAAATAACGAAAGAATAGGAAAGTCATATTTTCTTGTTACAGATGATTATTTTGAAATATACCTTTATTGCGGTTCATATTCATATCTTAATTTTTATTGAAAATTTAAACAGTTTCGGATATGTTAAGAATAGAATATTTATTTATTTGTAATGGTTACATAAATATTCTTATCATACCGTCATAAGTAAGAAATTTTCTCTTTCTAAATTCGGATGTAAATGAATTAGACAAATTCGTCAAATTATAGTATCCGGTTAACTTTGAAAATTATATCACAATAAAAAAAACGATGCATAAATCGAGGCTACTAAATTAAATATTGTATGTAATAGTCTTTGTAGTTAACACAAGTTCACCTAAATATCATTACCAGAATAAAATAGAAAAATAAGGTGCCTTCCCTAATCCTATGCCATACATTAATCTAGTGTTTAACTTTTTACTATTAAAAGATCAGATATTTATTTTTTTCACAATTAATTCAATTGTGACAAGAAAATGCCCTTAAGCGATTTTCCTCTCCAATTTCCAACTACCATTTTTTCGTCTTCTTTTTATGCAACGCTATTCTATACTGAGATGTTCCCAAAATGGCATCTCTTGCGCACGTCTTAAACGATTTATTAACCGCCGAGGTTAGAATTAGTGAGAAATTTCCCAATTTTTTCTCATAAATCTTCTATTTTCAGAAAAGACAAATTATAAATTTTGACGCTGAAAGAAAATTGATAAATGGAGATATCGTTTCATATCATTATTTATAGATCAATGGATTTATCAAAATCGGTGATAATATATCCTCTCTTTTAGCGAATTTCTTCGTATCTTCAATTGCACATTTTCTATATAAGTGCCTGTAGTGAAGTAATTCTTTTCTTTAAAAATACTAAACTCTGCGGACGACGAAAAAAAATTATCGAAACACAAATGATGAATGACTTATAATATTATTTATTATTATATTATATAATTCAATATTACTACTTATAATATTATATAATTCAATAATTACGCTGGTACCCAAACCTAATTTGCTTCCATAGGAGTTTTGTCCGGCTCTAGCCTACGGCAAAAGCTATAAAAGTGACCGATCTGAAGAGCAAAGACGCCAGAATTTGAAATCAAATCTTACAAGTTTATTTTTTATAAACATCTTCGCGGAATGACGTCCAAAATTAGGTACCATCTGCTTATCTACGGATAAATAACGTGAAAAAATTACCGAATTGCCGGTTTTTTTCATTTAACACGTTAAATTATGTCTTCATTTTTGCAAACTCGTTCCTTTTGTCTAAACATCAATTATCTGAATAATGAATATTTTCTTTGATTTCCCGAAAATTGTTCGTTCTAAAAGAGCTACGGACAAAATCCATGCCTTCACCAAGATCCTTTGACCAATACATATCTAGCTCGGGAAACATATTACATCCTGTGAGAAGCAATGATTCAATGAATTTCTTTAAATCCTATTTAGTTGGACTTCATGTTCATTCTTGTTTTGCTGCCTGTTTGTTCGATAAGAACTATTTTCTCTAAGACATCGTCGTCCAAAAAAAATTGGAAAATTCATAAATGCATTTTACGAATACTAGATATGGTTTCTCTGTAATAGACTCCATTTCCTTACTTAATGGATCTCCTATTTTATAATTTGAAAATTAAGCGGATACAAACCTCTATAAGCTAAAACGAGAAACGGGTGTAGCATAGGGCAGACCCCCTCCCGCCAAAGAAGCGCAAACGCAACATTAAGTTCATCCTTCAAAATGATCAAAAAGAAATACATGTGTTCAAACGATATTACTTCTTATACGGATAACTACTTTAAATCCAAAAAAATTATAATAGTAGAAATGTTTGATTTGGACAGAGTCATGCGATCGAAAAAGTGACATTTTTAAAAAACTCTAAAAAAAAGAATCATACATGTCCCGCATACACAGCAAATACATAAATAATATTTAATATAAATTATCCACATGCAGCAAATTTTAATTTAAATTTCTCTATTCAAAAATCTCCGATAAAAGTATCTAAAAAATTATTCTCTTTTTTTCTTTCCTTAAAATTCCTGAATAACATTTATTTCTGTACTAGGATTTTAACACACATTTATACCCGTATAATTTTCAATCAATTGAAATATTTAAATCCCTAAAATATAAAAAAGCAGCCCCGGAATTTTCTAATTTAACTATGCAATCGAAGTGAAAAACTCTTTTGAAATCATTAACCTATTGTTACGCGTATTACCATTCATCCGTAATATAAATAAATTTAATTGAATTGCAAATGAAACAGTATTTTTGAGTTCGGAATGCAACAGCATTATCATCGGCTCTTTATTTTCATTCATTATTCAGCGAAGTGCTTTTAATTAATCGAAACAATGTTAATAATGAAAGCCACGATGTTTTTCAATTAATGAATAACAGAGAAATTAATATCAAATTAATAAAGAAACACCGAATATTGATTAAAGGCGAGATCTTATTAACCCCATCATGACCTATTCACGGGCAATTTATTCATAATTGCCTCTTCTTATGAAATTAAACCTTTTAAATTATTATCCGTTAATAATTGAAGAGAATTTTTTTCTGTAAAATATGAAAAATGCAATATCGTTGCTGGGTGATGCATTTAACATTGTTTTAGATTCAACCAGAAATAAAGCTTAGTATGAAATTGTAATTTCTATTCATTTGACTTTCAAAATGAATCTCTACTGATTTGGTAAATTTAAGTGTTAAGAATATAAGTTCAAACTAGAGTTTAACCTTTGCAATTAATTATACTGTTTTATTGTTCCCTTTATTTACTTTCTCCACCCTTTTGCATTTAGATGCGTTCTTTCTCGTTCAAAAAGCTCTTCCATTCAGACCTTTTGTTCGGATACATTTCATCAAATACAAGATACGAAAACTCAAAAAAAATAAAAAATCAAATTTTATTCTGATGTATTTTTCCATATAACCAATAGTAGCGCAAGTTAGGAAAGATTTACTGAATAGAACAATTGTAAAGACACAATTGCAAAGACACAATTGTAAAGTTTAATGCATTTATGCTGAATGCAAAGATCTATTGTAAAGAAAATTATGATTGAAAATTACTGATTTTACCGCGACAGTTAAAAATAAGTTTCTAACTGCAAGTTCCTCTGAATTAAAAGAAAAAAATTCCCCTACTTTGCCGTCCATCCTGCTTTCTTCTTCATACCCTAAACAGGTGACTTGCAGAAAAAAGGCGAGGTATTCAATACAAAAGGGTTAAACGTATTGTTAGTGGAAGTGATGTAAAGGTGAAAGAGCAGTGTTACGTTATTTCGACCACATCGAGAATATACGCGTCTGGTAAATGGAATGCCGCGGACGAAATGAGCACCTGCGAACTCGAGGAGGTGCAGCCGAGAGCAGTACGATTTGTTGAGAAATGTTTCGATAAAATGGCGAGTGCGACCTTTTATTTATTATGGCGACCATATTTCTATCAGACGCGGGTTAAAAATCATTTGAAGACAGATCTGCGATTCCTTAGTTAAATTTAGGGAGGAATAGATTTGCGAAGGATCGATATTGTGCGACTACCGATCTGATAAAATAGAGTAAATGATTGTCGTTTTGAGAATTCTTTCCGATATTCGATAATAATAGGCTAAAATGATAGCTTAAACAACAGGGTGTTACATTCCCTGGTCCGAAAAATCAATCAACAAAATAGGAATCAATTATCGAGTGTCACAACTTTTCCTATATACTTAACACAATGGATCTTAACCGTAGATTACAAAAAGTATATTTAAATTGTAATTACTTGAAGGATAAAATAGAAACTTATTTACTATTTGTATAAAATAACTCTTCTTCTACTATGAGATAACATTTTAATAAGGTTGAATTTATTCTTAAAACTATTGCATTGCAATTGTTTATTTATTCTATATTTTATTTATTCTATTTTGCACCAACTAAATTTGACTAAATTCTTATTTTTACTCGGTTTTGCTGCGCAATTTTAAAATAACTTTCAAATCATTGTTCATTTGTTCCCGTTCCGCTCCCATGTCATTAATTACGTTTCCGAAGTGTAAACCCTCAGAATGTCCACTAAATCGCCTCTCGTTTTTATTTTCACCAGATTTTCTTCTCATTCGAATCTCTGAAAATCTCTTCATTTCGATGAGACCCTAATTAAAATGAATAATTAGTTTCACTGACTGTACATCATTAAATCTTTTGTCTATTTAAGTTTTCATTATTTTGGTATGACTTTTTTATGTTTTTATACATTTTAAAATAATTAACTTGATTTTCCTACATTATAATCGCTTTCTATTTTCCTTCGAGTTTATGTATGAATTTGTTCACATTTTCAACTGCATTTCAAAATGTCCTAGAAATTTCTAAACATGTATTATTTGTCAAAGTTGATTGTTCTTTATCAGATCGAGAATTCACCTGTCCGATTTTGAAAGATGCTTCTGTTAACATGAGAATAACTTATCTTTTTGGAAATTTATTTTTGTAATAGCGACTTCTTTTAATTGAATGTGTAAAAAAACTTAAGAATTATCCGATCCGTAAGTTAGAACATATTTATCGAGGTTTTGAGTGAAATTAGACGTATCTCATTATTATTCCTTCTTCTGCATTTCCACATATTCGTTCTCTCTAACCGAACTTTACTCGCTTTGCGTACGATTTGCTCTCCTTGTACAAAGGCTCTTTTCCCTGCTTTTATATTCAACTCATTCCACTCGATCCCAAGTGAACCGCTTTCCTTTCACTTCTCTCCAAACGACAATAATTAGAGAGGACCTCTGCGAAAACAACTGAGAACACGAATTTGCGCCAAAAGAACATTGTTGGCGACATTTGGAAGTAATTTCAATGAAAGTGTGATTAAAAGATGGACAACTTACGAAAAAGAAATATTAGGATAACCATGTGGGACGAAGAAAGCGAAACCATATTCAAAGATATTTGTAAATAGAATTTTTGGAAAACGATGACTAAATACAAGTAACGACTAAATTGAAGGAGGAAATAATCGAGAGAAACATGAACATAGATTTTTAATCTGATATAGGAGATTTTGTACTATCTCATAGGTATCTATGAACCCCTCAATCATTCAAATAAATCATAATTGGGAATATATGTGAGTAAATAACTGTGGCTGACCTTTAAATTTCATGTCCGTATCATTTCTGTTAGATCACCTAAAACAAGGCTTTGTAATTAAAATCAGGATAGTGGACCATCACTGAGGGCAGCAATTTAAAAAATAAATATATAGAAAATAAATTAAGAATTCATCGTAAATGATAAAATTTTATTTAAGAGTATCTCTAATTCTTCTTGGGAAAAAATATTCAATGAGACAGATCCATGCATAATGAATTCTGTTATATTATGAAAACCTAAATCATTGACCCGTAGATGATAGATTCACAAAAATAGTACATGTTAAGACTGTGAATAGTTTTTGGAAGTGTTACGGGACAAAATTAAGGCAAAGGATAGCATAATGCAAAAGCATATGACTGAGTGAGGAACTGCTCTACAGGTGATGAACACACAGTATACTACAAAACTGGAAGAAATCATTTTGTAGAAGGTATTAAGAATACTAATAATATACATAATGTAGGAGTAAAAGCTAAACATGATACATAATAAAGATATTATAATTAATGAAATATTGAAAAATATTGCAACAAAATTAATGAACATCATCATATATACAGTCATTAAGGCCTATCCAAAGATATAAAAAGTGATTAATCAATCCATTGTGTATCCATTAACCATATTTTTATCTGACCCAAATAATTCTCAACCCATACCAATCTTTTCAGTGGTTGATAAATATTTAAAAAATAATATAAAGCTGAGAATCACATGGATCGTGTATTTAAAAAATTTTGATAAACTAAAATTTGGATTTCAAAAACCAAAAGGAACAAAAGTATCTTTTTGACTTAATAAATAATAGTTTAAATAAAAATAATTGTGCAATAGTTGATTTATCTTACTTCAAGAAAGCATTTGATGTTGTAAATACTAAGACATTACTATCTAAATTATATAGAATTGGGGTGAGTTTGCTTTTTCCAAAGATATCTAACAAACTGAAAATTAATAGTAAAGCTACCAGACCAATTTGGCAGAACTTGTAAAGTTAACTCTGGTGTCCATTAAGGCTCCAAATTAGGACCAATACTTTATATTATTTTTATATATCAAGTTAAATCTCCTCTTTGATTTAGTAAAGTTATATTACTTTTTTGATTATATATATGTTTATATTGTAAAGTCTAAGGTAATCCATAAAAGTAATATACCATCTAGGAGAATAAAAATATCTGTTAAATTCATCTGCCCTTAGATAAATGCTGTAAATATGTTTAAATACCTTAATATTTAAAATATTCACTCACATATATGACTGATTAATATAGATGACCATTTTTAATGCAAGAGTCATACTAAACTTGTGTATATATGTATTATAACTTTTGGTATAATTCCATATTAACACTAATTGGCAATTCCTTTTTCATTTATAGTGTTAACTAAGGTACTTCCTGATAAGACTGGCTCAGAAAGACTGTAAGACATTTATATAACCTCTTAAAGATATACAACCGGAACAATGAACTGTGAAAAAGAAGTTTATTGGTACAATATTAAAAATAAATTTTGAATTTTTTTTATTTAGAATTATTTCACTGTGGACATATCATGCAATTAATAATTAATTATGCTATAAGATGTTTTCTTTTATTACCTTTTATACCTGGGTATCGAATGGACGTTAGAGTTATCCTGTTGCAGATAAATATGTCTTCATTCTTGTTAATATCTGTGATGAAATATAATTTTTTATTATTTCAATGACAATTAGTCTAATTATCTTTCATTGTATATACACATAGAAATTTATATATATATTCTTTATTATATTATGGACCATCTTATAAAATGAGGTTTTGTTCAATGAGATAGAGTTTAATGGTAAGCTGCATCAGAATCAACAAATTTATTTAGATTGACATAAAAATTGACAAAGGATTCTTGTTTTCAAATAGAATTATTACACACAAATGATGTATAGTTAGATTATTATAATTAAAATTAGATTACCTTTAGCTATAAATTAGTGCTTTTGTTTGTTTATTGAGTGGATAGTGTGAGATAAAATTTATATGTATGTCTTCACCTGATCATTCTATAATTTTATTGTACTACACATGATCGATTCTGAGAGTACACTTCCCAAGAAATAAATTAGTTCATTTATGAATGCAATCATATTCTGCTGTCTAGGCCATTACTCTGAATGGAATAGATTTATAACATCATTGTCCTCTTCTGCATATTGTCCCTAACTTATCATAATATGATAACTTTCAACCTCTTTGTGATGAAGTATAAAACGATCAGACATAAAACTTGGGAGACGATATTACAGCTCCCCATCCAAATGCGCAGTATAAAACGTTCTTTTGGACACCAAATAAAACAGCAACCGAACAACAAACGGTATTGGATGAAATCACAGATGGAATACATTTAAAAGAGGAAGTAAAGTCAATTAGAAGATAAAGAATGCATTCGAAACAGACCGATGCTGTGAAGGAGTCGTAAAAGTTTTTGAAAGAGGAAATCGAATGAGGATGATTCGCCAAATACGAGGGACTCTAAACAGGGCGAAATTAATCAAAATGGAATAGCGAAGGAGGAATTCTCTAATCGATGGTTTTAAGTTGGAATATATATTTCACACGGTTGGAGTGACTATTCTCCATTTGAGTTAAACTTCGAGAGATTCCAAAATCTCATCCGCCTTTCGTCATTTTCGAATGTTTACTAATTGTTGCGTTAGAGAAGTTATAGTTTCTTTCTTTTCATTTACTTTACAAACTAACGCTTACAGTACCAGTACCTTCTTTTTTTAAATTTAATTAGAATTGAACAAGTTGAAAGATATCAATTCCAGAAGTTCGCAGGTATAATCACAACTTTAGCCAAACGATAAACAGCAAGTAGATAAGGTGATATCGCTAACAATCGTAATAGGTTAACTTCATTCATCGATTGTGTTCCATTTACGAGAAGTGGATGATTCGGCGAAACCGTTTCCTTCCAAAAGAGCCCACTCAAGCATCTCACCTCCCGCAGTTGGTGTTCATTTGTTTTCTTGCTCTTTTTAAAAGTCATTTATTCACCGACACGAGAGGGCACCACCGCTGAGAGACGCAAATAACATTCAACTTTTTATTTTTACGACCTCTTTTTTCCTCATATTCATACCTTTTTCCGATGGCCTATAGGATACGAGAGCCGCAACTTTTGTAAACGGGACTTGTTTCGAAGAGCAGCGGATGATAATTTATAGATTCTTTTGTGATTGAGAGTTTAGGTCCATCGCGTGTTTCTCAGAAGACTTTATTCGTTTTATTGCCGAGTAACCACCGAGCGCTTCTCTGCAATATGTTGGCTCAAGGCGGACGAGGTGCATTCTGGGAATCGATTACTAAGAAACGAGGTTGAGTGATTACAAAAGAGGTAAATTGATAGTACTTGGCACGCTAAGCGTGATGGTGAATTTATGGAGGTGTATCAATGGAACGGCTTTGAAGTATGAATGAAATTTTGCATGGTGCTCTTAAGCATAATGGGGTATCGATGAACTCAATGAAAGGTGGGATACATTTAGAAAAAGCAGTTACTTAAAAAAATGGCGTTAAACTAAATGATAATGTAGTCCATGATTCCTCTTTAAAATATATTTATTATATCTAAATAAAATGAAAATAAAATATTAAAGTTTTATTGAATAAACTTTTGGTATCACGATTTGATTACGGAATATTTCATTGCATCGTAGACGATAGATAATATCACAATGAAACCTCAGTTCGGATATCATTATGTCACATGAACATTTCCATTTCATTTTATTATAATGCTATGACATCGCAATTACATTATAATTCTGTGTTCACTTCGCGTTTACATAATCAATGAAATCTTTTAACGTTTATTTTCAATCGAATGAATAATTTCATCTTTTAGAATGCATGACATCCGATATAAAATTCAACACTACCGACCCTTTTCAAAAATAGCAAACATAATCTTAATCGATTTAAATAAACTTCGGAGGCATTCAGATTGAAACCATTCACTTCCCATTCTTCTAATATTGAAATACATCAAACAGAAGAAAATCGAGCAGTTTTCTCTCAATGACTAAACCAATCTGAGAAGTGGTTTTTTTCTGACTTTTACGATTGTAAATGTAGCAGATATTTACACGATGTTTGATTATTCCAGTACATGAAATCAAATCCCGATGAGTTGAAGTAAATAAATCGGTGACCCTATTTATGTATTTACATAAACTCTACGGACATTTAAACGCTTCTTAAATTCTGATAGCCGTAATATATATGAAAGTATTTCAGTTTTTCAACATACTCCCAAAACACGTCCAGATTTTCATTTCTCGGACAGAGAAATTAATTCAGCGTGAAAGTCACAATCGATTTTGGATGTTAATTATGAGCTTCACGAAAAACTCCACTTTTTCTGTGCTGAATCATTTATTCCGCTTTCCATCCGGACGGTAATAACTTTATGATAGCGCGTTGATTGATTGCAGACTTAATTTGGTCTGATGTAATTGGATCTTTTAACTGGGGCGCCTTCGATTCCCTCGGCGTCCATATTTTCCATTTAAAAATGCTTTTTACGACCGCAAAATGTTTCCGATACGTTAATCATTTCGAATCCTCTAACGCTAAACCGAGTATGTTTGAATTACGATTCTGCTTTGGGTTGAAAAAATAATCAAAATCGTTGGTGTAATTGTAATCGAATGTCGACATCTATTTTCAATAGATCAAAAGTCAAATGTGGTCATTTTAGGAAAAGAGAATGGAGAGATTTATCGCGGATTAACTTCTATGAATCATTCATAAGCCAGTAAATTTTAATAACTAGAATTGGTATTGACATAGTGATTATGTCAACGTAGATTGACTTATATGCTGTTGTTTTCATTTCGTTTGGATTTTTGCTTTATTATGTATGGTTATATTTAACTTATAAATGTATTTAAATGTTCTATTTAGTTCTTCGAAATACACGGACTTCCAGACTAATTACAATATTTAAAAAGATTATGCTGTAAATTAATCAAATAATAATGCAAATTAATATATAATTGATGAATCAGAAGACTTTAATGTGTTAAAAAGAATTTACTTTCGAATACACCAATTCAATCCATGGGTCATTCTCCATTTGTTCAAAATTACGAAGATTAATTATATATTCCTTACCCAATAATGTACACAAAACGAAGTACTAGATTTATATTCAGCACTATTACTAAAATTATATTATGGAATTACTTATGATTAAAGTGTAATTCAATTCTATTTCCGTCACACGTAATTTATTTCCTCTCAATACAATTCTGTTTGTGAAATAATAGGTGAAATACAAAGCTCTATACGCTGCATATATTAGCATTAAATTATACTTTAAGTGACACATTAAATTGAGCGAATGGTGTGTCAAACATTTTAAAATGCAAATTACAGTTGACTTTATGGTGTAATGTTTTTCATCCAGAGAATAATTACAGGCTCATGAAATTGTGATCGTCGCGAAATTACTGCATCGAATAAAAGAGTCATGGAAACTAAAGAGGAAATAGCTTTAGAAATTAACTTTTAGAAAAAGAAAAGAGAAAGATTTTCGAACTGAAATTTATGAACGCTGCCACCGACTGTGGCACCTCCCTTCTAAGCGGTCAGGGATAGTTTTATCATACTGATTTTTAAATGTTTTAATTTATTACTATTGCAGACGTTTTATCAAATTATAATCTTTACTATTGCCAATTAAAAAGTCTAGAAAGAAAGTTTTGGAAAAGGCAAATCCTCGACGTGGGCTCCCTCTTACAGCTATCAATTCGATTTTCAGCAGATAATTTATGGCCAATGTCAGATAGATAGTTACATAAATTTAAAATATTGGACACAAATGAAAACAAAGTGATGTGATATATATTTTATATAATACAAGACTCAAATTATAATTCATACACTCAAATTATTAGTATTATATTTATTATAATATTAGAAACTATACGATTAGATCGTACTATTGTAGATTTTATTATGTCGATATATATTTCTGTTATTTATATTGTTTTAAATATTGGAATGCTTCATTTCTTGCTCGAATAAAAGTTTCACAATTACGTATTGTTCATAAACTAATTGAAACCAACTCTTTATATGTTCAGCTGAATAAGGATGAAGAAAAATTCATTTTCTTTTTACGCGATAATTATTTCCGCACTAAATTAGAGTGACCTCCTGGCAACGGAGGTTTGTTTAAATTCATAAACTGCCATTTATTAAGTTGCCTCAGATACACTCCTGAGCTGGGATTCCATAGACTTTATGAAGTCTTTTTATCACTGATTAAACATGTTTCATATATAATTTATTACTGCAATTTCCTTAGTAATGAACTTCACTAATCGACTGAGGATTATAGTTTTTAGTTTATTTCCAAGACTTTCATACTTGACCGATGAAAATTGCCTTTATTTGAGAGATTTTTGCCACTTTTTCAACAAATTTCAAACTCTTAATCTTCCCGGAAATACACTGTCGTGATTGGAATCAGTTGACTGTACGGCAATCATGATGCCCATATTCAGGTGAAAGACCTTGTGCTCATCGCATAAGGGAAATGAATAGCATGCGAAAGGAGTAGCTCATTCCAAAAATGTGCTTTAAATTCATAATTGTAAATTTTAATAATATTCCCCTGATAAATCTACTCGGATCTGAGGACGAACGGTTATGATTTCATTTTGGCGAAGAAAGCCTACGAAGCTATGGGAATAATCGATCCCTTTTGAGAGGCAGAATGAGTGACGTTCAGTTACGGATCACAGTTTCTCTCGAACTGAGCGCAGGAACACGATTCGTTTGTGCTTCAATTATTTGCGCCAAAGGAATAAAAACTATTTTCAAAAGAAATGGTATAATTCCATAATGAATTTCAATAAAATTAAAATGTCGATAAATAATTTCATAAGAAAAGAAGAAAGACGCTCAAGTATCTTTATCGATGCTTTAATTTTGATTCAAATTGACTGGAAGACAAGTCTTTCTCGTGAATGAATCTGCTGCACTTTGGAATTTAATTAGAGAATTTTTAATCAATGAGTTTAGAGTAATTACACACATCAACTTGTATTATCGGTAGCAACACAAAGTTCAACGGAACTTTAAAACATTCAACTATCCTTCGTTTAGATCAGTAGTTCTTCAAAATTATAAAATGTTTGAATGTAATTTTAAAAATAAGTTTGATTCTTTCATCGATTTTGAATCGAATGTATTTTTTGGTTTTTAGAAAAATTATATAAAATTTTTGATATAACAGCCATCGAGAGCTATCTCGTTTTCTTTCATTGATGTTGTGTTAATTATCTATTTATATTTAAAAATCAAACAATAGTAACTCTAAGCGGGCAAAAGAAGTTTTTAAGCAATATAAATAATGTATTTATGAAGTTTGCACATGAGACACGAGTATTGATTAAAGAGAGCTTCATACTCTGAAAAGGTATTTTATCTTAAAAACTTCGGAATATTGAAATCTAATGATAGCGGATTCCAAACTTTGTGGTAATCCTCCATCCCATCCTGATTCGTAGAGAAAAAAGAGGAAGTTATTAGAAAAAGCGGCTATCGTTCGTTACCTTGGGCACGAGTGTTTTTTTATCGAACATGTGCGATACGGAGATGCTCGGTTGGGGTGGAGCGTGTGTTTGTTTTATTCGCTTATCGATTTTTGTTCGTCCAATGAGTCTTTTGCCTCTATCATTCCACGCAAAAATGCCTTGGACGATTATCTTTCATTGGAAAGCAGTTTACTTTTTCTTACAAAAGGATCTACAATTTAAAAGTAAACCTAATTATATTGCATTAAAATCATTCGATTAAAATGAATAACAGAATCAAGGTAAAGTATTGTAAAATTAGATATCAAATGAATGAATTTTCTGTAAACTGAAGGAGTAACTCGCTTTCTTCAATTAAGAATCATCTTTAATAATATTTTGTGAGAAATGATGAATAAATTTTGTTGGCACATTATAGAAAGTCTTCAAAATATTCATTTGAAAGCGGAAAACCCTATCATTTACAGTAATTCTTTCAATTCTTCCAAATCCTTTTATTTTAATGGAACTATTCATTTTTCGTGGATGAATATTCGTTGAAGGAAGTACAGAATGATAGGATATTATAGTCATTTAAATAATTTTACTAATATTATCCTTTCTTATTTATGGGCATTTACTTATTTATGAAATGAAAACGAGTTCTAAGCGGTAGTATTTTTTTTGCACAGATAACATCGAAAAGGATGAGTTGGCGTTATGTTGAATTCATGCAGACTTCAGCTTTATCGTGTATTTTAAAAAGCACAGTTACTTATGAACATTTTGGTGAAAGATTGGAAATGAGTTTTTTGGAAAAATAGGGAAAAAGCTCAAGTTATCGAATGTATAAAACATAGGAATCAGTAATTAAGAATCTTCAGAACTCTCATTTGGCGAAAATTGAATAGAGAATCTCTTGTTCCTTTTTTGAATTTTATATCCTATGCTTTAAATAATCGTACGTATATCTTTCAATCAATGTTAATATTTGCCGAAGTTGCTTGGAAATAACAACCGATTTAGAGGTGTTGCGAATTTAAATCTCCACCGACGGTTAGAGAGGAAATCGGAATTTCTAATGCATAGGAACAAGAATATTAGGTGAAGAAACATACTCACGGATTGGATTATACGAAAGGTATTTGAGCATTGAAATGGGAACTATAACTTTAAAGATGACCATCTAAAAATGTTTCATCCATGGTTGTCCGTTAAACATCCTACGGCACTTCTTGAAATCTGCCTTTTCTAACTTCAGCTGAAGAAAGTCGCGCATTTGGGTCATGTGTTCGCAGATTACGTCTCCAAAAACGACTCCATTTCACTCCGCAAAAAATCCTAGAAAATTTCGCCCGAGTTCTTATTCCGTTCGTCGCTCTTAATTCTTAAGCATAAAATAGCAGAAGGGAAATATGGGGGTTTCGGAAGTACGAGAAGAACGGAAGTCAATCCTCTTGAAAAGGAGAGATCAAGAGTATCCAAAGAATAGATCGATGTCAAGATCTGAGTTTTTTGAGAAGTTTTATCGAAAAAGCATCTTCAGTTAAGAGCTACCTGGCCTGGTGCCTATTTGTGGCTCTAGCGACAATAAATAAATATAATAATACATGTAACTTTGAATTGATAGGGAAATATAAAAGTCAAGGGTTTAATTATTAAATCTTAAGAAACTCCTTTTAATGTCTGATTCAAAGAATTATTTGTAAAAAACATAAAGGGTGGCTGTACTTCAAAATAAATAATCCTCCCGCAGTCGATTTTTACATCCATTTATAAAAATCTCCAGTAAAAATAAGCAAGCTCAATAACATCGCAACTTGAGCCGATCCACCGTATCGGACTTCATTGAAACAGCCATGGGACGAAGTAAAACGCTTCAGATCTACATTTCCGTACGATGGCCTGAGGAAAATTTACGAATAACATCCGAGAAGTGTTTACATTTTTCGGAACGACTGCACAAACTGTAGAGCGAATGTAGAAGGGCATTAACTGATGCCCGAATTTCAAATGTCAACGTCTTTGTTGGACTTCTCACTCTTCGTGTCCCAAAAGGTACTTAGGAGGACGATCACAAAACGGAGAGCAGAAGAAAAGAGTTAGTTAGCAATAAAAAAGAGTATTTTTCGTAGTATACTGCTTCAGATGCCTCAAAAATGCATTTGCATATACTTGTTCATTCAGAAAACATAAATCTTATTTTGCATCAAAACGAATCTAAAGGTAATGATTTATATCTTTTAGATGAGATAGAAAATAGATCTAGAATAGAAAGAGAAATTCCAAGGTTGTGAAAACATATCTAATTGGAATAAATAAATAAAGAAACGTTTGTAATGAAATGAGAATAATTTTCTCTTGTAGTGAAATTGATATAACAACGTGAGAAAGTATGAAAGATTAACCTTAAAAATATATTTTCCGTTTTTATCAAAGCAGTTTCGTAAGTGGAATCCACAACTCACACTTTAAATCGACGCAAAAATTAATCTAAATTCGTAATTTCCCCCCTCTCTTCCATGAATTCAACTCAACCTCAATTTTGCATGATATTCTTCTTTCTCGCATTGCGAGCGGTGGACTCCAGAGGTGAAACTCTTAGAAACGTAAATAAAGTTTCGCTTGGATCTTTGAGAGATACGTCCAAATCTTGTGAAGGTTTAATGAAGGTATCCAAATGCAAATAATTTCCATATAATCTCAAATAACTTTGCACTATAATATCTTGAGCTTCTCTAAATTAATTAAACTTCAATCAAATGAAATTATTTAAATGGACAAACGGCCGAACTAATGCATTTTTAGTTAAACTGTGGAAAATATGGTTTCTATTCTTCTTAATAAAATATTAATGAAAATCTTTCTTGATTCCAATTCCTTGTCTTAAAAATTATATCTACCAAAAACTACTACTACTAGTTTCTACTGAATGTGATAAATTTAAAATTTATATTAAACATTGAGTTACGGTAAAACATGGAAGATGGAATTCTGAATAGTATGCAAGTTATTTGCTTGGGTTTGAAAAATTTTAACTAATAGTACATGAAGTATGATGGATGATATGGAGTGTTACTCGATTCGATAACTGACTGTGCATCTGTTGTCTGGATTATGAGCACGGTAACAATGCGATTTAATATTAAATCAAATAAATTTAGAAAAATAATTGTTATGTAAAATGGAATTCATGGCTTAGTGATGAATTGCTCTAACCAGTTCAGCATTATACGATTGTTATTACCGTATTTCCCGGACTATAAGACGCACCTGGATTTTTCAGGTTAGAATTTACGAAAAAACAAAAATACTTGGATAATGCAGAAAAGAATTTAAATGATAAAATTTTACATAAAAACAGAACTTTAATATTAAAAAATTAATCAGCAAATATACCAGAGTTTATTCATCATAGAACCCCAGAAATTCCTTATCACTACTGCTAAAATCATGCGCGCAGATATTTTCTTGGGAGTCGTCACTTTCCACATACAAAATGTCATCTTCACTTCCATCGAGTGCATTGCTGATTCCACACTTTTTGAAAGACTTTATGATAGAGCAGCACCCATTACAAGATTAAACTAAACATGCTACATTGCATGCATTTCTGATTTATCCGAGAATTTTTTTGAAGGAATTTAGACATCGACATATTAAAACTTTATTTCTAACAACCTGGTCAAAAAACTACTATTATCAAATTTTTAATGAATTGAACTATTTTCAATGCCTGATACACCAAAAAATACTTCATGATATTTATTTATCCTATCAAAACGGTTGCTTTTTTATTCCTATTACGGTTATAACTTCGTCCTATTATAGGACGAAGTTATAACCGTGATATCCGTATACCATCGGCGCATAAGACGCAGGCTAATTTTGCAGCACATTTCGGAGAAAAAAGTGCGTCTCATCGGCCGGAAAATACGGTATAAGGTTTTCCAATCCAATCGCATCCAACGAAGCTTCTATGATGTATACATATTCCTATTGATACATTGCAAATGCACCATTCTCGTAAAGCACCATTTCGAGAACATTTGCAATCGATCGAAACACTCGGTAACGATCACGAATAGTGCATTCGGAAACATGAGTGCATTCAGCGCTCAATTAACGGCATTCGCAAATGCATTCGTCCAAATGTTTGCAACCGATAAACGATCGGACCAATTTAATGCGTGACCTTCCAAATCATGAAATTCACTCCCACAAAATCCCATTTCGATAAAAATGTACAGGAAAGTATAAAACTCGTATCCAAACTCTGCTTTCTTTGTTGAAGGTTCGGCAGATGAAGGCGGTGGCAATGTTCCGAGAAATAATAAAAAGCGAAAGGTATTTTTTCGGCGAAAAAAGAAAATTCTATTTGAAGCCCTTTTACGTCTCAACGCGAAGTCTCTGTTTGGCAAAAAAATTGGGAAAAATGTAAAATCTTTTCCGAAAAAAAGAGTGGAAATCGAATCTGCTAAAGGTACAAAGAGGAAAATTATTTCTCTCATCGTCCGCAGAATGAACTTTTAATTGGCACATGAAAATCGTCATAAAGAGATAAATTGTTCGATCGCTCAGAATCTTGTGGATACTAAATAGATTTGGTAAAAAAATATCATAAAATTTACGATATTCAAAAAAATTTTAATTTTGTATCTATTAGTTCAAGAATCCTGATCTATTTGATAAAAAGTCTGCTTTATCAAACTCTTAAATCATACCTGAAATAAGCAAGAAGCCTTCAGTATTTGGCTCATATCAAACGTCAAAGAACTTCCGCAAAATTTACCTCTATTCGCATTTTTAGTTTACAGTATAGATTCCTATATATGGCATACGAGTCTATTTGTAAAATTGTGTTTCATCTATTTTCATATCCTTATTTTCCCTCTAATGCAGCACATGTTCATCCAATGGTTCGTTTGTAAAGGACTCATTACATCCGCAGTCAAATCGTTAGCTTTGTAAACAGCGGAATGAGGTTTGAATCGAGTTCTTCGCGGGATCAATTCCTTTTAGCCCCATTCAGACTTCTATGTCTATATAAATACCCTGCAAGCCACCTTTCGGTGTGTGGCAGGGGGTGCATGCACCGTGAATTTACTTCCCTAGACGGTTATTTTCGCGTATTGTTCGAGGGAAAAACGAATTTTTAAATCGGTCGGTTTTCGCATCTATTTCCCTTATTTTATTCGCTCTATCTGATCGACCTATATAGCAGGGAGGGCGCATGATCTGTACTACGTCTTCCTTGAACGTTTCTTCTTTAAATCTGTTTAGCAAATCTAATCTACGCTTAGATCTTCTTAGTTCTAACGGTTCCCATCCCGCATCCTTGAGCAATTTAGTTACGCTAATCGATTTATCGTAGCAATTTTTAACAAAACGTATCGCCTTACGTTGGACCTTTTCTAATTCTCTTATATTGCTTTTATCGGCAGGATCCCATACACTACAAGCATACTCGAGGTGTGGTCTGACTTGCGCAAATTAACATCGCTCGCGAACTTTTTCTACGCTTTTACCGACTATCCTCTTAACGAAATCGAGTTTCTTTAAAGCTTTACCACATGTATTACGGATGTGGGTATTCCATGATATTATTATATGTTATTCGTCAAGGTTAATATTTAACTCTAATTCCCAATTTTTGCACCAGGCCATTATATTATCTAAATCATTCCTAAGTGCTAATCACTGCTAGCTATTTCCCAGTAGATAACTGTATCGTCCGCAAATATCCTAACCTTGATATCAATTTCTCTGCTGAGGTCGTTAATATATATATTAAAAATAGGAGTGGGCCGATTACGCTACCCTGTGGAACGCCTGAGGTTACCTCTACTACGTTTGAGCAAATACCGTCAAGCACTACTCGTTGTTTCCTATCGTTTAGGAAGTGTTCTATCCACTCTAATACTTGAGAATTGATCCCCGCGATTTTTAATTTATGCGATAATTTGTGGTGAGGTACCTTATCGAAGGCTTTACGGAAGTCTAGGAATATAGCATCGACCTGTCTTTTGTTTTCCGCAGATTTCAGAATATTGTGTACTAGTAAGGCGAGCTGCGTCTCGCAAGATCGCGTTTTTCTAAAACCATGTTGATTTCTAGCAAAGAAATTGGTCGCTTCTAGATAGCCCATTAAGGAGCTAGTAATAATATGCTCCAATAATATACCGCTTAGTGATGTTAATGAGATGGACCTGATCTCGGATCCGCATCCTCGGAACGCTCTCGTTTCCTCGGAAGATTTATGCCAAAGGCAGCTGCCATCGCTATCGATGAAAAGCGCGAGGAAGTGGACAGGGATTGAAATGTTATCTTCGGGGTGAGAATGCGGTGACACACGGATAACGTATATTTAATTCCGAAAGCGACGGAGAGGCTTTAGGAAGTGCATGGGGTTGCGATGTAAACAGTGCCCGTGGCTTTCATTGTGCGCCTAGGAAAAGAACCCCTCACAGCAAACAGAGCGACGTTTGCAACGACACAAGTTTGTCGAGATACGGATTTCATAAAAGATGTTTATTTGGCAAGGAAATACAGAAAAAATATGTTTTATTTGTTTTCGTATTGCTTGTGAAAGCTGTTCAGAGTGATGTTTCCATCTAAGAGCGCAATAATTATCTGTAAAGGAAATGAACCGCTTCTCATTTCAAAAGGCCAAGTAATCAGGCATTCGGAATGTCTGTCAGTTATTGATTGATGTTCACTTTCAGAAATATCAATTATCAACAGAATATACTTTAACGAGAAAATTTATAATGCTGGTATTGAATTTATATTTCGGTGTAATCAGTTTGGTCCCGGACAATGAATTCCAAAAACTGGAAGTTCTACGTCATTTTCTTTTTAGAGTCAAAATTTGCTTTCTAAAGTATGCCTTTTCATTTTGCACTATCGTGTAAAAGGATTGTTACTTTGAATTCACCAATAGACGCTTTTGGAGACGAAGATAAATATTTCGTCGTCGGGAGCAATTCCGAGGTAACGAATAAAAAGATTGCGTTCATCTCTTAAATCAGCTTATAAATCCTCCGCGTCAGACGAGCATTTCCCTCAGCCATAAATTTCACCTCTCTTTCGATTTCGCAAGATGGGAATAATTTTCAATTTAGGCCACCGGCGCTCGCGATCTCCGTCTCCCCGCAATCCACCGCTCGATTTCCGCCTCCGATTGACGCCGACGCTCCGATGAAAGCACTTTCCCGATAAAACAATGAACGAGTGGTCGACATGTTTACGAGTTACAAACCAAAAAGATTATCATTGTGTCGAGATTCCTTCAGAATTCCCGAATCATGATATAAAAATGGAAACAAAACACTCTCGTTAAGGCATCTTAAAAGCTGAAAATATCGTTACAAATAGCCAAAAAATAAGATTAACATTCGTAAAATGCCTAATGCGTGGTAAGAGAATAAAATAAATGTTTGTAGCTATTTCGCGTTGCGTCGGCAATTAGAACGGCTCAATCCCAATAGAAAATTTAAAATGATTACATTGTTATGACAAAATGCACGAAATGATGTATAAAGTGAATGAGAAGGAAGTATAATATAAGCCTGTATCACTCTTAAGACCCTTGCCTAAAAATGTAATATCTTTCAAAAAGAAATGCTCCAAAATTTTGTAGAATTAATGTATGTATACTATAAGGGTATTGAAGATGTTGCAATGTGGGGACTTCTGGACGAAGTAAGGGATTGCTTGACAGGGCGATGTACGGTGGGGTTTCACCCCGAGACCGCTACGGTAGCCGTGAAGGCCTGTCATGAACCCCGAAAAACTCCAGTAAAGACTGTTAGGTATAGTGTTTAAATTTATTTAGTTGTATGTATTTAAGGAATTGTCATTTTACTTTAGATTATGTTTTCAATTTATGTATCATAGTATTTATTTTTGCGAATATTGTATATTAGTTGTATATATATAGATGTAGAAATAACTGCCACCAGGCTTACAGCCTACTAGCAGTTTAAATCTTATAATAATAATAATAATTCTATCTCGGTTAAGTGTACTTCATATTCCTTTTTGAGATATCGAGTCTACTAAATGTAAGAAGTAAAGCCAAGTCCTTCGTAATTCGGATAAGTAACGCTCATATTCCTTTTACTGCGTTATTTTCGAGATTTATTTCTTTTTTCCTTGAAAATAGATTCCATTTTTCAAATGAAAGTTGAAGTGATGGATAATGAAAAATGCTTCGCCTTGAGGCTTAGCGTATCCTGACACGGAGTATGTGATATCCATCAGATTCGCCGCTGAGTAAAAGTTTGCCTTCTTTCGGATCATCTGATTTATAGAAGAGAATTTTCGGTAGTTGATTCAGTTATAAGATTTTTATTAAAATAAAATTATTTATAGAAAATTATTATCATTCTTGATCACAAATATATTTCCCAATTATGTCGCACGATCAGCTGTGAAAATATTTTAATCTCCTGCTTAGAATAGTTTATTTCAATTTTAATGAGATAATTCTGACTTACTAATTTCCATTCGGAAGATTTTTATTATATTTGTACATCATAAACCTTTGAATACTTTTAGGTTAGAAGATTGCTAGACGTTCTGCACTTCATTGGGAAAATCTCTTGAGCATTTACCTTAATTAATCCTTTCACAAGGATTCAAAAAACTGTTTTATTCGTTAGTGAAAAGGAACTAATTCGAGAAGAATCCTCAAACGATTATCAGAAAATTCTCTCACCGAACACAGAATATGCTTTTCATCTTTTTACTTCGATGAATCAGAAAATAAAAAATCTTCGCAACAGCGCTTCTCGAAATTGCCTTCAATATAAGTGAAGAGCACAAAGGTAATTGAGGAATTTCCGTGGAAATGTATATCAACGAAAGAAAATACTCTTCTAAATGTTCGTTTAGGTCGAATCCGACAACTGACCATTTGGTTTTGGGCAATTCTTTAAACAAGAGGAGTAATTCGGTCATTGCCACTTTTTACGGCCGAACGAAATAAAATAATTCATACACAATAAATATATATTATCTTCAGTACATAAAGTCAATCAAGTTAATATTAAAATAAGGAATCATAAAAATTTCATCGCCAATTATGGAAGAGAAACATAAGAAATTTGAATAATTAAAAAAAGAAACGATCCACTTGAAATTTAAATCTTTAACGAAGTGAAAGGAACATATATTTCTTAAATTTAATCGAAATATCTAACTATGTATTGAAAAAACATAATTCGATTATAACAGAAGGCGTTTTTTGAAAATTAATCATAAAATAAAGCAATTGACATTTTCATTCAGTTAAATTAAGGCAAAAGCATAAATTTGTAGCATCAAAAATATACTAAGATATAATATAAAGTGATTGCTGTTTAATGCAAACATTTTCTTGCTACAATCATTCATTATATCTTGAATTATCTATCGGGGGATCTTTTAGAATAATTCGTTTATTTCAAAGTAGGTTGAAATTTAACACATCCTCTTTTGACATTTGCAGCACATTCACATCAATCGGCTGTTGTGATTGAGAATGAATTGCTTCTTTAACAGGCAATCTATCGCGTCTTTTTTAGTTAGTCAACGAAGAACTCTAAGCTACTAAAAATACCTGAATCCAAAAACATAAACCGCATGTTTTTATGTTGGAGGAACGTGTCATATTTTTAGATTATTGTTAAAATCTCAAATATAATCGCTTTCCTTTCCCGTACAAGATATTAAGTGATTCTATTTAGCTTCAAAATTCACATTACTTAACGAAAATATTTTTCTCTGAATCCTCCTTAATAGTTAATTTTTTTAACCTTTTGGCAATTCAAGATCTATAGATTAGATTCGAACTTTTCGTTTGACGATTGTCTTAAATTATTATGGCTTTCAATAACTTGAATAATGCCATTTTCTTCTAACTAGTCAGATTCTTTAACTTAATTAGCCAAAACAATGGCCAATTAGATTCACTTGAAGATGCTATCACAAAAGGTTTACTCGATGGGATTTAGGATTGATATACCGTCATCAATAAGAAAATAATACAACTTAAGGGGTACTTCAAGATTTTATGATAATTGGATATGGTATTAATAATGTGAGTTAAGAATAATAAAAATACCCATTAAAATACAAATGATAATTATTTTATTTTAGATATATCCAATAGCAGTGTCTAACATTGGGTACATGAAAAGAAAAAGCACTCATGACGTTCGAACGATACCTCCAAAGGAGTTAATATCGTGGAAATAACAAACATAGCGTTCGTCGAAGGGATATATTTATAAAGGTGAGCAATTCGTGTGGGAAAATGTATTCGCGGCGTCAAAAGAATCCTCGAGAGCTCTTCATGGATGCAATTTTGCTTCTCATCCTCTAATTGGTTTGGACGTTGGTTAATTAAGAGAAATGTAGGTCGCCGTGCGTCGAATGAGGGGACTTATTAGCTCGATAATAGCGATTCGAGTGACGAACAAAAAAGGCATCCTGAAGACTTCGCAAGAAGATTAACTGTTTACAAACCTCCACTTCTCCCGGCGAAGATGACGGTGTGATGAGCGAATCCGATGATGCATAAATTTCTTGCGAATTACATCCATTCATTATCTTAGTGTGATAGAAGCGAAGATAAGCACACGCCTTTATTCGTTCGAGTATCATCTCAACTTGATCTCAAGAGACATTTTATTCGACACCGTTTCAAATTAGCGTCACATAAGAGCGGGGATGAACAAAACGAGAACGTGCAAGAAACAGTTCTTTTTTATTAATGAAGGAACTTCTATACAACCTCACGATTAAATATCATATTGTTTAGAGTCTTCTTATTATTATGTAATTCGATTTTTCCCATTTTAAAATATAATTTTGTAATAAATTAAAATTAAATATGTATTACTGTTCTTTGCTTCATTTTTAGTATAAAAAATAACAAATGAATGTTATAAGAATGAAATTCAACATCGGAAAAGTATTTATTACACTTTCTCAGTTGATTAAAGAGGATTATTGGTACGTAAATACCCCTTCGATGTAGACCACCCAACTTACAAACAGCTTCCCTTGAGTGTTGGGGCATTTCTGTCATCCTTATTCTATGGCTTTCTATAAAGTTACGGTCATTTACACTCCATTACTTTTCCCGTTATACGAAGTGTATTCTGTGCTTCTGAACGAAAAAATCAGAGGACATAACATTTTATAAGTGCTTTTCCAATATTGTAGAAATGGATTTGTTGATTTTCCGTTGAATACTGAAAATTCTTAAAATTAAAGGACTCGTCCGTAACAATGAGCTTCAACAATAAAAAACCCTTTTTCATATTAATTTTTGACAAACTCTTACTTTGTATTATTGTGAATAAGCACCGATTTATTATTCTTTTGGATAACATAAAGAAATAAAGTTGTAAATAACTTTCCGATGTATAAGTAGTTAGGAATTAAGTATCTCAATCCGGCATTCTTTAGTATATATAACCATGCTTATGTTCTCGAAGATGTTTACAATTATGAAATATTAAAGATATCTGTAAGTCCAGTTTTCTCAATTGAATGAAACATTCACCAAATGACTGTTTTAGAGGTTATTTCTATAAAACGCGTGTCGATGGTTTAAGATTCCACGAATTAATCCATCTTTTTTCCTTTACTAAACATTTGATTGACTCAAAATAGGATTCCCCTGCTACTCTTTACTCTGCTGCTATTTTACTGCTCACACATTTGTGTATCAAGTTTGAACAGTAAAATTTATAATAACACGTAATAAATAAGCATTATTTATCGATCCAGAAAACTTTCATAAAGTATAAACTAACTAAATATCAATTCCACTAAACGTGCAAATGATGTATTCAAACTAAATGAGAGCTTCTGATGTATAATCGTAGCACATTCACGTTTCGCAGTACATAGAGACGAGGTCACATTATCTCCTGGACGACAGCTGTCCTTGCAACGATAACCGATTCAAAACATCTCCTGCGAACCAATGGCAGAGCATCTGTAACACGCACTCGGGCGGATAATGACGATTTATGACAACCGCAGCGGTACTTTAGCGGCCCTCCCTCAACCTGCTGCTTTGGAGATATGCACAGTGCCAATAGCACACCTTTGGATCTCTCCCGAAACTGTTTTGGATGAGCAAACTCAGAAGCTATCTTTTGCTCCTTATGACGAAAAAGAATATTAGCCAAGTAAGACTACTCGACAAGGATCGACCCGTTCAATGGGATTGCTTTTCACAGCACTGAAGAGAGGAATGGAAATCTTATTCCGCGAAAAGAAAGTGTCAACAGTTATTTCATCCGACTTTTATCGGCAAGAATTCATTCGAGATTTATATTCTCTCGTTTATCATTTGTGTTTTAAGTAAATAAAGAGCAGTAAAGGAGCTCCGTTTCATGATTAAAAGAAATCAAATGAATAGTTTTTCTATGGATGAGAAGTACAACTGTCTTCCATGCCATATGATCTCCAAGGAACAATCTTATTCTTATTTTAACTTGCTATCACTTAGCAACGTTATCGCAAATCAAATAATGTTTGGATGATTTCTGAAACCTAAATTTCTTTTGGATACACAACCCCCAACTTCTTCCTTTGAAACTGATATCTTTTCAATAATTGTTGGAGCGTTTATCTCGATTTCATCTATCGATGGAGTTACAACATACAGTAATGAGAATAACACAATTTTCCGAATTTTCCATCAGTATAGCTTAAAACAACATTTAATGTTCATTTCCTCGTTCTTTCAGGAATAAATTGCAGCTGTACAATATTTTTCTACGACATAATTCAATGCACATTAGAGCATACATTTGACAAACTTCCTGCTCATCCTCTGATCTCTCAGTCTTTGGAGTTACAGTAAAGGATCTTTTAAATTGATTCTTCTCGGTACTTGATTCTATTGTATTTGAACATCACATCAAATTTATGTTCTATAAATATGTATCTATGATATTATTGTGTCATAAACACTGCCCATTTTATAAGGCAGTATATCCTACGATTAATATCCAACGTAATTAAGAAGTAATTCGATATATGAGTGTAATTCGTTAGATTTTCATACCGAAGAGTGATTCTCTGAACTTTCGTCGTTAAAATGATACGCGCGGCTGAAGCGCCCTCATATCGATTTTAGGCGCTCCTCGTTTGATGTTTTGTTTCCATATCCATCGCCTCAAAAGGGAGGGGTTGCTTACTTTTCACGGGTAACTTAGGTCAAAACTCCCTCAAAGCATTTAGTTGTTATTATAATTTAATTGATATGTTAACGTAAAAGATGATTAGTGATATTGCAATAATTACAATTTTTTAGTTATTCCGCTTCGTTGCAAAATTTAGTATAGAATTACTTAAAAATATTATACTAAACAATATTACGATCCATCAGCATCTAATTGCTTACTGTTGATACTTTATATGTTGATCTATTATAGAAAACTATTTTAGATGACCGGTTAGTTTTAACTCAGTCATTGTATACTGTTGGACTTATAACGCATTACCTATCAATATTATCGTATGAGTAGTTCGCTATTCATGCAAAAGAATCTTCTCTTGAACGCGAAGAATTTAACAGATATTTCTGAAATTGAAATTATTTATGCATTTAGAAATTTTATCTTGTTAGATGCAAATATTTTACGTGAGAAATATCCTTGGGATGGCTCAATTTCCTGATCAAAAAAGAGATAAGAGTCCCCTATTTTGCGTGTACACGCAATGCATATATAGAGGTAATATTCGAGATCAAACTAGAGGAGTAAATATTTCATCTTCTGGAATCGTATCGGAATGCAGCACAGCGATATCTGCAACAGATGTACTCTATTCATTCCTGGATAGCGTCTCATTACTCGCCATTGATGTTTACGAGAGATATATTTCAAAGCGTGTCTCGGAATGTATATTGGTTTGCTGGTTCTATGAATCGAGTTATTGCTCTCATAAAACATGATGAGTGATTTTTCATTTTCTTCATCGAATTCATTCAACCATTTTTAACAGCGAATTTTTGGACCAAAATACTATTTACATCCCTGCATATCATAACGTTTCCTTATTAACATATCTTAAAACGTGCTACGTTTATAATTTATACTTTTGGAAGCTAATTAAGTATCCGCCACATATTTGTATTCTGATGACTGCAAGAGATATGTACAATTTTTTACACCAAAGAAGGAAATAACGAACTCCGTATGCCATGTAATACACGAAATGTGCACCTCCTGCATAAATAAGACCAGAAATAAACCATTCCTATCTCAAATTGTTATCGTAACTCTGGGCGCAGTTGTTGTGGTAACCCCTCCATTTTTAACCCCCGCAATCCAACTTATTCCACCTCATCTTCCAATCTTTCTTTCCCCGTCGGTTCCTGAGTAATTTGAAAAGTAAATTGAGCAGTGGTTGCGTCACGAGGAAGGGTATGAAGTTGGATAACGAATAGAGGGAGAAAGGGAAAAGTTTTGCCCGAAATTTCGGAAAATTCCCACAGCGGTGGTTTGATATCTCCAGGAGATGATTTCATTTACTTTGGCGATTCCATTTCTCCTTTTTTTTAATTTCCCTTTTGAGAATTCTCGATGATTCTATCTTTTCATGCGGTTTAATTTTTTAAATCCCGATATCATTATATTATGAACGCATCCTGTTCACTCTTCTTTAAGATATGGTCGTTTATTAGCAAATCGCTATGAATGTCTAATCTTAAAGAATAATTGTCTGGTGGAACTGTTTTTTAATAAATCAATTCATTGGAAATCACTATTCGATCTATTCATGTACAATTGAATTATCCTATCAAGTAACAACGAATTCAAATATTTAGCCAAAGTACACAGACGTACGATGACTTTCGAACAAACTTCCGCTTTTATAAGTCGTATCAAGAAACGGCAAAATTCAAATCGTGCCTCAATTTCAATCTATTTAGTGTTTTCAGAAGTAAGAGGAAATATATAAACAGTGAAAATTACAATGGATCTAAATCAGGATTACCTTATTGAGTAAAAGAGTAATCAAACCTGCTGCTATTAGTTTGAATTCATTTCGAGTCTGATTAAGTATAAATTCAGGTATCTATGGACGAAAGTTTTAAAAGACCTTTTTCAGCTATTTCTTTAATCCTTTCAAGCATTTTTGTACATGATATTTTTAGAAACAAACTTATTTGTTTGCTAGTTATTCTTTTAACGAGCGAAAAATACTGAGTGGGACGGAAGTCGATAAGTGTAACATTTTCCTTTTGTATTCCCTCTTCTAATATTGGCTTTTAAGCAGTTATATCCCATTCTCATGAATTCTTTCTGCGATTGGCTTCCTTCATCATTGGACGTTTATCTGCATTCCGATTTCGACACTTCCATTCGATTCTTTATCGATCAATCGACTTAATCTTCGATCTATTATATGTAATCGATCTTGATCTCCCGGGGTATTGGTTAGATAACGATCATTTGTAAGTTTTATCGAGATATATCGATTGGATTTCGATAGAGCATTCGAGGCTAAAAAAATATATCGATTTAGGCCAATTGATATCGATCATACGCTATTCCGTCCAAAAATCTCCCAAGAGTCAGCAAACAAATCTGAGCGAAAGAAATAGAGAGATAAAAAAGAACAAAATGGCGATAAATCCGAGTCGAATTCAATCAAAACCTTTTTTATCTCCGCTTATCGAAGCAGACGAAAGAGAAAAGGGTGCAGCAGATGGAATGTGACGGAAGAGAATCCGTTAGAACAAAAATCAATGGAAAACAGGAGCAATTGAAAACGGGGATTAAAAAAGGTCCTCTGGTTATTTTAAATGTTATAATACCACCAATTAATCGTTCATTCACCATTTTAATTATGACCTCGTTTACAATTCGTCACTTATAAGCATATTTGTATCGGACTAAATAAGTTAATGATTAACCCCCGGTTTCTCTTATCTATCCCCCAACAAAATAAAAGTTTCTAAATAAAATGCAACCCCGTTGCATTAAAAAATTTACATTCTGTTATGGTTTTTGTGGAATAATAAATTTGTTCAATACTTAAATCCTATTATTTCAAGTTTAATAGAGATTTAATTACTTTCGTAAGAATAAGATAAAAATAGAACTTCTTTTAAATTTAGTATTATGATCGGTGATAGTTCACGGAGAAAGTGGATATACTACACATAATTTAATAACGATTGCTCTTGTATCAAATACTATTATTATGATTGGAAAGCAATTAATTGTATTAGATCCTTTAGCATTTAAATCCATCCATAGAAATAAGGTTAGAAATAGCAATTTCTGATTATTCAAAATTCTATAATTCAGATCCTTTTTAAAATTTCCTTACACCTATTGCAAAATATATATTTTATAAATTCTAGATACTTTGAACGCTGAGGGGCTAAAAATAGACGCTGTATCAAAGATAGTTTTTTGCAAATATAGAGTATAGGGACAATTTTTTTAAGAGTCATAATACTTTACGAAGATTCTATCAGAAAATTCGTTTTAAGTAATCGATTCAAATGAAATCTATAGGGGAAAGGAAATGCAAAAAAGACGAAAAATTATAGTAGCGATAATGAAAGTTCTTCTGGTGATTTGGGTTGATTTTGGAAGTGAAAGTGGAATGAATAGCGAGTTTTGACAAGATACAGAAGGTTTGATGAGCGAATAGAACAGGATTGATGGAAGAACTAAAGGGAATTGGAGAAGTGTAAATGGAAGAAGGGAAAACAGTAGATAATGCTAAATCAGGAGGATATTGAAGTAAATAAATGAAAAAATATCTCACTTAATTTTTCTTCAGCAAACTAAAAACCATCATTTTTTTCACAAGATTTAATGCCAATTATCTATAACCTTTCCTTTGATACGAGGTTCATTTCGGATAGAGACATTCGTAAAAATTTCAATTTCCACGCTTTGATGATGAGAACATTAGGTATGCGATCGTACAATGGAGAAAACAACAGAAATCTTAAGAGGAAATCGATGGGCCAATTGTATTTCGCAGATTAGAAGCATCGTTTCAACCTTTCATATATCCGACGCATTAGTGAAAGATGGCGGCAAATCCTCAGAAAACTAGCTTTTCCCCTTTCACCGCTTCAGAATGAATCGTGTGCCTCAGAAAAAAGGTTTTATTAATCAGAGATACCACGTGGATCAAACCAAAGGTGGCGTTATTTTAACTTAAGGCTAACATTTCGTATTTCAGAACGGCATCAGAGAGTTAGTTTCAACTAAGACTTATTACTTTATAAACATATAAGGTCAGAAACGTACATCCAAATGAAAGATTCTTTGCTAAATAAATATTTTTCTACTCCTAATCTTGACTCTTACTTAGAAAACTTAACCTCACCTGATGATGTCATTCTGCCGGTCGTGTGAATATTGAAATATACAGTGGAAACAACTAAGTTCTTGCTTATCATTTTCTTATATTCCTTAATTAATTATTAATTAATCCTATTATACATACCCTCACTTTTTTAATATACCTCAAATACGCTTTAATGTTCACATTACTCTTGCCGGATTTTTTTGCTGTCGAAGTATGTATTATATTGGGTTGTCTTGAAAGTAATTTCGTTTTCTTGGTGGAACACTACACCCTTCCTGTTTATTAATTCTGGCCTCTTCTGTTTAATCATTAAATTTGTCCAGATGATGACAATAGACTTCCGAATTAATAATAGTGTTGTCTGGTAGAAGCTCAAAAAGAACAATTCATTTGAAATCACACCAAACGGACAGCATCACCTCTTTTTGGTGAATGTTGGCTTTTGAAACGCTTTGAGCCGGTTCATATTTTCTGCTCCATGACCTCTTGCGTTTCACAGTGTTGTATACGACCCATTTTTCGTCCCCAGAAATAATCCGCTTCAAAAATGGATCATTTACCTGACGTTTGAGGAGCGAATCACACACGTCAACGCGACGACAAAATTTCGCTCCGTAAGAACATGGGGCACCCACACATCGAGCTTCGAGGTTAAGCCCAGGCCTTTCAAGTGGCCATAAACAGTCGAATTCGACAAATTTAGCCTCTCACAGATCTCTTGTGTGGTTATTCGCCGATTTACATCAACTAATGCCTTGTCTTGTCTTTATTAGTATCAACTGGCCTTCCCGAACGCGGTGCATCTTCGACATCAAAATTACACCGGATCGAAACTTTGCAAACCAAGTCTTTTATTCGGCAAGTACCAAATTCTTCCATATTTTAATTAGTGTTCAAATTCTATTTTATCTTACCGTTTACAATTTACATATATAAGAATATTATATTCATGAACATAAACGAAAAATAATACTCATGATTCCACAGAAATTATCCCATTCAACTTTGAATGAGGTTCACGTACTTTTTTATATATGTGGTGATTTTATATTCTATTCATAAGTTTTCATAAGAAATATTTCGTTCAGCATAAGGACTTATTCTAAGAATTAATTGAAGGTATATGAAACGAAATCTCAAAAGTTGGCTTGAGAGAACATTTATGTCGTCCCACTCAATTATACCCATTCAATAAAAATTATACATCTATTTGACGTTTTTGTGTGTATTGCCCATAATTTATTGGAAAGATTGACTCATCAAGTGGACAAATCAAAATAGATAATCTTTAAGTTGATTTCATTTTAAGGATAAAATTACTCAGTATAAGATGTTATTCTTCCTTTTGTCCGATTCCGATTTTGCGAAACTCAGTATTGAGAGGTATTATTTTTATTTATAATGAAAAACCTCTGTAATTTCAAAAGAAAATTTGCTTTACTGGCGACCGGTTTCCTAACGTTAAACCATATCCTCAGACTGAAATTTAATGTAATTTAACATAACGAAACTGGTCGCAAGTAAAGCAAAATTTCTGTGGAAATTGCAGAGGTTTTCCAATATACCATGGCTTTCCCAAAGTCAAGCATTCTCATATTGATTTCATTATTTTTATTTATTTTAATTAACTACAAAGTGAGAAATATTCACCATGTTTTTTAAAATGTAACTTAATTTACGTAACGTTCAGCGTAAATCAGTTGATTCTATAGAAATCTTCTTATTTTCTCAGATCCACTTTTACGTCTTTATCCTTTGGTAGAATAACTAATGAAAATCCGCAGCATTTGAGTCTGAAATTCCGTGGATAGAGAAAAGGTTTTATCTGATATTTTAATGTTTTTCGCTTAGAGGTCGAAAATGAGATTTCAACTGAAGGCAAATGGCAGTGAATGCAAGGAATCCATGTCGAAAGTACATTTCTTGTTTAATTGTAAATTGCTGATGATTTTATATGGAATACTTTTAATTCCCCTGCGATTGTCGCTGCGACTACTCAATTTAATATATTTGTACCAATATACCAGTTAACTTTCGGAATTTTTACCTGGAAAAGATTTTTGGTATAAAGTTTATCTAACTTATAGCTTCTAACTGCGAGATAAACAAAATTTCTTGTATAATTCGTGCTCGAACGTTTAGCATCGTCTACAATTAACATGTACATTGAAGAATCTTTTATATTTTAAATCTAAATTTGGAAATAAACTCAAATTAAAACTTTATGAGACACAATTGAATTTGTCGCCGAATAGATTTCCTAAGTACGCTCTTGATATTTATCCATTAATATGCGAAATTAACAGTCGTAATCATCAAATGAATGAACGCTATACTCGTATTTAAACTTTTTATTATTCAGAATTCTTCAGGAGCTCTTTGAATACTTTTCATCAGTATTATTAAAATCTGAATATATATTCCTCATAAATCTGTAACTGACAAAAATAATTTACTTTTTGTAACGATTTATGTGGTACTAATTGAATATTCAATTGTAAGAAAATAGAAAATCATGGCATTTGTGTAAAATAAAATGAGGAATAGAATTGGATGGAAGTGCTTACAACGGCAAACACGTGAAAAGGGGAAAGCACAAAACTGGGATGAATGCAGTGAATAAGCGTTCTTGGAGGGGCTGAAGAAGGTGCAATCCATTGGAACTATTCTCGTGTACGACATCCCGTGCACACCCTCCCAACGGTCCATTACGTTTTAAACTCCATTAAGAAGAAAGCATAAATTTAAGAAGGGAAATTTTGAATGCATTCGCTCCCCCAACATTATGTTCATTCTGAGTCGTTATTAATGGAGACGGAAGCATTCCTATCACAATAACTTTTACCTACATTATGTGCAAATTCCTCTTCACTACGTATAAAAAGTTTATTGCTATAAACTTAAATACTATGAAATTCCACCAGTTATCCTTTGAACAATTTGAGTTTATTCTTCACAACGTATTTTACTTTGAAAGTTATTTACTCTCACCTGTGCATCTTAGAATCATATTTATTCTATTTTATGAGAAATTGAGATCATTCACCTAATATCATACCCTTTCTAAAAACTTTTAATCCCTTCATAATCGAACTAAGCCAAATTAAAGTATAGATGTAAGTAGCCACAACTTTTGCTTATCAGGACAATTGCCCATCTTTTGGTATCAATTAAATTTATAGGGGTTAAATATCGAAACAAACTAAAATTAATAATACCATAAAACATCGAACTAGATTTATATATGAAATGATTCTAATATATGTTCGATGAAATTCGATGTCAGAAATTGGAACCCGCTTATGGAACTAAGTATTAAGTAATGTGAGAACAAGAGTGATAACAGGATAAAGCGCTATACTTACATCCTTTCTGGTACATTGGGTAACGTTTATTTACGTAAGTGCACAGATCTGAAAATATAATGCTGTAGAACATGTCTGCAAAAAGTATTTTCCTTTGAAAAACGCACGTTAAGTTTTGTAGGTGTTGTTACTGAACTATATTAAGATGAATTTTGCCGAATTGACCAGATCCCTTAAAACGTGTAGGAAAAATTTCAAGTTCATAGCACTATATCCGACAAAGGATTCATCCACGCCATGTAGCTGAGTGTTATTGGTGAAATACTTTCATGCCTGATAGAAATCTATAGTAACACACATATGAGCTAAGAAAAAGGGAACGACGTTATTTTAATATACTAAATTCACACTCAATTCTTTATGTTTACACTTCAACAAACTGTATCTCACAAGTGTAACTGTGAGATTTTCAGTTCGGCAACTCCAGGTAATCAGGTATTTTATCACGGCTTCGCGGTGAATTAAAATGCAACTGCGATGGGTTATTTCCTCAGAATAGATGTCATTGCCATGTTCAATGCGTTGGAAGCTGCGTTCCCCAAGAAAAAATGAACCACGGATTCCCAATCTGGGCTTTGTTGTGCAAAATGCCTTTCGAAAAACACGTTTGCGGGAGATAAACGGAGGGAAATGCGAAGCGAATGTGGAGAATCAATTAGAGACGATTAAAAAGCGGGTGTACATTTATGAGGCGTCTTTCTAAAACGAGGGCGCATACTCAGGCAATGGGCGAAAGTTTGGTATGAACAGCTTTTTGAATAGAGACTAAAACGACTGAGGGAAACATGCAATGGAATCACAATACGATGAAAAAATATATATGTACGCTCTAAAATATCAGTTAAATACCAATCTCGAGTCTTAGGTTATGGGTCTACTCCTCATTACCGACGATCATTTCCACGACGCTCGGTTCCCCGACGCTCAACTGACCGACGGACCGCTCGCACGACAGCTCACTTTACCGACAGCTCACTCTCACGACAGCTCACTTTGCCGACAGCTCACTCTCACGAAAGCTCACTTTACCGACAAAAAACTGACCGACAACTCGCTTCAATAAAATTATTTATGTCCCGAATGAGTGGATTTTGTATCTGCCTTTATATTTTTAGAAAGAGCAAAGATTTAACAAGTTTCTTTATTTTCTTATTCACTCTCCCAAACCTTAGTTTAGATTTTATATAGATTTTTATCGCTTCGTTATTAGTAATTGCTCGTCTGCTATATCATATCCGCTCGTATCGACCACTTCTGCATATCTCCCTAAGCTACAGGCACTTGAGCACACACTTACTAAGGCACGTGTGGACACGCGTAAGGTCGTGACAAAGGCGCGTTTTTTGTGCCGACCTTCTGCACGGATTTAACGCTCGAGTTAATCTCCTAGGATACGCTTTTCTCTCCATCGCAACGATGGGCTCAGATTCACTCTTAAGGAACGGTTTTTTAAATCGAAAGAAATTTTTTTTCGAAATTTACTTACGATAACTGATTGCTTTAACTTAGACCGTTGAAAATGATAATGTGACTCTCCTTCTGAATATTCTTCGCAAAAGAAAGAGCGAAGAGCATCTTGTTAGCATTTGAATTGAGAGGAGGAAAGAGACGCGTATGAAAGCCGCAATTCGGAATTGAAGTTCTCGGAATGTTTTCTTAACTTAGTTGCACCAGATGCTGTTCTTCAAGAGGCGTTTCTGCCAGAAATGAGTCGGAATCTTCATGAACAACATTCCAATGTGACGCCAAACAGCAAATATCCTTTTGAGAAATTCTCTTCAGAAAATTATAACTCTAACTTTCCATGTTTCGTGAATATTTTAATTATATATTCTATTCTCCTAGAAAACCTTATAATAGTAATAGATCCCAAAGAAAATTCAAAATCTATCGCAATATATTCAAATAAAGGTTTCACTTCCCTCGAATCTTCAAATTTAAAAAAAAAATCAAAAGCATCATAATCTTTTCAATCCATTTATAAACGATTTATATAAGTTTACGACTTCTCACGCTAATCCCTTTTGTTCAGCATTATCTTTGCATGAATGCATCGTCATTTTTTCTTTTTTTCGCTTTATCGTTGGAGGTACCTAACTTTATGTGCCGAAACGTAAAGTGAATACTTTATTTTTAGTTTTGCACTATTAAAAATTAATTTTCATAACTTATTTTGTACTAAATATGTATCTTGAATGTTAAATCTTTGTTTTAATAGGTGGGAATCGATTGTATAACTAAGAATACTTCATTCTAAGCATTAACATAGTCACACACTCGTTCTTCAGTAGATTTGTTGAAAATAAAATTCCCCGTTATACTTCTTAAATTCCACACACTTCTTATATTGTTATTGGAGTCCTAACATGTATTTATTTCCGTCATTCTCAATTGTGGCTCTAATTACGAATAACGCATTCTTATAGAGATTTTCCTCTGAATTCTCTTCCTTTTTGCCAAATGGTGAAAACCGAATTATTAATAAACCTCCGAAAGGATACCATTTAAAAGTACCTAACTTCCCCTCAAATGCCAAAATAGAGATTTAGAAATAAGAATATCGTATTTCTTTATTACCTGTGAATATTTTTAAGAAGCGTTTCTTTACTCATGAATAAGTCTTTTGCTCAATTGTTTTTCCTCGAGACTCAATTTATAATTCCTTGGAGATCCCGTTAATATTTCAAGACCCTTTCGACTCAAGGCGCCTACATTATTTAGACTTAAGGCCTTTTTTGATTCCTCTTTCGTGTAAATATTTGCGCTCTTCGAACGAACGAAAGGAGTGTGATGAACATAATTCATGTTTATAGATTACTTCCGAAAAATACTGGTATTCTCTTTTCGGCAATAAATTATACCCTTTAACATTTGCAGACAATCATAAATTTCACAAATATATATAAACTCCGCAAGTAAAGAGAAAACTCTTTTAAATATCTGAAAATTTTCTGGGACTTCATTAAAAAGAACGTTTAGGCTCGAATTACTACACATCTTGAGAAATTTTTGTCTAAGTTAGTTTGAGTAAAACTCCATGGTGGGTATTTTCATAAATTTCTCCTTTTGATATAACTATCTTCCTTGATGAAATAGCCTCAAATAATTTTCTTTATTTTTTGAGGATACGTTGCCTCCAAATGGTTTCTATCATACAAGCCCATTAACGTTGATTATAAGAACGTAACAATATAGATTCAGGTTGGATATCCTTAGATTGAATAGATTCCATTGATTTAGAGAAAATAAATTTTAAAATTTTACTCTTAATAACTAACGAGTTCATAACACAACGCCTCGGTCCCGAAAGTTGTCGATACTCGAAAGAATCAACAAATATGTGGAAACCCATCTCACGGCTGCAAAATGGAAAGTTATGAGCTGAGTAATAAGAGGGAAAATATTCCATTAATAAGATAAAGAGGATGATCCGTTTTGTTGACGTAAGAGGTTAAAAAGCGCGCTGAGGGAAACCGACCTTAAAGGGAGAATGAAATGGATTGGGGTGCGTATCAAGATGGAGGAACAGACGAGGTAAAAAGAGTGGTCCTCGTGAAATGTGATCTCGATTTCGAAGTTATCATATTAATCAAAATACGATCACAATTTTCATATTTTCTCACTCTTTTGCTTTTACAACAATGAGCCAATAAATTTCGTTATAAAACCTAGTGAAAATAACAAATCACTCTAACACTCAGGGTAATTAATATAATAAGATAGTTGAATTTGGAATCGAATGGAACTGTTGTATTTCATTGAACCCACCTTCCGGTCGGTCTGTTTGTACACAAACTAAAATAATTCGCAATAAATTAACAGTTACCCGCGATTCTTATAAAAAAGAGAGTATTATGAATGTAAGAAACATTCACAAAAGCGGATAACAAAGACACAGCGAAAGAATGGAAGATACAGGAAGGTTGATGCATAATAAAAGGTGGAGCTGTATTTTTCATCTGGCATAGGGTCCCTCACTTGCAGAGGAAACAAGTTGAAAAGGAATCGAGTGAAGGGACGATGATTAAAAGCGAGTGAAGGTGACATGAATGTTCGTGATTAAAATCGGGAGATTCGAACCCCTTTTAAGATGGAACAAATAGTCCCGAATTCGTCAGATACGTCGATTTGTGAAACGAGAGATACATTTCGTCCACAATAAGTCATTTACAGTGTCGACATAATGAAAGGTTAATAAATAAACAGACCTTAGAAGTTGAATAATAGACCTTCGTTGAAGTTGATAGACACCTCATTGCAAACGTAACACGGAAGATTAATACATCAGAAAGAATTCATGGCCGTAGTGGATAAATCCAAGAAATATTCACTTGCTAAATAGATCTAATAGATTCATCATAACCAACCCACAGATAAAAGTGAAAATTAAATACAAGTCTGATATAAGAATATTTTTCATATTATTTCTTATAAGTTTTTATAAGATAAGACAAAATATTATTTATAGAAAAGAAATTTCTTTTTACATCTACCGCAGAGATTAATATCTCGATGCATCCACTCTTATTGGGACCTACATCCATTGTAATCACAAGTAACGAATCGTCTCCATGACGACTCTCGTAGCGGAAAACTAAAATCGGTCCACCTACGCTTTAATAGCTTCACAAAAAACGAGAAGGCAAGAAAATTATGGATTTTCTACGCATTAATCATGTAACCAATTAAACATTCGCTGGGAAAAAATATCTTAGCTGCAATGTACAAACGAGAATGAAATGTGATAATTTCTTTTTGTAAATTATGGGACACTTCAAATAAAAGATATCTTCTTATCTTAAAAAAAGGCAGTTGAATATTTCGACGTTCGTCGTCGCAGAGTTTCATTTGTATGACTCATTCCGAGAGAGGGCGAAGCGATTGTTTCCCGCGTCGCCGTTCCTGCTTTCGTTTGCAGTTGTTTCATAAGTTAACTGGAACGGGGTGTGGATGGAGAGATCGCGTACGATGTTTTGTGACTTTTCGTGTGAATCTTTTGGCATCTCTTCGATTCGTGCATGATGAAGTGTTAGTGCCTTTTTTCGAGCGTGAAATGGTTATACAAGTGGGATTCGAAAGATTCGGCAGATTGGCCAAAAAGCATTGCGGCATGTGAGTGAAGCAGAAGATCGAGGTTCAAAAGGAGACCTTAAGGTAAGAAACGAAGTCCCATCGGAAAATATTTCGAATGCCCTTTGCCTGTGTTTACATGCTTGGAGAGCTTTACCTGCTCAAGGTCCGGAGGCGACCGAGAACGGCGTATTTTCCCTATCCTAGTCGCGATGGACGTCTTGAACATTAGATCTTGGGAAACAATGACATGGAGCGAATGCTGACTTTCCTCCGCTGTACCATGCATGTGGACTCGTTTGTTGAATTGCACGTATTTCTTTAGAATCGGAAACGGTTTGTGTAAACGGAGGGTTCCGCCGTTGCAAGATGGCTCGATTTGAGATGATTGTTACATCGACGTTGCATATTTAATTTGAAGTATAGCGAAATTAAGCGTTTGGAAGCAGGAACGATGTGAACGGTGTGAAGTGCAAGGGGAAAGTGACATACGCCGAGCGGTGTTGGGAAGTGCGACTGTCACCGCTGGGATTCTAAAATTGCAATTAGAATTTTAAATATCGTCCTGCGGTCCTTCGTAAACGTTAAAATATTCATGAAGAGTAGTATTTATTATGATTTTTTGCTACTACGTGAGTCTTATTGCACATAGAGACTAGTTTCATAACGTATCGATAGCTTATTCTTCTGAATCGGAGGCAACCGCCATTATGGGCGGTCGGCGTAAATGAAGAGAGAAATTTTAGAGGCATTCAATCTGTAATGGGGTCAATTAATAATTTGCTCTTAATTTAACAATGCAACGCTTGCACTGACGGCGGTGGTGTTTCCCTCAGCCAATCAGAATCGAGATAAAAGTTTAGCGGGAGATCAAACGTTGGGAATTCTTTGTTGTTATTATTTAAAATTTTGAAACAGAAGAATTAATTACTCTTTGTAACTTGCGAGGTCTCCAAGGTGATGTGCATACAGTATGACCCCAATACGTTTCATTATGGCTATTATTTACATCGAAAACCTTTTTATTATTATGCATATCCGCTACACATTGCTCGTCTTTAATATGAAATTTGAACTACGTTTGAAGGAATGACACAAACAACAATTAAAAGACGTCGTTATGATATCGACGAGGTATCTGAGAGTGCTTTCGTTCAGAGGAAGTAAGCCTTGTCTCCGGATATTTACTTGTAATGTAATCATTTTATTTCCAATTTAAGGATGCCGTGCGGCTCAAGAATTTACACGCACGTAGAAAGGGAAGAGTGATGAGCATTCGACCAGCGGTTCTTCTGCATTACATTTTCCGGAGGACGAAATCAGTCAAACATGTGAGTATCTCATAGAATATAATTTTTCGAAGCAGGAATAATTGAAAAATTTATACCAAGAAATAATGGCACTGTTGATGAATTGTTATGTATTTTTAGGTGGTTATGTTCAATTGGGGATGGAAATAAACAAATTAGTGGCTGTGAAACGGTGGGTGATTCGTTTAGGTTATAATGAGGCGATGACTTTTTAATAATTATTATCATCCTCAATGACTATTCTATCTCCTGTTTGAGGGCCACTTCCCAACATTTATTTTTTCTAAATCTTCTCGTCCTACTAGCCTATGTCACTTCCATGCTAACACCTTCCAAAAGGAGCAAACATCTGCACTTCTATGTCCTCCTCCTGGCACGCTTACCCTTTTATTCTAATTGTATGTTTCTGAAAAAAATTAAATATTTCCGGGCGATGTACATGACCATCCCATTTTTTATTTCTATTAAAATTTTTATAATGCACAGGGAATTTTTGAAGGTATTCATTCATCCGTTCATGTTGTTTTTCTTTTCCTTTGCAAAATAATTTTCTCTTTCTTTTAATTTACCTTAGCATTCATTTAATCCGAGCTATAGTGTTTCTTTGCAGCGGATCAGTTCATGTGCTCATCCTCTCTGGGATAATACGAACACACCTTGTGCCACTAATAATGTTATTGGACATTTATTTTACGTTTCAACATCCTTCTCAACATTGCCCTGAACCGCGGTATCTCTGAGGCCCTTGAACTCGTTTGAATAGTAACAGTTGGTCCTTACACTCTTCTGCAGATTGCAAAATTATCCACGGATGATGGAAGGCCATTTTTAAATGCCTATCCCTGAATAATCTTTTAGCATTTTTGCATTGTGAAGAGCAGAAGGATGTTTCTTAAAAATTGTTCACTGCCTTGGGATTAATCATATTGGTACCAAGGAACCGCTTATTCCAAAACCGCTAACGCCTTTCGCTGGTTAATAATGAATCATCTCGCCTGGATGCAATCTGTGTATTCGAGGCCATTTTTCTTGTAAATGATCATCTTCAGTGCGCCTTCTATCAATAGCGTGCAGTGCAATTGTGAATATATTTAGCGATGTTACTCATGGTTTTTAAATATTTATTTCCAGGATTTCGGATGCTTCCTTCAAGTCACACCTTCGAGATAAAGTCATCGCTTGCCACGGAAGTGGAAGGTTGTCTACACGTCAGGCACAATCGTGATTCATCGTGCACAATTCTTCGTGTAACTATGATATCCCTTCCTCACGAGAGAGAACAACCGACACACCGCAAGGTTGGTTACGAACCTGGGCAGCATCCTTCAGCTTCTTGATCATGTCAGCATTTAGGAGGCAGGAGAGCCAAGGTTATATATTCATGGTGAGTCAAAACATCCCTTCCTCTTTCCAAATCATTCCTGACGCGACCGAGTAATTAATCAATTTCGAGGTTCGCATTTTGTAACTTTCCTTCATCAAGATCTCCCATGATCTTTCCTGGAAGGGTTATTCGAACGTCTTGTTACACTCTATCCGCTCCGGATCACACGCTTAATTCACAAATTCATATCACCTCTTAAGATCATAATATCTTTGGTTATTATTCGCTCTTCGTCCATAAAATATATTCAATTTTAGCTACTCGGGACGGTTTCTTGGCTAGCCCGCTTCGTGTTTTCATCAATCGCTTTAGTGCGTCCAACAAAGCACTCCTGCTCAGCCTTCAACCCATCTCGTGTAACCCCGTGGGTAGTGGAGCAGTATCAACCTCCTGCATTCCTGGAGTTTAAACGTTCTTGAGGGGATCAAGCATCCGTATCGCCGTCCGCGGATTCGGAATGTTGCTCTTTACACTCCGTCGTCTTATGGTTATCCTCTCTTAACCGTCTTAAGTTACTATGGAAACCTTTAAGCACAGAAGAATGGCGATTGGATGGAAGCGAAATGTATTCGTTTAGAGGGCTTCTAAGATGGAAACCATGCCGTGTCCAACCGTTTGCTTCTCTGCACGCCTCTACTCATTATTCCACTTCGCATTTCGAATCCGATGGTGACACCAATATCAGTGGCGTTCTTTTCCGACCATAGTTAGCGCTACAGATCCAATTGTTCGCTAAAAATTGCGCGAATCGCCTCGCGTCTCAGGTACGCAAGTGATCCTTTCCCTCGTACGTCGTCTTTATTTTCCCACGTGATCCGAGCATTCGGTACATCGGTGCTGAATATACCTTTGATTTTCGTTTCAGGCGCCTTGAAGGCGGGAATCACATCGAGGAACGATAGGCTAGGATTGATGGTTTCCAAGGTTCGGATGGACGATTCGTCTCGCGCTGCCATACATTTACATTTACATTTATACCCCGCAAACCGCCTTATGGCGTATGGCAGGGGGTGTCAATACACCAATCTAACTATTTATCTATCCTATTAATTCTTCTAACACTATCCGGGAAAAAAGACCGATGATAACTTTCCGTACGCGCGATAATCTCACGTAATTCTTTTGATGTTTGATTCCGAAAATTACGATCGCTAATTACGGGAATTACGATGTCGCGTATCTCGTTGTATAAATCACCGTTTCTAAATTTTTCAAAAAGTTTTAATCTATATTCGATTCGTCTATCCTCAAGAGATGTCCAGCCGAGGGTTTTAATCATCTCTGATACACTGCTATCGAACCCGTAGTCTCCCTTAACGAAACGAGCCGCTCTTCGCTGTATGCGCTCTAGTTCTAAGGTTAACCCTTTTCGTGCGGACTCCACACCGCGCAGCAGTACTCCAGCAGAGGACGAACTAGTGAAAAGTAAGCCACCTCTTTGACTTTCGACTGACTGCCTCTAAGGATGCGGTTACATAGCCGCGTCATCCTATCAGCTAATCCTACTACGCTTTGAATTTGCGTTTTGAACGATAAATCACTACTGAAAACGACACCTAGGTATTTGTTGTGGTTCACGAAATCTAATTTAACGCCGCTAATCTGATAGGGAGATATATTTAAAGAATTTGTAGGGGAACGCGTCATGGTCATTGCTACGCATTTCTCTACGTTCAACCCGAGCTGCCAGTCTTCACACCATTTGGAGATAATATCCAGGTCACGCTGTAGTATCGAATGATCTTCCGCGGTTTGTATTTTTCTGTATATTAGAGTGTCGTCCGCAAAGAGCCTGATGTTACTCTTTACATTGTCTACGATATCATTAATATAAATTAGGAACAATGCCGGCCCAATAACACTGCCCTGGGGAACCCCTGATGTAACGTTTACTTCGTCGGAAATAACACCATCCAAGACTACGCGTTGGCATCTACTTGTTAGGAATGACTCAATCCACCGAATGATATGACTGTCAATCCCATACGATTCGAGTTTCTGCAGTAATTTTTTGTGTGGAACTGTATCAAATGCTTTTTTGAAATCCAAGAATATAGCATCGGTCCTAAACCCTTTATCGGCAGCCTGCAAAATGTCATGGTTAAGGAGGGCTAACTGACTCTCACAGGAACGGCCTTTACGGAAGCCGTGTTGACTTTGAGTAATCGCTGCATTTGCACTGAGGAAACGCATTAAATAACTGCAGATAATATGCTCGAGAATTTTACAAAATATCGAAGTTAATGATATAGGTCTGAAATCGTCCGGTTTAGTTTTACGTCCTTTCTTAGGCACTGGAGTAATGAGCGCTTTCTTCCATGATGCCGGAACTATACATTCATCTAACGATTTATTAAAAAACGCGAGAAGGAGGGGAGCTAGCTCATTTGCGAGTGTAGATATCACATATGCAGGAACGCCCTCCTGACCTGGGGATTCCTTACTGTCGACCTGCGATAATAGATTTCTAATTCCAGTAACACTTAATTCCAACTTGCTCATTTTGCTGGTGACGCGGATTGGAAAATCTTTAACGCGACCGTCATCTAATGTGAAACATTTTTTAAAGTGCCTATTAAGAATGTTCGCCTTATCTCGGGTATCTGTTACTGTGCCTCCATCATCGTCAATGAGGTGGGAAATGGTTGACTGTTTGCCTCTGGCCTCACGAACGTATGACCAGAATTCTTTAGGATTTCTCTCCAATGATTCGCGCAATGTTACGGATCTGTACGCTTCGAATTCGCGGCGGGCTTCGTTCTTGGCTTTAGTTTTTGTTTCTAAATACATACGCCGATGATATTTGTATTCGTCACTGTTCGTTTGGAATGCGTTCATGCGCGAATGTAACATCCTCTGTTTTCTTTGGAGAGAACGTAATTTCGGTTTTACCCATCGCGGTTCCTTTCGATCTCGTACTATTTTGGTCGGAACAAATTTCGAAGTACCTTCACGGAGGATACGGAGAAACTCTGACCAGCTGTCGTCTACGGTGTGATTTTGAAGAAATCTAACGTATGAATAACTGTTTGCCTTAATGAAATCCTTAAACGCGTGAAAATTTGCTTTCCTAAAAATGTATAACGTACGAGGGGGCTTCGTAACTTGGGATGGAATTACTTTAAGCACTGCGGTTATTATTTTATGGTCTGAAATGCCTTCGTTAACTGCTATTTTATGAACGAGGTGAGGATGGCTTGCGGCAAGAAGATCTAGTACATTACCCTTACCGAGGGGAGTTATTCGAGTCGATTCCGTATTAACCTGCTCCAAAGCGAATACTGAGAATAAATCAAGTAATTTCCGCGATGCAATTCTATCACGACTATTGTTAGCGACGGACATGTTAGACCAGTTAATGTTGGGAAGATTGAAATCTCCTCCTAGGAAAATGGGTGCGTGCGGCCTACTCTTTCTAATGTCATTTAGCGACTCGTGTAGGGCCTCGATGGCATCGTCGTCATCGTCAGGAGGACGATAAAAGGAGCAAAAATAATTTTTTTTGCCTCGTCTGTCCAAAACTGAACACCAGATAATCTCAGAGTTTTCTCGATTTTTAGTATCTTCTAGTTGACTAACTAAATTGTCTCTAACAGCGATAAATACACCTCCACCTATCCTGATACCTCTGTCCTTTCGATACACGGTGTAGTCGGGGGGAAAAATTTCGCTCGATGCTATTTCTTCCTTAAGCCAACTTTCGGTTCCTAATATAATGTCCGCGCAAGAGCTCCTGGTAAGGTTAAGAAATTCTGCCTGTTTGTTATATACGCTTCTGCAATTGACAACTATAATTTTTAAGTCTCTAATCTCATCTATTAAATTCTGTTTTTTCTCTGGATTGACGTTTACTTTCTTAGAAGCACAATCTACAGACCGATTTATGTATTTATCACCTATTTTTATGTTACTAGTACTATTCTTACTCGTTTCAAAATCTATATTCTCTAAAACTACGCGAGGTGGCACTTCTACGCTATCGTCTAACCTAAAAAAACCCTATTTCCCTCAAATATCCTATTAGCCACCATCTCCGCCGCCCTGGTAGTGTAATGGACGCCAGAACGATCAAGGGGACTCCTACATGAATCCAAGACCGGCCTCAGATCCACAAAGCCTACTCCGTTGTCCCTACAGAAATTCCATAGCCTTCGGTTTAGGCCGAGAATTCGGCTCCAAACCTCGGAACTACGGTCCGTCCGCGGGACTATGCTGCAAAGCGTTAGTGACACACGGACACCAGACTCACTCTGAACACGGGAAGCCTCGGTGATCAGATCCTTAAAAGAATCTAAGATCACCTCGGACCCGAATTTAGAGGCATCGTTAGTGCACGCGTGCACCAACACCCGTAACTCGGAGCAACCTGTGGATCCGATTGCCGTTCTCAGTTCCTTCGTCACCTTAGGGATCGTTCCTCCTGGTAAACACCTGGAGGATACCCGCTCACACACTCCCTCCCGGCGGGCCCTTGCGCGTAGTGGATCCATTATCCGCCGGACGTTGGAGCTCCCTATAACTAACAACCCCTTACCCCCCCGACCTTCTTTGGGCTTAGCTTCCACCGGAGCGACGGGGGTGGCAGCGGATGCACTGTCATCGGACAACACCGCAAAACGATTGCAGACAGGGAGAGATTTGGCCTGAGCCTCCTCAACTCCCTGCTTCCGCAGTACCACCCCACGATCTCCCCGGATGGAAACAACCTTCCACTCGTCGGGTTTCCGGGCCTTCGACCCTCCCGCCGTCTTAGGGGCTACCTCGATCGCTCCGCCGGCTTTCGCACTCGGGATATCCCTAGCCGCCTTCTTGGCGCAGCGAGCTTTCGGGGTGCTACCCTCAGACTCCACACGCGGGGAAGAAGCTTCCAACCTTTCCACCCTAGAGAGAAGGTCCGCAACCAACCTTCTGAGTTCCCTGTTCTCGGCCCTGAGGGACTCGAGACCAGCGGATCCCAAGAAGGAGGAAACAAACGTACCATACGGGAAACCATAAAACACATACGCTGGGAAAGAATATCTCAGCTGCAATGTACGAACGAGAATAAAATAAGGACGGTGCACTTAATTAAAAGCGAACATTTGACGAAGGTTGCGGTCTGAGAATTCTTCAGGTGAACTGTAGGAGTCTTTATCATAAAAAGGAAGCATTTTCGTCCTTGCTAGAAGGGTCAAAACCGGACGTAGTATAGGGAACTGAATCTTGGTTGAATAAGGACATTTATTCCAGCGAAATTTTGCCTCCGGGTTTCGTAGTGTATAGAAGAGATCGTGAATCACGCGGGGGAGTGGTTTTTGCGTGCGTTTACATTTACATTATTACCCCGCAAACTGCCTTGCGGCGTTTGGCAGGGCAGCTAAGACACCAAGTCCCTAACTACTCTTTCTTGTTTGCGAATCTTATACTATCGGGAAAGAAATACCAATAATAACTTTCCATTCGATTATCTCACGAAATTTTTTGGATGCCTGGATTCTACAATTAGATTCGCTACGCGTGGGGATCACAGTGTCTCTTATCTCATCATTCAATTCGCTACTTAAGAATTTTTCGAATAACTTGAGCCAATACACGTTTCTTCTAATACTTAGAGAATCCCATCCGAGGGATTCAATCATTTTCGATACACTGTTGTCAAATTTATAATCCCCTTTTACGAATTGAGCCGCTGTACGCGTCCTAACTCAAAGCCTTTTCGTATGGATTCCACACTGCGCAACAATATTCAAGTAACGGGCGTAAAAATAAGGAACCTCTTTGACTTTGGGTTGACATCCCTTGAGAACGCGGTTACAGAATCTGAGCGTCCTATCGGCCGACCCCACTATATCCTGAATGTGCGCTTTTAAACGATAAATTACTATTGAATGTAACTGAAAGTGTTCATGCTGACTAACGAATTCTAGTCTTGTTCCGCTTAAGAGGTAAGGAGTTTGCCTAGAGGTTGGATTCTGGGATCGGTTCATACTCATTGCTACACATTTGTCTACGTTTAGTTCGAGCTGCCAATCATTACACCATTCGGTAATGGCGTCCAGGTCGCGCTGTAATATTAATTTATCTTCTTTATTCTGAATTTTCCTATAAATAAGGGTATTATCCGCGAATAGTCGCACTTTACTCTCGATACTGTCTACTATATCGTTTATGTAAATAAGAAACAAAATTGGTCTGATTACACTACCTTGTGGAACCCCTGACGTTACCTCTATTACTTCCGAAAACGCGCCATCTAAAACCACCCGTTGGCTTCTGTCACTCAAGAAGGATTTAATCCAACGAATAATATGTTCATGTAATGTTTCCGACAAACTACTCAGTAACCTCGAATGGGTGCGCGATGACTGCGAAATGCTGGGTATTAAAATAACAAATCCGTTCAACAAAAGGGTTCTCAAGGTGGTAATCGCGAATAGGAAACCAAGTGACGTTTTCAGGATTTTGAACGTTATGAATGACCTTTGCGGTGGAAGTATAAGGGATAACCTTACAGTTATAGCGGGAGATCTAAACTTACCAAACGTCTGTTGGGAAGGGAACACGGAGGGAGGGGGTAAACCCCAAGAGCTAGTGAACAGCATTATTTGGGAGCGGGGACTTACACAGGTAGTCGAGGAACCTACCAGGGAGTCGAACACTTTAGATATTTTCCTTCTAAATCCTTTTGAATCACTAATCACAGCCAACGTTATTCCGGGTATAAGCGATCACAACGCAGTCGAGCTCGAACTTAAGTGGAATGTTTTTAAAAGACCATCGGTCTCAAAAAACAAAGATATCTTTCAGTATAGAAAAGGAGATAAAATAGGATTCCAAGAATATATACGTGAAAAGTATTCTGAATGGGCAGGTTTTGGGAGCTCGGTGGAAGAGATGTGGCAAGGGTTTAAAAATATAATTTTCGACGGTATCGACAAGTACGTACCAAAAAAGAGACTAAAGAAAAATCCTGATCCCGAGTATTATAATAAAAAAGTTAGGTCGCTCAAAAGGAAAGTCAGGATTGCGCATAAGAGAAAAGACCGCGATTCAGATTCAATGCAAAAATATAAACAATTGACTAAGGAATTAACAGCGGAGAAGATACGAGCAGAAGAGACTTACATTAAAGATACTCTTGACTCCGGTAATTCCAATGAGTTCTATAAATATCTACGCCATGGGAAAGGAGATATGAATAATACCTTAGGAATAAATGTAAAATCAGAGGAAAATACGAGTAGAGAAGAGGATGTTGCAGAAGAATTCAGTCGATGGTTCTCTCAGGTTTATAATAAAAACATCCAAAGTGCTAGTGATACATCTAATGAGAGGAATTCACCGCAAGAAATCGAAATTAGCCCAAAGTACCTCAAAATTATAGATTCAGTTATTTTTAGGCATATTCTAAACCTCAAAAGGACCTGATAATATCCCCAGTGACGTTCTCAAACTGGGAGATAGTGCAATAGCAATTTACATTTATGTAAATGTAAATAGTACCTTACCTTCAAGTATTATTTACGGCCACCTTAAATAATAATCAGATCCCAAGAGACTAGACAAAGGCAATCGTGATCCCGATTCACAAAGGCGGATCCAAAACATCAGTTGACAACTATAGACCCATCAGTTTGACTTCCCAAATATGTAAAATAATGGAAAAAATTATAGCAGATTACCTTCGTATATACTGGAAAGAAAACAACTGGTTATGTGAACGGCAGCACGGTTTTAGGCAGGGTTACTCATGCGAAACGCAGCTACTCGGGCTGGTGCAGAATATAGCAGATACGATGGATAAACGGGATGAGATTGACGCGGTTGTGGTGGATTTTGCAAAAGCCTTCGATAAGGTATCGTACGATTTACTTATTGCGAAGGTGAAGAAAATGAATATTGATCATCGGATAGTAGGATGGATCGAAAAATTTTTCTATAAGAGAAAGCAAAGCGTCAGAATTGGAGATGTCTATTCTCGCGAGATTGAAGTTACACCGGGTATTCCACAGGGTAGCGTTCTAGGCCCTCTTTCTTTTCTTAATTCACATTAATGATCTCCCTAAAAATATCAAATCAGAAGTTAGGTTATTCGCAGACGACTTTATAATATATAGAAGTATAAAAGAAAGACGGGACAGAGATATCTTGCAAGAAGACTTACAAATGTTGGCCGAATGAAATGAGTATAAACGTAAATAAATCGACGCACATAACTTTTTCAAGAAAAATTTCACCTATAGAAAATAGTTACGCTATAAACCATCACACTATTAAAACAGTGCCGGAATGCAAGTACTTGGGCGTTAAATTATCCGAGAATCTTAAATGGGGGAGTCATATTGAAGAGATTACTTCTAAAGCGTATAGAAATCTTCATTTCGTAATGCGAAACCTAAGACGGAGAGGGAGGGAAGTTAAGGGAAAAGCATACAAAACCTTGGTTAGGCCAGTTGTAGAATATGCGACGAGCGTTTGGGATCCGCATGAGACGGGCCTATGTAAGAAAATAGAAGGCATCCAGAGGAAGGCAGCCAGGTACGTGGTTGGTAACCACCACAACGATGAGAGCGTAAGCAAAATGATAGACCGGTTGGGGTGGGAATCTCTACAATACAGGAGGAAAAATTTCAGACTAACGGGCATCTGTAACACTTGGAATCGTAAAGATGGATGAGACGAACTGCGCCATAGGTTCCAAGCTCCAACCTATATTGGACGCGGCAACCATCTTCTTAAAAAGAGCGTGAACAAAAGACCGATTTGACAAAATTTTCTTTTCGAAATAGAGGGATAAGGGAATGGAACGCATTGCCTGAAGAAGTTCTCATTCCAATGCTAGAGAATTCTAGGAAATTTAGATCTAAGTTAAAAAAGTAATGTTAGTTGTAAATATTAGATTATTATGTTTTTTTTAAAATTTTTTTGTGTATTATTTTTTGTTTTGATTCTGAATGTATAAGCGCAATGTATTCTATGTATTTAATCTGACTTACGGCCTTCGGGAGGTTTTGCGGGGTTTCCCTCTCGACTAGGGTAAATGCCGGGCAGAGTATTACATTTGTTCCCCTGAAAATAGAGCTACCACCAGGCCTGGTGCCTATTTGTGGCTCTAGCAACAATAAATAAATAAATAAATGTAATAATTCTTTTGTTAATCATTGGACGCTTCAAATAAAAGATATCTTCTAATTACTTGGGAATCGTACTTTATTAGCCACTATAAAGAGGTGATATTCTCAGGAAAGGTCCCTAAAATGTAAACGGATCCATTTAGCTCTGCGCGTCACATTGATTCCACGCTGAGCTTACGGCATCTGCACACTAGGCACGGCGAAAGAATTCGTCGGAAGGAATTTTATCGTATTGTTCGTGGAGTACCTTGTCGACAGCTTTGAGGGATATTTGAAGGTTGAAGCAAGCTTCTTTGCTTTTGATTTCTCGACGTCCCATTCTTTATTCATCTACTGCTGAGATTAATATTTTAACGCAGACACGCGATTGGGATTTACATCCGTTCTATCCGCAAGTAACGAATCGTCTCCATGACGATGATGAGATCGCGTACGATGTTTTGTGACTTTTCGTGTGAATCTTTTGGCATCTCTTCGATTCGTGCATGATGAAGTGTTAGTGCCTTTTTTCGAGCGTGAAATGGTTATCGGAGCACAAGTGAGATTTAGCGGGAGATCAAACGTTGGGAATTCTTTGTTGTTCCGAGCAGTGAGAGCTGAAGAATTTGTGTTTGCGTGAAGTATGATTTTGTTTCTTTTACACGGCAATAAAGTACTGTTCATAAAAATTCGTGTTTCATATATCCCAGATACACGAAATTTGTAAATATACAAAACGTTCTGGTCATTTTTATCTGCTAAAAACTTGGGATCACTGTATTTTAGACACAGAATGATATACATGAGAAAACTACTATGTACGGATCGCAAGAGCTGGGAATCGACTTCCAATTGTTGTCAGCGCTTCGTTACAGTCCCCCCCTCTATTTGCTATCCAAAAAATTCCCGTCCGACCGTCCGTGCGTGCAGGAAAAAATCAGTCCTACTAATTTCAGGACAGACCATGTACATCGCAACTCCAAGCTTATATTACTTCTGTACCTTAGGTTATGATTTATTAATTTCTGGCTGTCTTGAGTCATTTTTTGTCTCTTATAATGGTCGTTACCCGAAAGGGAAAATTTTGAATAAAATATAAATATATTATGCTTTTATTTCTAGAATTCAAACGCTAGAGATATGGTATCCTTATGCTTCAAAACGTCGTTGTTTCAGAAATACCTTCATTCAGGAAGGAAAAGCGGAAATTTATTGGAACTTACATGCGAAGATGAATTAATTAGAAGAATTTATTTATCTAAAGATTTGAAATTCAATGGACGAATGAAAATTAAAATTGTGACCTGAGATAGTGTTATTGATGACTTTGAACACTGCACTGCGTGTATATCATATTTCCTATATTATAGCGAGCAAAAATCGTTTCAAATTTGCAATTGAAAGATATCAATAAAAATAAAATGGTTGTATTTATTTGGATGAATGGAATGCTATTTACAGATGGAATCGTGAGCTTTAGAATGCATGCAATAGTTTCTTAATGTAGCAATAGATCGAAGGAACCTTCATATTTATTCATGCGTATCGTGGGTTTAAGGATAAACTCGTGGGCGCTTTGTAACCGCATTCTCCTGTTGATCGAGAGACAGCTCGAGAATTGGAAGTCCAGCTTTTAATCACATTTCTCTGCTTGTCCCGCGTTATAAACGGGTTATGTACGGGTAAAAGGGTAGCTTTAATAATCCGCTTGTTTTTTAACGTCCCCTCTTGCAGGTAGAGGCAGTGTCCCCCAATGAATCTTCCACGGCTCGAGATCGTTATCTGACGAACGCATTTCATTTTTCCCGATGGCATCGTGGTTCAGCTGGAGCATCCACGAAGGATCGCAAGCGATGGATAATAAGCTGTAAATCATCGTGAAGGAAGATGGTATATGAATTATGAATCGGCCCTCCCACATGCATAACCCTTTATGAATATTTATGACTGATATGTTTCGAAATTGGCGGAATTTCAGAGGGCTGTCAGAACGTGTGTGCGCGGAATGCCAAAATGAGGATCTCTCTAGTTGGTATCGCTCCGGTCAATTTAAAAATGTCCTAGTGGCAAACAATATATAATACAAAGCATTAATTATTTGATTTGATTCAGTTATGGAAATTATTATTACTCAAAAGATATATCTATAAATACAAGTTGTGAAAACAAGTATAGAAATTATTCCTAGGGAAACGACTTCACGTGTAGCTAACTTTTTCCTAAACCGATGTACAAAAAGGATGAATTGTAACCTCAGAAGAATAACTAATATTTTAAGGTCATATTTGAAAATTGCTGATAATGATGGCATCCTTGCATACATCATTAATACATCATTATTTTCTTTACTTATGACTTATTTAGACATTAATGGTAATAAAATCTTAGATAACATCGACGGAAGTAAAACTGATTTTTTTCTTTCATTTCCTTATATTGTTATTATTTTAGAGAGTAATCTATATTGCACCAAAAAGGGCTTCGATATTATAGAGCAATTTTTCCTTTCCAATATTTTACATTTGCCTTGTATTCATGAGAAGGAAACATGAATATAAATTTGGAAATTTCAATTGCAAATGAAGCATTTTCGAATGCAATGAAACAATTAACCATTGGTGCTTAAATATGTCGAAATCAGAGTAAAATAAAGAGCCGAGTTTACATCAAAAGCTTATTCGCAGTATTCAAGATATGCAAGCATGGAAGTTTCTTAATATATTTGTTTTATAATTCAGTAGACAAAAGTTTCTCGATATTTATTATTGATAGCAATAAAAGAATTCTTTTCGGAGAGTTTTACGCTATCTCAAGGATTTTATGATATGATTCCTTTAAATATTAATATCCTGAAATGAAACGCTGCAAATATCACCGTGTTCTAAATTGCATCAATATTTACCTCAGCACTGAAATTAAATTATGAGCAAAGCTGTCAATGGAACTCTTCTTATGAAATCCTATGATTTATTACAACATGTTTTCTCTCGTGATTACGTTTTAAATGATTCAGAGAGGGCATTTGCAAGTTGTCTGTCATCGGTTCTCGTTTAAATGGAATTTAGTAATTTCAGGAAGGTAAGTTTTCTTTTAACAAATAATTTCGCAGTGTCCAATTTGAAACCTGTTTGTCATAATTCCCAAATGAATCTAAAACGAATGACGATGAGGGATTTACGATGCATCTCTTGTTACAATGAATGCATTCCTCTGCTAATGATCCGATACTTGAATCAATAAGATCCATATGATAATGAATTTTCAATTCCTGGTAAAATGAATATTAATGTTTTACACTAAAGTTGAAACTATCCATCTAGAAACAAAGAATGAGGAAATTACCTGAAATTAACAGCGTTTATCGAACCTAAAAAGCATGATTCATTCCGATAATAAAAATCCCATTTTGATCACACCCTTGACGAACTTGAAAGTGCGTTTACATAAAAAAGAGACCACCGATAAAGGATCGGAAAATCGTTCAGCTAATCGCTGTCACCATAAAGAAATCTGTGAACGAATGAATGAGAGACTGCGCTTCAGGGTGTTTTTAAGTTTCTAACGATAGAATGAGTTATTTGAAAAGAAGAAAGAGATTGCCGAAGAGAGAAATCGTAAATAGAAGCACAGTATATGGCAGAATAATGAAATGAGAAAGGTGTCAAGTATAATTATATAAGGCATTAGCAAGAAGTAAATGAAAGATTATTTCTGAACGTATGTATCTTCTTTCTGATCATCAAAACAGTTAAAAATCTTAGTTATTTAAGAGTAAACTTCAGCTCTTTTACTGCAAACAATAATAATAATAATAATCTGCCTTTATTGAATCAGGGCGAAATTTAGTCTATATAGACCACTCTTATATTTAACCCCTCCGGACGAACACAAATACATCCAATCCCAGACCAGAAAATTTTCCGATTCTCTCGGAACCTCGACTCGAACCTGGGACCTCGAGACTTTGAGCCCTAGCGCTCAATGCGCTACGTACTCGGCCACCGAGGCCGGCGACAATCGGATGATAAGTCCAATGATTAATTAATTGAAGTTATTCCTACAGTTAGATAATACTCACAAAGAGCTCAAACAAGAAACTTTAAAAACCCATTCTTTCGTGGAAGAGACCTATGAACGAATTACATTCCGCACATACGCGTACTGCTTACGAAATACTGCGAACTGTAGTATTAATACTTGTAATACATAACTCATCTATTTTCCAATTTTTTTCCATGGAAAATGATCTTTTTTCCTAATGTAATGTAGAATTAAGAATTAAAATCGACCGTTTTGTACCAGATGTGTGCGCGAAGAAATATTTCTTTATGATTCTCTTTTGAAAGCTATCAATTTTGTCTAATTATTTTGCAAATATCTTTCCTCAATTTTAAGATTCGCTTTATAATTTCGACCTCTCTAATTTATTCTAATTTATTGCAGATAACTTTTAGCCAGAATCGGATTACCAGACTTTTCTGCTCGTGGTATCTCCAACGCTGCCTCCCAAATCTGCTACGTGAAGCAGCTGATTTGGAGTTTACACATTAGGGAGGAAGGTGATTTTTTTCTAATTTTTTATCATTCAAAAAGATTTAAAGATGGAATATATTAAATTATGAACACTATGGGTTTTCATTACACAAATCTTCGGGAATAAATTTTAACGTCTTTCACCTTATTTACACATTCATTATCTCCAAAATTTTTATTCAGTATGATGTTTTTGTAGGTATTTTATACTTTGGTTAAAATAATCAAACCAATAAATTTTCTTACTTTAATGCTTTAATTGTGCAGCGAACGAAATTGATTCCCTGGATAATAATCGTAAATAGAATAACATTTAATAGCCGATTTTAAATGAGAGAAATTGTCATTTTTCACCGTTTAAAATTGTTTATATAAATGTAGATCCACAAAACAGTTGCAATTGAAAGCGGCAATTTTATTAGCAGCGCCCTCGGGCACCTCTTTTACGATGAATTGAAAATAACTGGAATCTTTCAACTTCAGTTGGACGATTTAGAACTACGCGTATTATGTACTGTATTCTTTTTCTAGGAATTCTAAACATTAGAATGCACTGCAGAAATAGTATTTCAGGAGTAAATAATGTTATGTAATGCTGTTTCATCAATCGTCGTCATAAATTTATAATAATATATCTTCCATTTTCAGAAAGAACTTTAATTCATATAAAGGGATCCATTCCTGTTCATGTACTATAAATGACTAAATCATTCAATATTTGAATGACTAAAAGGAGCTCCATAAATTTTGAATTTAATTATCGTATAAAAATATTTTCTTAACTGAAAATGAAAATCACATATTTTTCTGCAAATAATTTAATAAATAAGCTAACGCACTACAACGCAAGGAATTATCTTGCAGGATACATATCGTCTCTTGATACATTAGTTCCATTTCTATTTTTTTTTTTGAATAGTCAAGCTAGTTAAACTGCGATCTTAATTAACGAATGCGATTTACTAAATACGGAGTCGTTGGCATTTCTTTTCGATGAATTAGTTCTCGTTATTTACGTCGGATGTGAAATATATTAAATAAATAGCCATCGTTTGCTGAAGCGAAGCTGATTTCCCATTAAAAGAAACGCTAAATCGTGTGACAGAGGATCAGGGAAAGTGAAAAATGAAGAGATACTTCAAAAGGGAAATAGATGAGTGGGAAATTAAGAAATATATCGATAAGAAGATGAAGCATGTTGTCTGTTACTACAGGTCTTTGCGCTATAAATTCAGCTATAAATTATGCTGCTGTAGTATTTTATCTGTTTTCAATCACAAACTAAAGTTTCATCCGTAATAATGTGTGAACGAGTATCGCGAAATGTGTACCATCAGTATCTTTTATTTTATTTTGGACGACTTAGATAAATAAAACAAGGTCAGCAATACATTTCATAAATAACGGATGTATAGATATCATAAGTATCGAACCAACGAGTTACATTTTTAAACTAAATGAGGTTAATGAATTCACTTAATAATCTGGATGTTTGTAATTGTTTTTCAATTTAAAATATATTATAACGATTAAACTTGAACATTCTCGTGTAATTTTTTGTCGAATTATCCCCGATAATCGCTAGAATAAGATGTGGATGATAAAATGAAACTTCCTTTTGAAGCTTTCGTGAAGCGGTGATTTTTAAGGAAATTAGAATGAGCGAAATATAGCGAACAGTACAAACGGCCATTGGATTCTTTATATAGAAACAGGACATCCTCGTCTCATAATGTAGACACAATTACAGTTGCAGTTCTTCAGCTGTAGTAATCTTCTTTCGTCAAATACAAATCCTTCAGCTCATTCACGATTACGGCTCTTGAATAAATTACTCATCGAAGAAACTGTGCCGAGAATCTTTTCTTCGCTCATCAAGAGTGTGCTAAAGAAGTTTGTCGAATAAAAGGGAATCCAATTCCTCCTTCAAAATCGACAATAAGACAATGGAAAGTGTTCAAAGGTGTTTTCTTGGGTAAGCTACTATGGACGTCGTTATTTTATGTAACAATTTGAACTTCATTTATAATCTGTCGTTAATGTTGAATAAATTAATACATAGGCTAAGTGAAGATATTTTATTTCATACAGTAACTATCTTATTTATTTCAATAAATCATTATATTAACCTATTAAATTATTAATTCATTATTCAAGATTCATTGTAATTTTTTAGTGATTTTTGTCCTTATAAAGATTATACTTTCTCGTAAGGCAGACAGTGATTCATGTTTTTAAATTTCAGATATGTGCGTGTATTAATCGAGATATTTTATTTCACAAATGTCAACTTGAAAGCTACTTTTTCGAAGAGGTAAAATATAAAAATATCATTAGTCACATGTTTAGCGTTTGACACCAAGAGTAAATTTATATATATTTATCATACATTATAGTTTAGATTTCACAGAATTTTAAAAATTCAATTTGAAAATTTTAATTCAACTCATTGATAGACAGTTTCACTCCCCTTGAGTATAGCAGCAAAAAAGAATTATAAATTGCGAATTTTATTCATTTTGAGGCATTTATGAAAATGTTTTCGATCTATTAGTTTTTAATTAGGATAATTTACATATAAAAACTCTAGAGAATGTAAGCTTTTTCGATTTAACACGACTCTATGCATCGCTTATCGCAAATTTAAATACAAATCAAACATTGGTTATTCATTAATTTTCCCATCGCGTCAAATTCCGTTCGAGTGCCACTTCTATCGCAATAAAGCCTTTACAACTTGACTTTTCCAAGTAAATTAAATGACGAGTGACTAATTAAATCAATTATATTGCCATCATCAACAGTTCGACAAAATCCACTCATTTCCTGTTCCTCGAGAATTCACTTCTATTTCGCAACTGTTTAAGAATTTTTATTTCGCGAATATCTCCGCGAAATAAAAATTGTCCTCAACAGCATCTGAAGTCGTGATAATCGGATTTAAACCTCGAATTGATTGACTCAGAGATTCATCGATAGTTTTAAAGGAGAATCTAAGCTAAGTTACGAAAAAAAAATTCTTATTTAAAGATTATGTTCATGTTCAAGGTTAAATTCATTGCCAAATAGTATGAATACTCAATATATTACGGTTTCCCAACAACTTACGTACAATATCTTAAGGTTTTATTAGTATTGTAATAATAGGCTAAAGTCGTAAAACCTTTACATTCGTGAGGTGTTTCCTTGCTGTAGTTTTGCAATCTATGGCATACGTCCCGATGTCAATAAAATTGTATGAATTATGCCCTATAGTATTCATCATTAGTTGTAAGAATATTAATGTGACTAAAACAATGAAAAGTTTTTAAAATAGATTTCTGAACGCTCTGAGAAAGATAACATTCGTAATGTGTATTTTTATACATTTACAGATCAAATATTTAGGAAGCAAACATATGAGTCAGGGTGATGGTGAAGTTTAAACATTTCATTTGTAAAATGAATGACACGTTGTAAACCGTAAGAGATATCTTCCAGAAATACGTCCAAGAGGTAAGGATGAATGATCTTGGCGATGAGTTGATTTGACAAAGTATCGATTGAAAAGCATTCAATGTCGTGATTTCTCGAAAACCTTGGAAACTGTCCAACGCTGAAGTGTGAGGACTCTTATTAAATCATTTCACCACATTACGCTATCTGCAAAGCTGTCACTCTAGACTGAGGTGGAATGTCAAAAGGTTTCCTGTTGAGGGAAAAGGACGGTTCATTTCCTGAGAATATTCAGGAGCTAACAGAATGCCGTGTGGAACACATATGCCTCTCGGAGCAGTATAAAGAGTATTATTTGCATCAATCAATCGATTGGATTAAACCAATCGAAGGACCTTCTCTACTACAGATACATTTTAAATAGCTTCATAGATGTAGAGAATAATCCATTTTTGCCTATAACTACCTAAATTAACGGATAGCTTGATCATGTAGGCCATTGTTCTGATAAGCTTTATAATCTTTCAATCCACCGTCAATTACACAATTCGAATAAGAGTTAATTTTCAAATAATTATATATATAATATAATTATAATATATATAATCCGTTTGGTGTGTGTCCGATGTTTACATGTAAACTTAGATTTTATCACTTTCATGCTTCCTTTCTTTTGCAAAATTAAATTAGAAATAACCCACATTATGGATTTGAAAGTAGCACCAAAAGAAGGGAAATTGAGTAAAGTTTCTTATTTTGGTCATGAAATATAGTTAACGATCAGAAATTACGAGAATTTGGCTAAATTAGATAATAATTTTGATGAATTTTGAGGCTGTAAACGAATTACGTGTAAAATATTTATATTTCACGACTGTTGCAATTTAATTTTAGTTTTTAACCAAGGAAGTTTATCCATTTTTGTATCCTTATAAGTAATTATTAAAATATTAATTTAATTTACATATGAAATGCTTAGGATCGGAATTTGTGTTTGATTTTAACTGAATCCACTCATCTTGCAAAGATTCAGAAAGATCACAAGATATGCCGGAATACATATGAAATATCGGAGTGTATTAATTATCTCGAGCATAATTATTTGAATTTGCTGTTTTGATCGCAAATCTTCGGAAACAAACAGCTCTCGGAAGAATCCTCTGACCACCGATGGGAGTGGTGAATCGAAAGAATCTCGGTAACCACAAGTTGTCGAGAGGAGAGTATCGTATACCTCCAAATGGATGTTTTGAACGAGAAGCTTGTTATCGGCAAGTAACAGGAGAAAGCGTTAAAAAAATGCTATTTTGTTTCCCACGTCCCGGATTTGATCCCTATTGCTCATTGCTCACGCACCTGGAAGGAAAGCTATTATTGAGTTCCTATCGTTTGGATCGATTCCCAAGCAACGACTTCATCTCGGCGAGATTTCTTTCCTCCTTCATTTTGAAGTGCGAGAGGTTCTTCGTCCTGTATTAGTCGATTGATTCCACACGTTAACAGTCGTAATTTAATTGAAATATTTGTCGAATGTTGTCCGATTGGGTAATTATATGCATCTTGATTCATTGATCCGGAGGTGATTCTTTGTCGCGTTGTAGCATAAGAAAACAGCTTGAAAAATTCCTCCAATCGTGGATAATTGCTACGATAAATCGATCAGCGTAACTAAATTGCTCAAGGATGCGGGATGGGAACCGTTAGAACTAAGAAGATCTAAGCGTGGATTAGATTTGCTAAATAGATTCAAAGAAGAAACGTTCAAGGAAGACGTAGTACAGATCATGCGCCCTCCCTGCTATATAGGTCGATCAGATAGAGCGAATAAAATAAGGGAAATAGATGCGAAAACCGACCGATTTAAAAATTCGTTTTTCCCTCGAACAATATGCGAAAATAACCGTCTATGGAAGTAAATTCACGGTTCATGCACCCCCTGCCACACACCGAAAGGTGGCTCGCAGGGTATTTATATAGACATAGAAGTCTGAATGGGGCTAAAAGGAATTGATCCCGCGAAGAACTCGATTCAAACCTCATTCCGCTGTTTACAATTAAAGTATGCAATTTCCATAAAACAGTACGCCTCTATGTCTTTCGTTTAACGCTATTCATTCTAAGGATTTGAGGGAACGTCCTTTTAGTTTGGAATCTTTGGCTCCTTCGCTTTGGCTCGCGAACAAACGCCGCTCGGAATGCGTGAGAAATATTGGACGGAACTCAAGAAATCCACAGTTTGTTTATTTCCGAAGCACTTCGAGTGTTGCGTGGCTAATGCAGAGAGAACCAAGCGGGAAATGCTCTTCACAGCGAAGAAATGCGTTTTGATGGTGAACATTCAAAGTCGCGCTGAACGAAAATTCAGAAATTCACTTTCCTAATCAAAATGAAATTATTCAGTTCTCATTAAATCAAACGGAAAAGAAGAAATGACGTTTTGCGTATTTTTATTGAACCGATTCGAAAACAGGTTACGTACGATTCGAAACACTATCTTTAGCCTTAACAATATTTATGACGAGAATAAAGTAGCAGATGTCATTTATTGGTGATGGAATCCTGGAAAAGATACATAACGTATCAATCAGAGGACAGCCAAATATTTTATGCGTTACAACTTATAACTACGTGTAAAGCGAAAATAATATAAAGTTATATTCCAAATAAGATTATTAATTAAGTAAAATATAAACTTATTTAAAATATAATAAGTGTTTATAAATTTGAAATAATCGAAACTTCATTATGTATGCATATCTCGAAAAATATGAAAATGATTCATGAAATTCAATTCAGGAAAATATACAGTAATTTAACTCGTGTCCATAAAGCGATGTTTTGATGTGAGTTCCTCTATATTCTCTTCTGTTTACTTGAAAGATTTTGCAATTGACTGATCAAAACAACAAACTAGTTTGAGTAGAACGTGGTGCATTTGCGATGGCCTCACAGGTGAGAATATTTCCGTTGGCAGCAATGGCCTCTATCACTCAAATACTGACAGCGGTCGCCGATTATTCGGCGCAAAGGTAAATGAACGGTGTCAAATAAATATCGATAGCGTGCAATTTTACAATGTTTTTAATTTAATGAATTCAGAATACATTTTCTATGAACTTCGGCCGAATGAGATGGAATTTACTTATACCTCTGATAAAATCACAAGGAAATATCATAAATTTTATGCACATGAAATTTCAAACCGCAATCATTTTCTTCTTTTAATTTCGATTCATTGTAATTGGATTATTTTGCACTTTCCGTATCCCGCCGAATAAAACAATAACAGTTAAAAAAGTAAAGCAAATTAAGTTTAACGACTCAACTGTCAATAACGAGACTAAGTCACCCGACAAGATAAGCAAGAATTTAAAAAGCAGATCGTATTGGAATTACTAATCGCCATGAGATTTCGGATTGAAAGAGGTGTCTCCGGTGGCAATTTGGAAATCCCTTGCGTTTCAACAACGGACTGCACTCATCTCTCGGCTGTATCTACAGCATCCACCCCTTATTGGCCTCTACGACTCGCCAAGGAAACAAAGGTCAAATACCTCGAGACCACTCTTCTCATTCGAATGATGAATGAAAAGGTCGGAATGGACATTATAGTTTCCCTCGATGTCGTTCAATTTCACTTTTTCCGTTACATAACCTCACGCGTTTGATTGTGCTTCATATAAGCTGAACTTAAATTCTTTACATTATGATTTTTTCATTCGTATTTATAATATCGTATATATATTCGCATAATATTAAATGATATATCCATTATCGAAATTGAAAATAATCTAATCACACAAAAAAATTTGTTTATTTTATGTAATATTATTAATTGAATGAATATAACTTTTATCTAAAACATCCGTATTTGTGTTTCTGTGAATCACTACAACATTAAATGAGATTAAAATTAAGATGAAATATTATTAATTAGTATTCCCAAATAGTAATTCTAGGAATGCGGGCAAAAAACTGACAGCGGTTGGAATCGAACACACACCCATTCGCACTGGTGCCTAAAATCAGCACCTTAGACCGCTCGGCCACGTTGCCCGTTCAGACAAAAATAATAAATATTATAGTGTTAAAGAAATTTAAACCTATTCAAGCATATATTGTATATCTTTTTTATTTGTATTAGAATCAATTCTACGGATTGAGCGCTATACGGTCCACTGAAGAGAGATGAAGAGTAAACGAAAATTCAATAATAACATAATTTGGACAATGAATTGGCAAAAAGCGTTCAAATTAGTTTAGAAATATGACTTAACTCTAAGATGTAATTTTGATATACTATAGAATGAAATACATATAAATTCAATAAAATGATAGTTCCGTATTCCACATTGGCTTCAACTTTGTCAAAAATTCTATTAAATTCAAAACGTCATTAGAAGTTTTACTTATTTTATAGAATAATATTTTTCAAAACTTACTTTTTCCTAAATTAGTTTAATCGAAAAAAATGATCTCATTTTCCGCGTAAACTAGTTTATTCGCATTTTCCTTGTGGAGAAAATTTTTCAAAGAGATACATAAACTCTTAAATATTTATATTCATTTATTCCTCTTTGAAAGATTTTCATATAATTGTAAATGCCCTCAGCATGTGTAGAACGAGGAACTGAAAATAAATCATTGGAAATTAATTATTCAGATTTGATAGCAATTTCGTAGCAATGAAAAGTCTTAACAAGGCCTCATATTCGCTGTATTCATATAGATGCACGTATAAACGGATTCTCCCGAGTTAAATTTTCATTACTGAGAATCTAAAATGAGCATGTCGCGGTGAATTCTACAGCCTTTGACTCTAATCATTCAAATATATAGAATTCCTTTATTTGTTTCCCTGTAAACTGAGAGATTTTATTTGAATTTGCTATAATCAGGTTTATCTGAATTAATTCTGTTGATAATACGATTGGAGAAATATTTGAACTTAGGACAATGCATCGAAGTCTATTTCGTCAAACTTTATATAATGTTGAATATAGGGTATGATGATTACATAAAATCAATCAAATAGCTATACATTAATGGAAATAAAAATATTTTTCGGTATTATCGAATTTATTGGGAGTAAGGTTTAATATTATCAAATTAAAGGTATATATTATTATTTGTAATTATTTATAGTAATTAATGGAAAATTCACATTATAGAATGGAAGAATTAGGGAAATATGAAGAAAATATTAAAATGTAGGAAAAAAGAAAAATGTGAATGACGAATAATAGAAAAATATCAAAATCGCAAATATTAATTTTCAGCACATTAATGTCAATAGTTAATAAGGTATATTCTCAATGATTGCTCTTTAAATTCTTTTTCATAAAATGTACTTTAAAGCCGTATGAAAATGTATGTGCTGTCACTGAATGGACTAAAAACTATGTACCTACAACGGAACGAAAAGTTTGAATGAATGACTATTCGTTTAAAATTTTCGGATATTGCATATTTAGAGCATGAAAAATGCATAGTAAAATGAATAAGAACGTTTTCAAACCTATCACTGAACTTTTTACGAATGGAGGAACCTTTGCTCAACTTTCAATTTCTTGACCTTTCATCTTATTAATCTTCATTATAATTCAAGTTCAAATTTGATATCGCTGCGTCCACATTGTTGAGGGGTTCCGAATGCAACGAAAAACAATAAGTCAATGACAGCGTTCTCATTGTTAACAAACTGCCCGTGGCTCTGAATTTCGCCTGACAAGTGCATAAATCACGCTTCATTCCATTACAAAAGGGAATAATTAATACAACAAACAGTGACCCATAAAAAGTGAACAAATGCGAAGAAAAGGCCACTTTTCCCCGCAAACTCATTTTCCCAGCCTCGTCTTCTGTGCGGTTTATTATCGACTGTCGAGAGCCTAATCCAATGCAGCCGTTGCCACCAATATGTTTCCGCGTGGGCTCCCATGAGGGCAGCACCCTCGCACAATGCCCGTGAATGCAAGGGAAGTGATCAATTCCGGACTTCTATTTTGGAAGAGTAAACGGATGCGATGGATGAGTCGAAGATCACTGTTTTGGTGGGAGGAAGTAAATAGAGCAAATCATAAATGGTGGTTAACTAATCGAACACGTGGACGCAGGGATTAATAAGCTTATTATGGAAGTATTCTTGTCACGAACTTCCTTTAGTCTTGAATCGATATTCAGGAATATTTGCGATCAAATGAAGGAGCGATACAATAAACCGGTTTTCAAATAAGACGCATTAACGGAAACCATTTCATCTTTTTATCAACACTGCCTATTCAATCGGAGATCGAATAGTGACAGAAAAATGTGTTAAATGGTGTTAAATAAAGGACTAAAACCTCAGTGGCGTGTTTATGATTGTGTTTGTATTTGTGCGTATTTCTGTTATTTACGCGTATCTCTCGATTCTGGTTATTGAGTACATTAGATAAAACATTTTAATAAAAACAACTTTGTAAATTTCCACAGAAAATTATTTTTTATTTAAAGTTTTTATTACCATGGCATTCCACGAAGTCACGCCTTCACACATTGATTTCATTAAAACATTTTATTTGTAAATGATTTCAAAGTACTAAATATTTTATATGAATTTATAAGTTTTAGTGTACGGAATAGCTATAATATTCTTTAATCTTTTCTTGGTCATTAATTACATTATTTTTTATTGATAATCAATCTATGATAATCAAAGAAATAAAATCTGTTGGTATTTAATCCATCATTTTTCTCAAGATACGAAAACTAAAAGGGCTTTTCGTTTAACTTCCAGGAAGTTACTGAAGTGTCATAAAAATACACGAATAAACGGATGATAGAAACTTAATATGTATGAAATGTTTATAGAATTGTGCTCAGTAGGTATAAGTAAATTTTCCCAAGTATCATCATTCATCTATCTTTTATTTCTGGAGATGATTAATTCGACTTGAAAGCAGTCTTTCCCTAGATTCCCACTGCGGAATGCAGTTATGAAATTTCTAACTCCTTCGGGAGATGAAGAATTTTGAAGAATGCGAAGAACATTCTAAATAAACACTTTGGGCAAATTTCATCCTCCGATTCAGAACTTGTGGTGCACTTTGAGAGTAAATAAAAGCAAAGTATCTCGGAATAATGTGGAAGGAAACTCAGTTCGCGGTGTAAGCATTTGAAGAGAATGAATTAGGACGGCGCGCCGTCCTAATTCATTCTCTTCAAAATAAATCACACTGATATTTCCTCGCCGAGGAAATATCAGTGTGATTTATAAATCAATTTTGATGTCGAAATTCATCTAATGTTAGTCGCAATGAATGTTTTTTGGAATAAAAAGATACTAAAATTTAAAAAGATTTAAAGTATTTCCGTGCATCTTGAAATAAAGAACATGTTCTTACGATTGAAACACAGTTAAAATATTATTTAAAACAATTTAGATCCATAGATACGAGTACTTTTCGGTCGTTACTTAAAGTCATGATTAACAATCCATAGTACCTCGATCCTCTCCTAACCTTATTCATATCCCAGAACTTATTCTGTCTGATGCTGTTTATCATTATTAAATTCTAGGTTATTCTAAAAGTGAGGCATTCAGAAGTGAGATCTCAATTGAGTGAATTGATAGACATCGAGTGAAGGAAAGAATCCAAACATTTCATCAGAAGAGCCACAAGTGAATCCTTCTCAGAGCAGAAGCACTGAGACTCCAATAGAATGGAACACTACGAGTGGAAAATGGAAGGTAAACTGACAAACGTGGTTTTTAAATGAGAACTTAGGAATTTCGCTGGGATATTATTGAACTAATTCTGAATATAAATGTTCAACCATTGAAGTCATACTGTTCATCGAATTCTGAGAAATGTATGAGACCCTTGGATTGTTTCACCTCAAGGCGTTGGTAAAAAAGGATATTCTCGAAGTACAATCATTTTCAATAACACATTAAAATCTGCAGTTAAAATTCAATTTAGAGCAAAGTCCACAAATACATTTTCAGTCTTCTTATGAGTTTCCTTACATCGACAAAGAAGAAGAGGTGCGAACTCCCGCAGAGAAACTAAAAAGGGACTAAAGAGAGGAAAATAATGCTCATCTTTTCCTCTCTCAGTCCATTCTTAGCCATCCTCGTAGCACCTCATCCCAAGCGACGCCATCGGATGTGTGGAAACAAGGGTTGCTAGGAGGCGGGATTTAGCGACTGAATGTTTGAACTGAGGTTTACTTTCCCTTATTTAATAAAATGTGGTCAAAGATGTGTGATAACATTTTCAGAAACAGCGTGCGAATAATAGAAGAGTGAGAAAATGATGCGATAATTCGTATGAGGGAAAGAATTAGAAAGCTTTGGCAAACAAACTTTACAGCACATAGTCTATTACAGACATGAATTCCATCGATTTCTAAATACACAAGGTGATTCATATTAATTTGGCTCATAGAACATTACGCATTCTATAAAAAACAAAGGCAAAATATTTTTATAAATTGAAATATCTTCCACAATACAATTATTCGTTTTGTGCAAGTAATTTATATTCTGGTGAAACAGTGAAATGCTTGTATATAATTGCTTTAATGCAAGATCCTACATCATGAATACCTTGTAGAAGAGTTCCTTTCTTAAAATCGTCAAACTCATTCCCAAAGCATTCATCAATTAATATCCGAAGGTTTTTTTTAAAGCTGACAGTCAACAACATTTTAATCCAAATATTTATAAAGTGAGAATAGACACGATTTTCGTTTCATTCGAAAATCATTTAACAGTAATCTAGTTCTTTGAACATTTGAAGATAAAGATGAAAACGAATGGATACTTTCGAATGAAAAGCAGTACAATTAATGAGCAGCATCTTAATTCAATTAATAACTATCAATTACTCCTACTGCCACTGACATTTAGAATGCATTCAAAGGGAACATTTCAATGGATGGGATGGAAGTGGAGGAAGTCAATCCCCCTTCTTTTAAGAGTAAAATGAAATGCATGGGTATTTAGAAAGGAGAGACTGATTTTCGAATTTGTTGCGGCGAAAGAAAATGTGTGTGTTATTGATTCTTGAAACTTAAAGTAGAAAAAAATAACTAAATAAGTTCAGCTTTTACGACGGTTAACAATGTCTTATCAGAGTTTGGATGGTGATACCCCCAAAAGAGGGATTCAAAGAAGATGACAATGAGCCTGTATTACACTGATGAGTTTTTACTTTTCATTTAATAACAATGATCATTTTTCAGAGGTTATCGACATCAAATACTATTCTAAAATATATTTTTTAATCAGTTCCTGAGTTACAAAATATTACTTTTACGGAAAACAATTAATGGAAGCGGATGCTTCAAAAAGGAAAATATTATTAAGATATTCAGCTTCAAAACTATTCAAGAATCAAATAAATTTTTCCTTTTATAAACATAGATGTTCAATAGAATTACTTACGGGGAAAAAGATATCATTGCCACATTAATGAATTAAAATATATCAGGAATGAGTATATTTATCGTATCAAAAAGAGAAATAGGTTCAGAATCAGTAATTCATAATTTAATTCACCTTTAGCTTGAGTTTTCTAACGAAACATTTATAATAACATAATTTTTCGATTTTAATTTGAAAAGGGAAAGCGCAGTGAAGCAAAATTGCCAAAAAGGAAAAATTTTGGCGAATAAATAGGAGCATATTTTCGGAGTAGAAAAATTGAGATCTCTCAATTTTTACGCGAAAAGAATGATAAAGTTTTCATTTATATCTCTTAAGAGTGGAATATAATTGGACTCGAAGATGAAAGAAACACTTGAAAGTACTTCAGATAATAAAATCAACAGAAACTCAAATCAAATTTTCCGTTAACTGCGTTTTCTTCCGTTAAGGCGTATTCCGTAAAAAGAGGAAAAAAGCAAAAATGAAAAAAGGCGAGAGAAAATACGACTGTGAAGGTATTTCTTCGAAAGAAACATTTTATCATCGATATCGTCCATTATCGGTTTGAATTATTGTTTTTCTTCAATTTCTTCTGCAACTCTGCAATCCAATCGCCATCTTTAGCAATCCACCTTTTGCTCATTTTTCAAGTCCCCACCAATTAGAAACCTCATTTCTTATACTTTCACCGCAAATTCCGTCTTATTTATTTCTTATTGTAAGAAGTCTTATGCATTTAGTGGGCATCCTAACTCAAGAATGGACGAAGCACTTCTCATTTATCCGCAGTTCTTTATTGCACATTCGATCAATATAATTTATGTCCTCTAAGCAATCCCATTATAGTTCTTAAAATCATAAGTAAAGGTATCTTTGCGAGGAAAGCCCATTTGGTAGGAATAAGATTGTTCACGCACGATGTTAAAAAACTTTGGAACATCAGCTAAAAGTAAATACATTTGCCGATTAAGAATAACTTTAATGACCTAAATAGAAATGGGAAATCGTTAATTTTTTTTCGTTTTGCCGGCCTCGTTTTCGGAATGGTTAGCATGCTAGTCTCCTAATGGTTCAAATCCCGGCTGAGGAGGAAATTTTGAGGGTCTGGATGTCTGTGACGTCCGTTGTTGAGTTTAAAACCACGCTGTAATTGTCCCGAAAGAGGATGCGGTCTTTGTTAATAAATAAATTACTCTGATTCCGTAACACGAAATCAGGCTACGATTAATTTCCCAAATTCCTACAAAATAACAAAACGAATTCCCTCATTTGGAAATAACATGTTAAAACCTTTTTTCTTATTCTATTTTGCTATATTATTTATCTATATCACAATGAAATCTAAAATATTGTATCAATTGCGTTGGTCATTCCTATATTCTGTTTACTCTGACAAAATCGCACGAAAGACGTGGTAAAATTAAATCAGAGGATTGAGAAACAACTTATTGTGACAATATTCTCATTCATAAGAATTTCCTCCTTTTAGCTGATGATAATCTCATTGGGAATATGAAATAAAAGAAACATATGATTTATTTGGGGAAAAGAGAACGCTTGTGAGGAACAAATACAGTTGGAATTGCGGAGGAAATGGCAAATTGAGGAGGAGATCAAATGGACGTGTTGTTATTTGGAAAAGAAATCGGTATTCTGGTTGTTTATAATAAACATTATAAAAATCCTTTGTAGAGGAAAGAAAGAAATACTGAACACAATATCGAATAGTTTATAAACATTACATTTTATTCTACATTTCATTTATATAGATCTTGGTTCGAGTGCTGATCCTGTCATACTTTTTATACGCTTCTCAAATTCCGTAAATAGAAAAAGATTTAATGGATAACTTTCTCGAGTATTGAAAATGAAACATTTTGTTCTGTTTTACGAAAACTGTAATAGTTTTAATTGTAAGAATTATATGAATTATTAGGTATATTTTATGTTTACCCGTAATAAAGTCGTTGATATTAGAAATGGTGAAGAAATAGTTGAGCATTAAGAGGTTCGTCGGATGTTCGAACATGTTATTTAAAAAGCGTCTAAAACTTCCAGAATCACTCTTTTAATTAAGAACAACCGCTCGATCTCAAACTAAGATTCCTAGACTTCCGTAAAGCCTTCGATAAGGTACCTCACCACAAATTATCGCATAAATTAAAAATCGCGGGGATCAATTCTCAAGTATTAGAGTGGATAGAACACTTCCTAAACGATAGGAAACAACGAGTAGTGCTTGACGGTATTTGCTCAAACGTAGTAGAGGTAACCTCAGGCGTTCCACAGGGTAGCGTAATCGGCCCACTCCTATTTTTAATATATATATTAACGACCTCAGCAGAGAAATTGATATCAAGGTTAGGATATTTGCGGACGATACAGTTATCTACAGGGAAATAGCTAGCAGTGATTAGCACTTAGGAATGATTTAGATAATATAATGGCCTGGTGCAAAAATTGGGAATTAGAGTTAAATATTAACCTTGACGAATAACATATAATAATATCATGGAATACCCACATCCGTAATACATGTGGTAAAGCTTTAAAGAAACTCGATTTCGTTAAGAGGATAGTCGGTAAAAGCGTAGAAAAAGTTCGCGAGCGATGTTAATTTGCGCAAGTCAGACCACACCTCGAGTATGCTTGTAGTGTATGGGATCCTGCCGATAAAAGCAATATAAGAGAATTAGAAAAGGTCCAACGTAAGGCGATACGTTTTGTTAAAAATTGCTACGATAAATCGATTAGCGTAACTAAATTGCTCAAGGATGCGGGATGGGAACCGTTAGAACTAAGAAGATCTAAGCGTGGATTAGATTTGCTAAATAGATTCAAAGAAGAAACGTTCAAGGAAGACGTAGTACAGATCATGCGCCCTCCCTGCTATATAGGTCGATCAGATAGAGCGAATAAAATAAAGGAAATAGATGCGAAAACCGACCGATTTAAAAATTCGTTTTTCCCTCGAACAATATGCGAAAATAACCGTCTAGGGAAGTAAATTCACGGTTCATGCACCCCCTGCCACACACCGAAAGGTGGCTCGCAGGGTATCTACATAGACATAGACAAGATAGTGAAACCATTTTCTTAAACAAGAATTTTTCATCACTCGTACGTCATCGTAACTGCATGTCGGCATAATTAACCGAACAAGTTTCGATTATCCTTCACTTATTTACCCTCCGTCGTCGCGCGGAAATTAGGTTTTCAGATCACATTTGTGACAACCTTCGACGTCACGCAAATACGGATTACGTTTGAATCTATGAAATACGAGGGGCGAAACTCTCCCCCCGTTTCGAATGGTGAATTAGGAAGCAAATCCTGATGATAAATATCGGTCAACTTTGTTTAAATTACGCTCAAATAACAGAAGATTCGTTGTAACAATCTGTTACCGCTTTGCGATGCAAAATTCCGCGGTTTTTACCGATGTGAATGAGACCGTTGACGGATTATCTTGCATTCAATAGATTCAAATTTTTTCACATGCTCTCTAATCCTTTCTCAACTATAGATGTACTAATTGTGCCTTTTTTAGTGATTAATTATTACTCTCCCATTTCTTGATTCCCTTTTTCCTGCATTTAGATTGACAATAAAGCGAAAGGGCAATCAACTTTTATCTGTCTTCTATAGAAAAAGATATTTATAGATAATGGGAAATAAATAATAATCGACTGTAGTTCGTATAACACGAAGTTTATTTATTAGTTGTAATAATCATTGTTTTCCACCGCTCTGTTAAAAACGTGCATAATAGTCCTTCGAATAAAAGTAATCGCTGTCTTTCTAAATTATTTTCAATCACAAACTCGTGAAATGACGAATTGAAAAAGCGGACGATGATCAAAAAAGTATGGATTCAAATGTAGTGAGTATGCAGATCTCAAATTCCAATCATTTAAAAAATTTCAAATACTCGTGAAACTCTTGAATAGAATGAAAGTTTTGCGCTTTAGGGCTTCCTTTCAGTAATTGAACAGTTTTTAAAGAATTAACTTCCGAAATTATTCTTTCCGAAAAATAATGTATGATTAAATTGGATTATCGATTGATTTCCGAATAATAATTCCAATAAAATACTGAAACTCTATAAATTAAGCACAAAATAACGAAATAAAGGGATGGAGATGGCTAAAAGTCGATTCACAATATTGAGCAAAGGTTCAAATGTATAATGAAGAGGACCTGGGTTCCAATACAGACTGAGTAAGAATATTCCTCTCAGTGCACGGATGATTGTTTCTACCGTTGAATAAAGTAGCATACTATAATTGTCGAGAAATGGGATGTTTGCGCGGTCTATAATATATAAACAAGATAGATAGAGTGCCCTGAGAGAATGCAATATTAATGTTTAATGAATTGATTTAAGAATTGAGACATTATTTTCAAAGATATCATTGAGAATAAAAACAACATTTCCACTGAAAAGATGGTATATTCGTGACCGGTTTCGTAAAATAAAATTACACTTATCTTAGAGATAGAGGGAATTTATGGGTTTCTATAATTGCACTTTTGTATCCATAGCAATCAATGCAATAATGCATGTTCATCTCAGGTTGTTTACAAGGGAATCGTCAAGTTTCCGAGACGATAGCTCAAGATTGTGGTGCATTCATTAGTGAATTAAAGAGAGTTCTTTGAACCGGGATTGGTGGTGGTCAGAGAAGCCACTGATATTTATGCATTTAGGGTGAGAGCACTTTAAATCCGTCCAGTATTCATAGGAAGGATAAGAGGAAAAATATGAACCGCTCTAATGGGCCCAATGAAGTGAAAGAGAGGAAAAGAATTAAATTATTAGATAAATTCAGTGAGAGCTCATTCAATGAAGACGTAGAAAGTATAATGCATCCACCTTGTTATATAGGCCGATAATGCGCGAAAGATCAGAGAAATAGATGCGCGAACGGAGCGTTATAAAAATTCATTTTTCCGCGAACTATTCGCGAAAATAATCACTTAGGGAAATAGAGACACCCCCTGCCAAACGCCGAAAGGTGGCTCGCAGGGTAAATACGTAGATGTAGAAATAAGGGTAATCGTTTCAATGGAATTGTTCCACGAATGAAAAAGTGTCACTCACGTATTTTTAAAGGAAATCGTGGATTCTTACGATTAGAGGAGTAAAGATACGTGATGGGACAAATTAAGAAGATTCTGAATGTAAATTTATTAATCGATCCCCAAGGGGTAAGTTATATACTTAAAAATACTAAGTAATAGTTTTAACAGGATCGCTGAAATAAAAAAAAAATTAAACTAAATTCTATACATCTGGAGTTTAATTTTTTTTTTAATTTCTAAAAATTAATATATATATATATATATATATATATACATATATATATATATATACATATATATATACATATGTATATATATATACATATATATGTATATATATGTATATATATATACATATATATGTATATATATATATACATATATATGTATATATATGTATATATATATACACATATATATGTATATATATGTATATATATATACACATATATATGTATATATATGTATATATATATACATACATATATATGTATATATATATATATATATATATATATATATATATATATATATATAAATATAACTTGAAAATGTGCGATTTTTAAATACGAATGAACTAACTCTCGATTGTAAATCAAAAGCTGTACTTAATGGAATGAATAGAAGGGCTTTGACAATTAAACAATATTTGAATTTGCGTACGAAGTTCAGCGAAACGATATTTTAGAGATGAATGATAAAGGGTTTCCAAGAAACTGGAAGAAATACGTCACTTTTAATTTGTAATTTTAGTCAACTGCTTTAGTCTTAGGTTCTTGTTCAGTTTGAAATTCTAGTGTTTATTGATACAATAATTCAAAAATATACTCATCTTTTCGACGTGTCACCTGCAAACATGACATCAAAAAACTTAACAAGAATTGTTCACAGTATCTCAAATACGTTTGAAACAAAGCAGCAATTTATGTTGAAAGAAAATCTAAAAATTATATACTTTCCTTATACATGCAAAATATATGCAAAAATGTGATCATTTTATTAGAATTTCACCTCGTATATCGATTGTTAATTGATGATCTTTGAATGAATGTCATAATATGCGTATTTTCTTTGCAGAACAATTAGTAAATTATTGAGGAAGCTGCACTTTAAAACATTTTACGCATATATAAAAAATAAATTTTCTTTCATTGAATAATGCTTCTAACTGCTATTTCTGCACAAGAATGAAATTTTAATTTATTTTTAATCTTAATTATACTAGAGGTATATCAAAAGATTGTCAATCGAAAGATTATTATGATATTTATGGGCCTAAAGGATGTTACTAATGGAAATATTGTTTATCTTTCTAAAACTCCCTCACCCTCCGGAATTCCACCTCCATAAGTACTATTTGAAATTCAAACGATGCTCTGAAAATGTTCACCTATTCTGGCAGCGCGTGTTTCCAATACTCCCATCATCTCCCTCAGGACCTTCATATCTATACGAGCTTTTGGGTCCATTGCAAACCAATTCGACCCCCGTGTGTTCGCAGAGAGTTTATTCCCGAAGGGCTATTTCAGTGCTCGTGTTGCAAGTGAAGGACGAGAAGAGAGCAAATTCGTTCCTCGTCAAGTTGCTTAAAACTTACAATTCTACTTTCAAAGTAAATCAATGATCAGGTATAGTTACTTAGGTTAATTTAATATAATGTTTTTTTCCATTCAGCGTTTCTGGGGAATTCAGATTTTCATCGCCAATCTTTCATTCCGTTCAACTGAAACTATTTTAGAATCTGGAACAAATAACTCATTCTAATATCCTCTGTCTTCGTTACAGCGGTAGTCAATAAAGCATCGAAAATATTGGAAGTACGTGGAGCAGTGTTTCTTCGCATTCTCCTAACGGTCCGAGACAGCGACCTCCTGCCTTTGCTCCTGCGAAAAACCGAAGAACGAAAGTTCATATCGAGTGAAATTGATTTCCAAGAAATAGAAAAATCGTCGAGGAAAGTTATCGAAAGAGATCTTACAACCGAAAGTTATCAGAGATGCATCCCTCATTAAGCGGATTTTATATTCGATAACAAAATATGAACGCAATGGTTTCTATTTTTATTAGTCCAAGGGCAAAAATATGACATTATGATATATATGGAAAATACTTTGTACATAATATCCCTATTTCAAATATGCATATTTTCATAATAAAGATGAATATATTGGTAATGATATTTTCCATTGTTTCAAAGGGATCTTCATTAAAATTTTACCATTTCTTGGAGCTTTTAGGACCATTCATCCGTAAAGGAATAGATTTACCAAAAGCGAGCCTTAAATTCAGTGTCATCAAATTACAATCAATAATTTGAGCAAAAATAATAAAACACAATTACGGATCTTTGAAATGAAACATAAACAGTAATGAATTATAAATTGACAGAATAAAAATTGTTGTTTTTTTTTCATAGTATCTTCACAAACTTAGGTTAAGTTAGAAATGAGAGGTGAGTAGAATACTACCGTAAGTTGCAGTTTAAAAATGTATAAAGGAATAAGAAATACAACGTCGAATTCAGCTGAATATGCATCGATTCTCGTACAGTAATTCTAAAACTTTCTAAGCTCCACTGGTCAAATGCTCATCACTCTTCCCTTTCTAGAGTGTAAGGACCAACTGTTACTATTCAAACGAGTTCAAGGGCCTCAAAGATACCGCGGTTCAGGGCAATGTTGAGAAGGATGTTGAAACGTAAAATAAATGTCCAATAACATTATTAGTGGCACAAGGTGTGTTCATATTATCCCAGAGAGGATGAGCACATGAACTGATCCGCTGCAAAGAAACACTATAGCTCGGATTAAATGAACGCTAAGGTAAATTAAAAGAAAGAGAAAATTATTTTGCAAAGGAAAAGAAAAACAACATGAACGGATGAATGAATACCTTCAAAAATTCCCTGTGCATTATAAAAATTTTAATAGAAATAAAAAATGGGATGGTCATGTACATCGCCCGGAAATATTTAATTTTTTTCAGAAACATACAATTAGAATAAAAGGGTAAGCGTGCCAGGAGGAGGACATAGAAGTGCAGATGTTTGCTCCTTTTGGAAGGTGTTAGCATGGAAGTGACATAGGCTAGTAGGACGAGAAGATTTAGAAAAAATAAATGTTGGGAAGTGGCCCTCAAACAGGAGATAGAATAGTCATTGAGGATGATAATAATTATTAAAAAGTCATCGCCTCATTATAACCTAAACGAATCACCCACCGTTTCACAGCCACTAATTTGTTTATTTCCATCCCCAATTGAACATAACCACCTAAAAATACATAACAATTCATCAACAGTGCCATTATTTCTTGGTATAAATTTTTCAATTATTCCTGCTTCGAAAAATTATATTCTATGAGATACTCACATGTTTGACTGATTTCGTCCTCCGGAAAATGTAATGCAGAAGAACCGCTGGTCGAATGCTCATCACTCTTCCCTTTCTACGTGCGTGTAAATTCTTGAGCCGCACGGCATCCTTAAATTGGAAATAAAATGATTACATTACAAGTAAATATCCGGAGACAAGGCTTACTTCCTCTGAACGAAAGCACTCTCAGATACCTCGTCGATATCATAACGACGTCTTTTAATTGTTGTTTGTGTCATTCCTTCAAACGTAGTTCAAATTTCATATTAAAGACGAGCAATGTGTAGCGGATATGCATAATAATAAAAAGGTTTTCGATGTAAATAATAGCCATAATGAAACGTATTGGGGTCATACTGTATGCACATCACCTTGGAGACCTCGCAAGTTACAAAGAGTAATTAATTCTTCTGTTTCAAAATTTTAAATAATAACAACAAAGAATTCCCAACGTTTGATCTCCCGCTAAACTTTTATCTCGATTCTGATTGGCTGAGGGAAACACCACCGCCGTCAGTGCAAGCGTTGCATTGTTAAATTAAGAGCAAATTATTAATTGACCCCATTACAGATTGAATGCCTCTAAAATTTCTCTCTTCATTTACGCCGACCGCCCATAATGGCGGTTGCCTCCGATTCAGAAGAATAAGCTATCGATACGTTATGAAACTAGTCTCTATGTGCAATAAGACTTACGTAGTAGCAAAAAATCATAATAAATACTACTCTTCATGAATATTTTAACGTTTACGAAGGACCGCAGGACGATATTTAAAATTCTAATTGCAATTTTAGAATCCCAGCGGTGACAGTCGCACTTCCCAACACCGCTCGGCGTATGTCACTTTCCCCTTGCACTTCACACCGTGCACATCGTTCCTGCTTCCAAACGCTTAATTTCGCTATACTTCAAATTAAATATGCAACGTCGATGTAACAATCATCTCAAATCGAGCCATCTTGCAACGGCGGAACCCTCCGTTTACACAAACCGTTTCCGATTCTAAAGAAATACGTGCAATTCAACAAACGAGTCCACATGCATGGTACAGCGGAGGAAAGTCAGCATTCGCTCCATGTCATTGTTTCCCAAGATCTAATGTTCAAGACGTCCATCGCGACTAGGATAGGGAAAATACGCCGTTCTCGGTCGCCTCCGGACCTTGAGCAGGTAAAGCTCTCCAAGCATGTAAACACAGGCAAAGGGCATTCGAAATATTTTCCGATGGGACTTCGTTTCTTACCTTAAGGTCTCCTTTTGAACCTCGATCTTCTGCTTCACTCACATGCCGCAATGCTTTTTGGCCAATCTGCCGAATCTTTCGAATCCCACTTGTATAACCATTTCACGCTCGAAAAAAGGCACTAACACTTCATCATGCACGAATCGAAGAGATGCCAAAAGATTCACACGAAAAGTCACAAAACATCGTACGCGATCTCTCCATCCACACCCCGTTCCAGTTAACTTATGAAACAACTGCAAACGAAAGCAGGAACGGCGACGCGGGAAGCAATCGCTTCGCCCTCTCTCGGAATGAGTCATACAAATGAAACTCTGCGACGACGAACGTCGAAATATTCAACCGCCCTTATTTACGAATCCGCGGTACGACTCCGTAGACGACCTCAGTTTTTCTTCCGTTCTCATTTTTGGACAAGCTGTTTCAGCAAAGGTGGATCGAGATTCGTCTTTCGCTACACGAGTCGTCATGGAGACGATTCGTTACTTGCGGATAGAATGGATGTAAATCCCAATCGCGTGTCTGCGTTAAAATATTAATCTCAGCAGTAGATGAATAAAGAATGGGACGTCGAGAAATCAAAAGCAAAGAAGCTTGCTTCAACCTTCAAATATCCCTCAAAGCTGTCGACAAGGTACTCCACGAACAATACGATAAAATTCCTTCCGACGAATTCTTTCGCCGTGCCTAGTGTGCAGATGCCGTAAGCTCAGCGTGGAATCAATGTGACGCGCAGAGCTAAATGGATCCGTTTACATTTTAGGGACCTTTCCTTAGAATATCACCTCTTTATAGTGGCTAATAAAGTAAGATTCCCAAGTAATTAGAAGATATCTTTTATTTGAAACGTGCCATAATTTACATAAAAATATTACATTTCATTCTCGTTCGTACATTGCAGCTGAGATATTCTTTCCCGGCGCATGTGTTTTATGGCAGCGCGAGACGAATCGTCCATCCGAACCTTGGAAACCATCAATCCTAGCCTATCGTTCCTCGATGTGATTCCCGCCTTCAAGGCGCCTGAAACGAAAATCAAAGGTATATTCAGCACCGATGTACCGAATGCTCGGATCACGTGGGAAAATAAAGACGACGTACGAGGGAAAGGATCACTTGCGTACCTGAGACGCGAGGCGATTCGCGCAATTTTTAGCGAACAATTGGATCTGTAGCGCTAACTATGGTCGGAAAAGAACGCCACTGATATTGGTGTCACCATCGGATTCGAAATGCGAAGTGGAATAATGAGTAGAGGCGTGCAGAGAAGCAAACGGTTGGACACGGCATGGTTTCCATCTTAGAAGCCCTCTAAACGAATACATTTCGCTTCCATCCAATCGCCATTCTTCTGTGCTTAAAGGTTTCCATAGTAACTTAAGACGGTTAAGAGAGGATAACCATAAGACGACGGAGTGTAAAGAGCAACATTCCGAATCCGCGGACGGCGATACGGATGCTTGATCCCCTCAAGAACGTTTAAACTCCAGGAATGCAGGAGGTTGATACTGCTCCACTACCCACGGGGTTACACGAGATGGGTTGAAGGCTGAGCAGGAGTGCTTTGTTGGACGCACTAAAGCGATTGATGAAAACACGAAGCGGGCTAGCCAAGAAACCGTCCCGAGTAGCTAAAATTGAATATATTTTATGGACGAAGAGCGAATAATAACCAAAGATATTATGATCTTAAGAGGTGATATGAATTTGTGAATTAAGCGTGTGATCCGGAGCGGATAGAGTGTAACAAGACGTTCGAATAACCCTTCCAGGAAAGATCATGGGAGATCTTGATGAAGGAAAGTTACAAAATGCGAACCTCGAAATTGATTAATTACTCGGTCGCGTCAGGAATGATTTGGAAAGAGGAAGGGATGTTTTGACTCACCATGAATATATAACCTTGGCTCTCCTGCCTCCTAAATGCTGACATGATCAAGAAGCTGAAGGATGCTGCCCAGGTTCGTAACCAACCTTGCGGTGTGTCGGTTGTTCTCTCTCGTGAGGAAGGGATATCATAGTTACACGAAGAATTGTGCACGATGAATCACGATTGTGCCTGACGTGTAGACAACCTTCCACTTCCGTGGCAAGCGATGACTTTATCTCGAAGGTGTGACTTGAAGGAAGCATCCGAAATCCTGGAAATAAATATTTAAAAACCATGAGTAACATCGCTAAATATATTCACAATTGCACTGCACGCTATTGATAGAAGGCGCACTGAAGATGATCATTTACAAGAAAAATGGCCTCGAATACACAGATTGCATCCAGGCGAGATGATTCATTATTAACCAGCGAAAGGCGTTAGCGGTTTTGGAATAAGCGGTTCCTTGGTACCAATATGATTAATCCCAAGGCAGTGAACAATTTTTAAGAAACATCCTTCTGCTCTTCACAATGCAAAAATGCTAAAAGATTATTCAGGGATAGGCATTTAAAAATGGCCTTCCATCATCCGTGGATAATTTTGCAATCTGCAGAAGAGTGTAAGGACCAACTGTTATTATTCAAACGAGTTCAAGGGCCTCAGAGATACCGCGGTTCAGGGCAATGTTGAGAAGGATGTTGAAACGTAAAATAAATGTCCAATAACATTATTAGTGGCACAAGGTGTGTTCGTATTATCCCAGAGAGGATGAGCACATGAACTGATCCGCTGCAAAGAAACACTATAGCTCGGATTAAATGAATGCTAAGGTAAATTAAAAGAAAGAGAAAATTATTTTGCAAAGGAAAAGAAAAACAACATGAACGGATGAATGAATACCTTCAAAAATTCCCTGTGCATTATAAAAATTTTAATAGAAATAAAAAATGGGATGGTCATGTACATCGCCCGGAAATATTTAATTTTTTTCAGAAACATACAATTAGAATAAAAGGGTAAGCGTGCCAGGAGGAGGACATAGAAGTGCAGATGTTTGCTCCTTTTGGAAGGTGTTAGCATGGAAGTGACATAGGCTAGTAGGACGAGAAGATTTAGAAAAAATAAATGTTGGGAAGTGGCCCTCAAACAGGAGATAGAATAGTCATTGAGGATGATAATAATTATTAAAAAGTCATCGCCTCATTATAACCTAAACGAATCACCCACCGTTTCACAGCCACTAATTTGTTTATTTCCATCCCCAATTGAACATAACCACCTAAAAATACATAACAATTCATCAACAGTGCCATTATTTCTTGGTATAAATTTTTCAATTATTCCTGCTTCGAAAAATTATATTCTATGAGATACTCACATGTTTGACTGATTTCGTCCTCCGGAAAATGTAATGCAGAAGAACCGCTGGTCGAATGCTCATCACTCTTCCCTTTCTACGTGCGTGTAAATTCTTGAGCCGCACGGCATCCTTAAATTGGAAATAAAATGATTACATTACAAGTAAATATCCGGAGACAAGGCTTACTTCCTCTGAACGAAAGCACTCTCAGATACCTCGTCGATATTATAAGTTGCCCTCAAACAGGAGATAGTATAGTCATTGAGGATGATAATTATTAAAAAGAGATCGGTTGAAGGCTGAGCAGGAGTGCTTTGTTGGACACACTAAAGCGATTGATGAAAACACGAAGCGGGCTATCCAAGAAACCGTCCCGAGTAGCTAAAATTGAATATATTTTATGGACGAAGAGCGAATAATTACCAAAGATATTATGATGTGTGTGTAAGTGTAGATGTTTGCTCCTTTTGGAAGGTATTAGCATGGAAGTGACAAGTGTAATTAAAATTAGGTATATTATATGAAGTTATAGGTTATTATCTTTATTTATGAATGTATTTAAATTATGAATTTGTCTATTTTATACTGTCGATCGAGACATGCAATCTTATTATTTTTAGTATGTTCCCATACCAACTTCTGCGATGGCTTTTATTCATTCGCTGATTCTTTATAGAGTTCGTGGTAAATGATGTTCTCCTTTACTTGGGTTTCGCTGAGTGTAGGAAAATTTCCCTCTCTTGAGAGTGGTAATCATGTATAGAATGGCTCACTCTGGATTGCGAAGCTGAGGTCGCCCTGGTGCTTCGTATGTCACGGCCAGTGACGGTCGAAGCTTTTTATTTCTCTCTTTTCGAATAAACGGGCGACGAGGATTCGGAGAGGTCTCTATTTTTTCGCGAGTTTCTGGAAATCCCCGGTTTCGGAAAGTTAATCAAGTAATGAGGCTTCGTGTTCTTTCCTATGCACTCACAGTCAGGGTCGGAATAAGTCGAATCAAACTGAATAGAACTCTTAAATGGAGCATTGTGCAGAGTCATTTCGAACTGTATTTAAACTCCGCGGAGTACTTTCGCAAATATGTATTCTACTTTTGAAATGCAGACACCAGCAGATCTTAACCTCCCTGCAGCTGTTGGTTATCGGTATGTCTTCTCTTGACCATTTCCTTTTCCTTTACTTTTTGAGATTTGGTCTTGAAATCCAATTTCGCGATCCGCGTAGTCTTATCCGAGGATATCACCAAAAACAGCAAACTACTAAAGTATGGATCAATCCTTGAATTAATTCTTAAATAGTTTATCCCCCTTGGTTAAAGGAAGACTTATTTAGTATCGAATGATATCCAGAGAATATATTGCATCTTTTAGCTGGAATTCTTAAAGCTACTTTTTACAGATGAAGAGCCTACATTCTTAATTGTTTTTTGTAATTTTCCCGTAAGGTTTTGATGGTTTTGAAATCGTCTAATAATCGCAATGTAAAAAATCAAATATTATTCAACTTTAAGCGTTATTAAAATATTTCGACAATAACAGTTTCAGACTTTTTGAGGGAATCATGCTTCTATTGGAAATGATATATTTGACCTTCAATCGGTCTGGCTCTCAAATACGCAAATACAAAGGGAAAACAAATTTCCATTCTGGAAATCAAAAGAGTGCAATAATTATGAAAACGAGATTTAATATCAATTCTTGTTATTCCCTCGTATGCGATTCAGCCTTCGAAATGCTGAAGTAAGAAACGAGATGATTTTGAAATTTAGTCATGAGGCCGATGAAGCGAAAAAAAAACGATTTGTGATTGTTCTATGAATTGATACTTCATACCCACTCTATGCCAATAAATAGGTGATATATATCAGCTATAAAATCTTAAAAAATTAGTTTGCGATGTCATTGCAAAACGTTCTTTCGCGATGGAATTCCTTTCGCAAGTCCTCATCATCTGATCCGTCAATATAAATTCACTAGCATTTCCTTCATCGATAATATTCGATTAACTGGAATGAGAAGGAATTCCTCTTAATCATTGGATTACAGCAATTACGTCAAATCGATTATCTTCTGTGAGATAAATACATACGTAAATACCTATCTTACATTATATGTAGCAAAGTAGGGTAATGCAGTGAAAATTGATTCTTTTTGAGAACAAGTTTAAAGCTACAGGACAAAGAGGCGAAGAATGTTCTGTGCCTGCTTTTAAATTATATCATACGAATAAAATGCTGTTAAACCGATAAATTTGAAACCAAATGAGGGTTATTCGGATTCGTACGATGGCTGTAAAGGATGAGTAAAATGGGCTCAAAATCTTTCGCCAGATAAGAGTCAAAATAAAGAGGTGTATGATTTAGAATTTATTTGTATCACGTGAAAACGAAGGCTTTAATTCACAGATGAATATTTTATTCATTTTATTTACACACTATACACTGCATAGAGGTTTGTAACGAAGTTACATTCCAGTTAAAACTTATAATTTTATAAATTCTAAATTTGCCGATTTCGATTTATCCGTTTAAATATTTCCTTTACTTCAAGTGAATTTCGACGAAAGTTTTTTTCCACAATCTGTATCTCTTAACGAGAGACGAACTTAAGGTATAATTTGAAGTATCCTGAGAAGTAAAGGAGGTCAAAAAGTACCTTCAAGAGCTACATTTTCATCCGCGAACTGAATTTCAAAAGCATTTTCGCAGAATATTCAGTGCGAATGCGTTTTCCGTATACACAATGCACTTCCAATGTTCCTAAATAAAGAGGACCGATTTCAACATTCTATCAAAATCCTGCAAGATTTTTCGTGTTTTAAAAAATGCTATTTTCCAAGAACTCTATGTTTCCCAACGAAGCAGAAAAACGCATAGCAAATTCGCAGTTGCGTTCGAGATTAAATAGACCGCTTCGAAACTGTGTAATTCGCCATCTCGCAACTGTGAGCGGACAAAATGCGGGAAAAGGTAATAAGGTTCAATGACCATTCGAAATAAAAGAGCATCCGACCTTTTTTCGTGCGATGAAAGCCGATGGATATCGTGATTTTTTTGCACTTTTGAATCGCCTTAGGTGCTTGCGTAGTGTATAATTCACCACATAAAATGCATGCGGAGGCATTTTCGAGTACAAAAAGGAAGTATTCTTTCGTATAAATAAAGGCCTATCATTATATGTTTTAGATATAATTTATCCCATCTAAAATCGTATTGTAATGGAAATTATGTTGTCCAATCACGAATGCATATGTATGAGTCATCGAATATCGATTAAAACAATAAATTTTTTTGACCCTTCTCTAAATTTACTACAACATATGTTTTTTTCATTACTAGAATTAAAAATAAATTTAAGATATGTTTCGAATGATTCAATGTCAATTGAAAGATACTTACCAGTTTCCACGAGAATTCATTGAAATCTTTTTCAAAAATATGCACATAGAATAAATAGAATAGAAAAAAATATGTACATACATAGAATTTCGATAATTACGTTACGTTAAAAATTCAATGTTATAATATACGGAAATTGATTTAATATGATAATTATTTAATTTACATACCTCGAACAGGTAAAACCTATATAATCTGTTTCGAAAGTGATAATTCATTTGTAATTGAGAAATACGTCAGGGAAACATGTATCTGAACTCAAGTACAGGTCTCTATATTAATTATCGTTGGAAGAATTTTTATCTTTATTTTCAGAAACTTTTCTGAATTATTTAATAATAATTTATTTCCCTTTTGCATTCAAAACGTACATGATTGTAATTTTATTTATTATAAAATTTTGTCGTTACGAGTTATAAAATTTGAGAGATACGTTTATTTTTTGATTGAACATCATTACCAGCGAAAGGCAGTAAAGATGAAGTACGAAAGCTTCTCTAAAGTACTAGAGTAAAGTAAACAGAAATGTATAAATTATGTGAATATAACGCCGGTAATCTCCATTAAAAATGAGCCCTTTACTAATTCTCATTCTAAAATACGTTTTCCTGATGGCATTTCAGGATAGCCGATAAAATCGCGTACTACCAGTAGATAAATGATTGAAAATGGCCGAAAATCATTTCGCGTGACCTTTTTTCCTCGGAAATGAATTGGCGAAGTGTAATTACTGCGGAAAGTGAACTCTTAACCGCAATTGCACAGAATATACCCGACTCTTCCGTCAACTTTCTCCATCACTCGAAACGCCGAACAAGAGTGGACCTAAAAGTGCACCTTGCGGTACACCCTCGATGTTTTATTTTCGAACGGATGAGCACAGTAATTCGCAGTAGCTTCCCAACGGGAAATTATCATTCTGAAAGAGGCTATCTCTGTTACCATCAAGACGTTTTCAGCTACATTGCTTCGCCCGATTACACACAAATACTACTGCATCTGAGAGAATTGATATATGTGTTATGAAGTTAATCGCGATCAGTTAAGCCCATTAAGTAGATTATCCTCGTCTCTTGAAAGATAAACGCGGTCTGATGTGATAGAGGATCCGTTTAAATTAATGATCTTCTTAATAATATTGAAGTCATTGTGACGTTCTGACAGAAAGTCACAATTTCTTTCCATAATCGATTAACTTAGTGTTCCGTAACTCCTATAATTCATTCCTGGTGCATTCACTCATGAGAAATTTACTCAAGTCTTCTTCGTGATATTCTTCTTTGCAGTAATATTCTATTATATATTGGGATATTTTCCCAAGTTTACTCAATCATCTCAATGATTGGGAAAACCGATTCCGAAGTGCTTCACAAAATAATTGCTCTATTTCAACGTCGATTCGTTAAGCAAGTATCGGAAGACGAAATATTTATGTTGGCCGTTTCTCTTATTAGTCTTGGAACTCGAGATAATGAATTTCATATTCAAGGAGGTTGGAAAGTGTCGCTTCTTCCAATGCAAACTCTTCCTAAAGATTCCGATGAGAAAGCGCTTTCCGCTCGTCATTTTTTACGTGTCGGTGACGTAATCGCCTTAGAGTCGTGCTTCTGAATTAATGGGCAATAATGAGCTCACCTTGGGATGACTACGCCAACTGTTAAGAACTATAAGGGAGATTATAGTGGTTTCGATCTTTGAAGGGATATCCCTCAAACGTACTCTCCCCACGTGTGTTTCCATTTATTCCGATGGTAGACCATAACAAGAAAGAAATCAATTGCTATGCCATAAGAATGATGCTTAACTCGTCAGAGTGTGCATTAATTTAAGCAATTTTTATTCTGTTCCTCAGTAAAATAATTTAAGAGCTGATAAAAACAACTTTATAAATATAAAACCATAAAAGTTTTTTGTGAAAATTTACATAATTGTTTTTTTTACTTTGGCATTCCACGAAGTCACGACATCTCATATTGATTTAGAGCTTATGTTAAACGTCCTTAAATCATTTGACCTAAGATTTCATTTAAAATTATAAACATAATCATATAAACCTGTGATCTTCTCTACTGCTATACTAATCTCACTTCATTATCATCTTCATTGCCTTTATCCGGTTATTTTCAGTATTTTTTACATGTTTCTGTATCTCATTTTTCGTAAACAGAATCCGATATATTATATCCTCCAATATTCATATATTAAGGAAACCATGACTCAAGGGGTCCGCGATGATGGGGCGTTTCTACAGACCGACTGCTATCCTTAGTAAATCAAATAAATCGAGATGAGAGCAACCTCAGCTGTCTTGTCCTCCTATCGAAAGACAACAAACGAGGGATCTCTATTGCCCCCGCGTAGGTGCGCCCTTTGGCGATTTCGGGAACTAAGGAGGGCCATCTGCGTCAATATGGTTGCGAAGGAGATGCAAGGGACGGGAATAGCACGATTTATGAATGAATAAATGGTCTTCTTCTTTCCATTAGTTTTAGGTCTCTTATTCTGGTTATCGCTGTTTCAAAAATATAAAATGCCTTCTAATGCTTAAGATCAATTAGTTTTGTTTCTTTAAAAAACAAGCTAATTGCCGCATTATAGCATTGGAAAATGATAATTCATGATTCACATTGATAATTCATGTGAGCCGCACTGTCTGATATTCTGCCTCATTCATACATTGCAAAAAACACCGAAGAAAAGTCCATATCGCATTTGGATTCACTTGAATTATAATTTTAAACTCGCCTTTTCTAAGATCCAATCGTAAAATTTTTACGAAACCAAAAGTAGCTTTAATATTGGATGTAACAGTAAAGTGTATGAAGCAACAGTTTGAAAGTGATGAGGAATATTTACGTGAAAGGTTTTCAAGAAACGGACGAAAGAGTTTTATGTGTCACAATGAATAGTTGAGGAGGAGTGATAAGTTGATTGAATTGGAGGAGTAAATAAGGAGATAGCAATTTTAAAAGTATCAGAGTGAATACAATTTGACCATTTTAATACGCAATTCGTTATTATGAAGAGGAAAATTTAGGATACATTTGGAGTTTTAAATAGTGTGAGCTTGTTGAAAGATGATACGTTTAACTTAATTTTGAGCAATCGTTTCGAATGATTCAACTGGTAGATAGTAGGGAGTCGCCTACATCCTAGTAAGAATTCATTCCTTAAGTAAATGCTTAGTGCAACGATTTACATTCTAGCACCCACTAGTAAATCCAGAATAGGTGTCCACTAAGTGCATTGGCTGGAAATGCGTTGGACCCTCCGCCACTTTTGCCTTTCTGTTTGTTGTTACCACTGAGGGACTCCTCCACAAAACCCTTTCTCGCTTTGAAAGATTTGGCGAAAACTCTTTTCGAGAAGGCTTGAGAAGGGCAGTCTATAACCCACGAAATCTCGCCTTTTGTTTTTATTAATACGTCTCTTGAAAGCTTGTGGTGTAGCCAAGAGTCAATCCCTTTGTGTCCCCAAGTATATTTCGGCTCCCCTCTTAGATTCCCCGTTTCTGATGGAAAATATATTTCGAGCAGTCCAAATATATTCGGTGATTTAATCATCTCGAAGAAGCTTCCTTTAATCATTCAAAAACAAGGATGAACAACTTGAACGCGCGATATATTTCACAAGACCAATATCTTGTTCATCTATTTGATTTTGGGATAGAATTACCACAAGAAGTAGCCTAATTATGTATTGCACAGTTTCAAAAGTCGTGTTAAATTAGAGATAATTATAATCATATGTAAATAAACATTACAATAACACAACGCCTGAACAGATATCTTTTATATACTCCAGTTCTCGATTCGCGAATGATTAGAGGAAAACGTTTTTAAGGATACAAATCCAAAATATATACACTCATTCGTTTGAAAACCATAAAATAACTTTTCCACGCCTAAAATATTTATGAGAAAATGAGCACACATTTTAAGATATAATTAATATGGATAAACACAACTTATCTGTGCTCAACCCTTTTTCTAAGTCTGGAGACGTTTGACGAATAGGAGGCCTATAAATGAAACTATCTCCCCATCCTTGCTAATGAATCTTCAGCTTAATATAATTGTTGCCGAACATTTTCACAATAAGACGTCAATTATTCTTCCTTAGATTGCATGGGAATGTATCTTCGGCCATTAACACCGGAAGCAGGTGCTCCACTTATATACGCAAGTCCTGGAAAATGGACAAAAATATGATAAACGGAAAATAATCTATGTCCAAATCCTGTTGTAGTCAGTATTTTATAAAATTTATCTTCTATTAGCGAAGAAGGTAAACTCTTACGTAGACTTTCTGAGTACATATATGTATGCATATATCTGTACCTCTAATACCTATATTTAAATGAATTTCATTCATATTATCTTTTTAAACCTCAATTTTTGTGTATATTAAACATCGGGAGAATGAATACCTCTAGAAAAATGAAAGCTTGAAATTTTTGTTTGATAGAAATGAAAGAAAGTGCTCATGTTTTATAAGATTATCACAAGGAAAATATTTTGTTTTTCATTTCAGAACAACAGCATTAGACGGATAAATAAGTGTCACAATTATATTTCAAGTCCATTAATTTATAGACAAAAGTGAGATATCAACCAATTGAAAAGTGATTCTTTCATAGTTTACAAAAAATATTCAGTGTCTCTCTCGTTAATTTTTCTTTTTAACTACTTACAGCGGTTTCATATCCGCTAAATCTCTTTTGTATTCCCTGAAACACATCATACGTTGCGCTGCTCTTTGATAAAATTAATTCTATAAATCTTCGTTGAAAGATTAAATCAGGAGCAGACGTATATTTTACTCCTTTTCTTTAATGTTTCACCTGCAGCTTACTCCTCATCACTCATTCGTTTCACACATTAGTTCATGAAACTCGAGTTTACTTGTTGGTGCCCTTTTAATGAAACTCCGATCAATGAACATGTTATGCGCTTCTTTCAATAAGTGTTTCCTTACTTAGAATGTAATTTACATCCATAATTTAATGAACATATTCACTATCGAAATCAAGCTAAATATTTAGATTACAATTATGAAAATAAAGTTTTCAACAGAGTTATTATAACATTTGCGAATCGGAAATTAGAAATGCATGCAGCTTTATTATCACCCTAAAAAAGTTTTAAAGACTAAATCCGAGTTTAATAATGATAAAAAGAAAAAGGGTTTTACCCTAAATATCTCATATCTGATGATAGTTAGTAAACAGTATAAATAGTTCTAATAACGCATATTAGCAAACTTCTGGAGCATTTCTTGCAATATCTCTTCCTCAATCTCTTTGAAAAGCGTAACTTTCTTACGTTTCAAAGATCTTGAGCTCTAACACTAATGTTGCCGAAGGCAGATAAATATCACCTTCTATCTCACTCTTGGTCAGGAGCGAAAACACATCAAGGGTGATTCTGCGCTCGCCAAGCATTCCCGCGGGAAGAACCACGGTTGTCAAACAGATAAGGCGCCTCACGACGGGCCCTCTTTTCCTCAAAGATCCACTCGGAAAAAAGTGGGGGTCCGCAAGACCTTTCCCGGAGGTCCCAGCGGGCAGTCCGGGTACACTCCCCTCCTCTCTTATGTATAACACCAAGGAACACCCGCTGCTTCACGTTGGGGGAGCGATAGGATGGGTCGAAAACGGGGCCGACGATGCTGCCTTGTGGGACTCCGTTAACGACTGGGAAAAGGAAAGCGAATGTCGCACTTCCGTCGAAGTGGACCCTCTTATGACAGAGGCATGTGCGAAGTGTCACATGATGTTCAGGGAAATCAACTCTACCTACCATATTCCTTCAAGGATCCCGTAAAGTAAGACGATTTCATGAGCGTGAAAAAGGGATAAAATAGGAACGCGAGGTATTTCGTTGTTTTGGTGACGGTTTCACTTGATGTGCTGCCAACATTTCGTGTCTCTTTGGGACGTTTTCTTCGGGGAGGGAAGAGGCCAAATTTATCGTCCTGCAGGCTGAGAAGTATTGCTCCTTTCCCGGGGGTCAAACGGGTGGGTTTAGATTTCAGGGATGGAATATGGCGTGCAGTATTCGTGCAATTATCACGTTTACATTGGACGCGGAGCTTGTTTATTTTGGCAGTGGGGTAATTGCTCTTCAGGACATTTCCTTCCCAACTGCGCGTCTTTGAAAGGGTAGAAATAATAGAATTTGAAGGATTCGCATACTTAAGAGTTGAGGGGAGTGGATTTATACTCTAGTTCGAATGGGTCGGCATTTTCCGGTGATTAATGGATGGAATAAAGCTATTTCGAAATGGGGAGGGAAAATTATATTTAACTTGGCAGCGAGAGGAGTACCTTTGCTGAAACGGAGGGAATTCTCGAGGTTTATTGCAGAGAGATGAGGCAAAAGATGTGTGATATCGGAAGATTATCTCCTAGATATAATTTAAAAGTTATTTCAGGGAGCGATGATTGAGTACAAACGATCATCGTTGATTTTCAAAGGGAAAATTAAGAGATTTTTCGCCAGACGTCATTGAATAAAGTATTCGTAAAAAATTATAAGACTCTTAATGAAATGCAATATCATACATTTGAGCAAATTTATAATTGGAAATAAACATCCTCATTCTTCTCCCAAATCTTAAATTCCTAAATGCAGATCTAAATGTTTTGTAGTTTTAATTTATAATTCACGAGATTAATTTCAGTTATTATGTACGCTTACTTTATCAAGCCTTCAGATACAAGATCATTTTATCTGTTCTTTTGATCTTTCTTTAAATTTTTAAGTGATTTATCAAATCGCTTATTCTAATCTGTTCGTATTATGTTTGGTTAACATTATTTTTCTCACTAACTGCAATCAGAACCGATAGATCTATAATTTCAGATATTTTAATCAATACGTAAACCATACAAATTACTTAAGTAATTTACCATACAAAAAATTCTCATTTATCTATTAAAATGACGGATTCGTTTGATTATTCTCAAGATAAACTTCGATGAACAAATCAAAAGTAACAACGAAAGATCGCGATTAGGAAGTATTTTGAGCCGTGGTATCCGTTCAAAATGTGCCATCTCAGGCGTATCAACTGTATGTTTCTCTGGAAATAAAAGAATAAGGATTCCACGAATTACGCTCCATAATTTCCGCAGGTTTATTTTCTCTCCGCCAAATGCGAACCAATCCTTTGCCGCTGCACTCAGCGAAGTATATTACGACTTTTTTTTCAATTCGGACGTCTCGCGGGGGTTAAAGATATGCTAAACATTTCCGGTTGGCAACAACCAACGATAACTGCCGCAGCAGAATATCTTCTTTCGAAGGAGTTACTGTCAAATATAAAGATGCGCTACAATCGCCTTTTGATTAGAACGATTTCTTCGGTGAAATATGATCCTATTATTCCTTTCAGAACAATGCTTGCTTTTCAATATCCGTGCTTTGCGATGGGTGAAATTAATCGAACTAATTGATCAGTTCTTAATAAATATTGCGATATTTCGCAAATTATTTCACATTAATATTAAACATAGAGAGTATTATTTGCAATAGGTATGTATTGTTGATGTTATGTAGTTTGGAAAAAGGAAACTAAGCAAATTAGATAAGAAGAATTCGATCTTCCTCTCTTCTTAAAAGGTAAATATGGAGATAGAAATGATCCAACTAATTAAATTATGGACACTCATCATTCAATTGAGTATGCTATGAATGGTTGCATAAATAGAAATCGTTTGTCATCTGAAATTCTTACTCGGATATTTCACAGTATAACTTGAGTTAAGAAACATGAAAAGTTAATAATTTACTTCGGTAAAAAATGTACCACCCTTTACTTATAATAATTGAGATACTTAAAACTACTGTCATTCCTTCACATGATTAAAAAAGTAAATTAAGAAGGAGAAGCGATCAAGCCAAGCCGTTAATCCATTATCTCTATAATTAATGAAATCTCTGCAATTAATTTGAAGGTATGTTTGAGCCTTAGAGAAACTAATCACCGACGACAAATTGTGCGCAAATTATTTTGGAATGAAATTCGTTCGTTGTACACAAAAACCCGTTGTAATACAAAGCAAAACATGATGAGTTCGGATAACATTCCAATCCAATGACTATGCAAATAAGGTACACTCCCCGAGCCGAGCTAGAATTTCCAGGGAATGAAAAAAGAGACGGCTGTTGCGGGGAGACGCGTAAGATTAACTCAAAGGAATATGTTTCCATGGCTGCGTAAATCTCCATTATCATCATAGAAGCATTTCCTTTGAATTTACTCGAGTTTATGTGAATAATAACGTTCTGTCGATCCTATTGTTGGTTGCGAATATGTCAAAACAGGGTCCAGGTAATATTTTAGAATCTATTTGTTCTAAATATAAATGACCATTAAAACGTATTCAGAACATCAAATCAATGAATCTAACTTTCGTCCGGTTTTCTTCAACTCTAGCGCGTATTTCTGGTCATAAATTAATTTTTTCCTTACTACAGCTTAAGTAGATAAGTAGTCTTATTACTTTAATCTCAGCTTTACTCGTCTGCTTCTTAAGGAAGACATGATCTTCACAAAATTCTGTCAAATCGACAATCCGTCCATAAACACTGTGTGTGACAAAGACCTTCCACGGATTCTTAAAGGCCGAGAATTGTTAACTTCTGTGGAATTAAAGCTCTTCTCCTTCGGCGAATAAATTCATTCGGCAGATTAAGGTCGTCCGTCGGTTTCTTTGAAGAAACGAACTCAATTGTTTGCATTTTAACCTCCGTAAATATATTCTAGAGGAGAAATATAGACTAATAATGCAAAGGAACTTTTCGTTCGCCGTATTACTCGCAAGGGATTTGAGTGGTGTTTAAGGAAGGACTTATTTGGGCGGTTTGGAATAATCGATCTTTATACGAATTCCATGAATAAAAGGAAGGAAAGAAGTGGTGATCGAATGATGCAGAAGGAACTCTATATTCTCAACCCTTGACAACGTTCATCTTATTTACTTATAAAAGAGAATTTTATTATTTACGTTCTTTCACAATCCAAAATCAGATTATTCCCGAGTGTCTTTTATTATGGGGAAGAAAAATCTCTATGACAGTAAACGAATACGTATTTCACAGCATCTTATTTTTTCTTATTTTGAAAACTTGAATTCCTGTTCGAATTTACATATTTTTGCACTTTGTCTTTCATATTCTTTTGTAAGAGATGCCTCGTAAATTTAATTACAGAATTATAGCATTAAATTGATGATTGAGAGGAGAAATTAGTTAAAACTTAATGGACCAATTAAAAGACAATTATATGCAATTTTTCCGGAAATGTATATTTCCACATAATTCAGTTACCCAACGAACGGAATTCAGTTGCGAGACTACGCATAATAAATTAACTATTTTCCATCACTTCATCGATATCGCAATTATAATATGAACTGAATCCCTTATTGTATAAATGTGCTTTAATTTCTGTGATAACTATGCGGACAGCAAATATCAAATTATTAAGGTTATTTTCTTTTATATCTTACAGCTAAAATAAAGGAATGGGTTTACCAAGTATAGGTAAAGGAACCCTGGTAAACCCGGTCCAATGTTTAGCATAAATTGATCACCCTTTCTAATATTCGAAGTCATTTTCTTTTCGTGGCTCATTCGATCATTTCCTTCTGATGTTCACTCATTCTATCATTTTAATATCGTTTTATCGTTGTATTGTTATCGATCACCTGATGCGAAGAGCGATCACTCTTTAAGCAAACATCGCATCCAAGAAATCGATGAAAATATCGGAACAGAACTTAAAGAGTAGTAATGAGGATAATCTGGTAAAATTAAAGCCACAATACCTTCATAATTATTATCTAATGTTTTAATTAGGGCGTTAAACGAATAGCCTCAGATTCCACTCTCTGTCTGGAAATTGGGTACAAAGTTTATTTATTTATTATTCTTAGATAACAGAGTTATTATATAATGTAATTTCAGAGATCAATTTTTCAATTATTGATAGAAACTAGCAAACCCCCAATTTTTTGTCTTTTCTGCTATGAATGCCTGTAAATTTAATTTGCATTGTCTTTTTAAAAGCAATTTTTTTCGTGTTGATTGTAACTCTAATAGATTCACGAAGTAAATCTTATAAATATAAATCTCTTGATTATTTATATTACTCTAGATAATATGTCAATATTCTAGACGAATACGTAATATTCCCTTGGATCGAATAAAACAAGGAAGTCTTGTGATTTGCGTAAACCATCGCTTCACCAGGGGTATTTCGCTGGTGACTCACAGACTGTTACCATGGATATTGATTTTAAAGGGACTGACTCAAGAGTCCATTTACGCTGAAAAGCGCTCGACATTTATGATCCGTGACCAAATGGGAAATGATTAAGTTGCAACTACGATTCCATCCAACACATTCTGGAGCCATTTCAACTACTGTCATTCGATAGAAACATAATGTAATCTCCTTAAACTTTCGACTTTAGCACCACAAAGTTTTCTATGAATTTACACCGATACAATATATACAAGACCATAATTTGTATGATACGGATATAAACATAGAGGAATTATTAAGCCATTAATTCTCTATTTTTCATTTCGATTAACCCCAAAAATATATATCCAATCATTCTTGAGGATATCTTGACAAAATAATGCATAGCGAGAATACGGCCGTGCATTTGTGATTTATGATGCGTTCGCAATGAGATGCAATGTCTTTATTCCTTTTTAATGCTACGCTATTCGGAGGCTATCCTTTTTCAAAAGTCTCATCCGGTGACACATCGTCGCCATGGAAACCTCTGTGAGAGCATAAATTTCATTGTTCACTTGACCCACTCCTTTGGATTTCCCCTTCAAAAAGAACCGCTTTTTAGGTTCATTAAGAATAAAGAGGAAATCAGATCATTGTCTTGCCGTGGAAAGTCACAATTCTTTATATTAAGAGTATCTTTCCTTAATAGAAGAGGTCAAATTTGATTAATTTTTCATTTGCAGCTTCAGAAAATAATCTCCTTCGAAATTGATGCTAAACGGCAACATTTTAACACCGCATGATTTCTGGTATTCTGCTTTAACTTCTGCTAAAATTACAGCCATATTTCTTATAATGCTCCCATTCCAAAAGCAACATCCACATCATCTATAAGAAAAGTCGACATCCTTCGCGAAATGATTATATAGATTATAGACTGATTATATGTATTATATCTATATATCTGTTATATAATATCTCTTGTTTGAGGATGAAATGAAAATCTCTAATGAGAAAGCAATTTGTATAATTGTGCATTTAATACCTGCTTACTTAAAATAAAAAGCGTATTCGTGCTTGAAAAATGAAGCACATAATCTTAAAGAGAAGTGAAAAAGCGCACGCTTTAACGTTCTTACAATTAGTAGTAAAACCTATCTTTTTTATGAACCGCATAATTGGGTCTCTACGTCTCTGAATGATTATTTTACCTACGCTACGATTTTTACTTATTAAAACAGTTAAATCCATCGTAAATCGGATCCATTCATCGAACAGAAGCGAAAAAAGATAATTTTTCTTCCGAAAGATGACAAATTTGAAACGATAATGCGCATCGAATACACATTGGCATTTGTGCGTCAAAGAGAAGAGGAAGACTCTCCTCCGAATCATCTATAACTCGAGATTTCATAATTCAGATAATTGCAAACAACTGGTCTCTAATTGGAGTGGATGGTCAGAAAATGCATCGAAGGAAACATTGCGTTGGAATTTCTTTTTGTACAAAATAAAAAGGCTTGACAAGTAGGTCAGACAGTACTGCGGAGTGAGGGAAACGAAGGAGGCAGGAGGAGTCTGCACGAGGGAGACGGTTCGAAGTTTAGCCGAATAAAAAGCATACGTATACTTAATGCAATATACCGCTCTTTCGAACAAGTGTTTCGATATTTTCCGTGGATATACTATTTCACTTAAGAAAATGGCTATTTTTTCAAATGGATAATTTTTCAAATATCCATGTATGTAAATTTTCCATGTGAACTAATTTTATTCACGTGAATGAAGCTGCGAAGAAAATTTTATGAAATTGTAATTTGAAAATTTAATCTACGGAGATAGAAGTACTGGAGACAATTTTATATCACGGTTAACATTTGCGAGTACAAATCAGTTAATTTAAATTCATTATCATTTCGCGTTCGACCGTTACTTACCTTAGTTAAGTACCAAAGGAGTTGGAGCGCATTGACGGAGCGACGAGTGGAAATCAGCCGAGAACACTGAGCAGTCGTATGCAGAGTCACAGCGACCAATAGCGAAGCCGGAACTCCGGAAAGCGTTTACTTTGTTGTAAGCTATTGATTGTCAGGCAATTATGTCTTTTTTAGCTATTTAAATTGAATATATATTTGTAACGCCCTGTGAACCTTACATTTAGGTGCAGGGAGCTGTCGGACTGCTTTCTGGTTAAATATAACTGCTTTTATAGGGGCAATTCGGAGGAGTCAAAGCGGTGCCATTACCCGCGAGAAATTAGACTCGCACTTGAAGCTCTTACTGAAGGACACTTTCGTACCATGGAGACGGCTCATTCTTGGGATCGGAGGTTTTATCGTCCCCTGACATCGGCGTACTCCGTGCTCGTTGGAAGAGCCAGAAGTATACAACTGTTTTCAAGTTGAGCAGTCGAAAATCTTGGACCATTGACACCGTTGTAATCAGCTTCACCATTCACGAGAAGGAAGGTAACTATTTTTTTGTTCTTTCTTTGATTTGGTTACTTCTATTTCCGACGTGTCACCGAAGCTAGTGGTATCAGTCAGTTAAATTCGTCTAGTTAGTCGCGGCGCGTCCGTGGTCAGCATAGTTGCCTTCCAAGGGTTGGTCCGGGTTCGATTCCCGGCCGATGAACGTTTTTAAGAGACGGTGTTATATTCCTGGAAAGTTCTCTTATTTTTTCGATTTTTTGGAAAATTTTTCGACGAGCAAAATACCTTTATATTTAAGTATATCTGCTATTATTTTACTAAATAATACGTATTTTACCCATAATTATGAGCATGTTTGGAAGTTGAAATTATTCCAAGAATAGAAAAAGTTTAAAAAAGTAACGTAAAAGGCTTATTGATGTTTGTAAATGTAGCATCTTAGAAAAGAACGATACATTCTTCTAAAATACGAGTGATTTTTAAGTTCTGTGGAGTAATGAGCCAGAAAGAAGTAGGCATACTCAATTCTCATGTCAACATATTGAATTTCCAAGAGCTACAAGAAGAATTAGGATTATTATGTTATATTAATAGAGCTTGGGGAATTTTCAAACATAATCCTAAAAGAAATAAAAGCTGAACTTAGTGATTTCATCATGATTCTCCCTTTGATATCCAATCTTCTAAAATGTCATTCGAGAGAAACCTTCGGTTTCCAGTCTCATTCTTATGAAGATCTCAGCTGTTATTGTGTGAGCGCATGTTCAGAAAAAGGTCATTATCACCATTATGCAATGGGATCTTGTGTGGGCTCTTTTGATGGAGCGCTTTTTTCAGGAAGTCAAAGATTTATGGAAGAGAAGAGTAATTGATTAAAAGTTGACATCGGCTTAGGATCGGAAGCGATTATTTTATTGCTTTTTTGCGTAAGTCGCTGACGGTCGATATGAAGATGGTGTTTCTTTCAATTGAGTTTGGAGATGTCCTCGAAAGGTCCTCAAAAATCCTTTTCTATTAGAATTTTTAAATCTTACTTAATTCATTATTATTTCTGAACTGCATAGACTTGTAGAAAAAGAGGCAAGTGTATGAGTTTGAATTGGAGTAAATATTTTTGTCAAAAGCGCAACTGAATTGACAACATTTCCAAATTTCCAATCTAAAATCTTTCAAAAGAATTATCCACTTTCGATTTATTTGCGTACTTTTTGAATGTTATCAGTCCGTAATTTATTATGTACAATGATGAATTTAAACAAGGCTTTAATTTTAACCAGCAAGAGTTCTATCGATGCATGGGGAAGTGAAGTTGCTTTATCAAATAAAGATGATAAAAATACACCAAATTTCAACTCTGGAGTCGAACTACCGCTTCTTCAGAGTAGGATTCATGTTCACACTAATTCATTTAATTCTTAAGGTACCGCAGAATTGAACTTCAAAACAGTTTCTTCAAACACTACTACTATTAAATATTATATTTTATTCTTCGTGTAAAATCTTTCAAGATTATTTATTCTATATTATATAGTAAGAAAACAAGAGTATAATACGTAGCGAAACTAAATTTGGATAAATGACGTAGTCCACTATGACACCTCCTGGATTGACATAATTTAATGTCTTTACTGACATCCATTACAGTAGAAAGATGGATTAGACGTAATTCAAAAATAAGCATCTATTAATTTTCCGTTATTTAAACGTCATAAAAAAACCTGCCGAGAGATCTGGGTTTCCAAATTTAGTTTCATAATTAAGAACTATTAATTTATCTAAAGCTTAGATAATGCGGTTCAAACGCTTAAATTATTACTTCTCTTTTGAAAAAGTAAATCGTCTAATTTCAGTATTGATTGTCTATCGATTAGGAACAAAACCTTCCTTTTCTTACGAAGGCCTCCGATAAATGAAGCCTCGAAGCACCGGGAGGGCAATAAGTAGGCCGAAGAGGAACAAAGCCCTCTCTTTCCACAGGGAGATTGACGTCACATCCGTCAAGTTTGGAATTGGGGATGGAGTCCTTCGCAGAGGTTAAAAGGGAAATAAAAAAGGAATTCCTTTTTTGTGAGGAAATGTTTTTCGGATGCGGAAAATTGGGTGAGACGGGATTTCGTCTTATTCTGGGCTCTTATGCGTCCGATTTCGAAACCTCATTCCGTTGCCATCTTTGGCATATGTTATCTAGAAATCTCGAGGAAGATGTACAAGAGGAATGTTGGTGTGGCCATTGAAGAGGAAATTCTTAGTTTCATGTTAATGAAGACCCGGATTTTAGCCTCGAAATCTGTTTAACATCATTAACGCTTTGATCGGAAGGTTGAGATATATTTATTTGAAGAATTTTAATCTCTATAAGAAAATTAGATATATACAAATATGAATTTCTAGTTCAGAAAACTTTTTAATCTTCATAATTACCTTTGGAACCACTTATTCTTGATTAAAGCATTATGCTCAGATTATGAGTTGTTTAAATGCATACGTGACTAAAATGTTTCCGTACATTTTAAAACATACTTTATATATATAAAGTAGTATATGTATAAAGGTGATTTCATCACGAGTAAGAGCTACTTGCATCTTCTATTAACACTTTTAGGTCATCTATTCGGTAATACTTTGATTCGAGCGTCATCAGAAATATTCAAATTAAATTTTCCATGACATTGCTAAACTTCAGAACTAGATATAAATGGACGATATGTTGTGGATTCTTAGTGAATTCTGTGTTGATTCAAAACGATTTAACGATGCTCCGAGATAAATATCTAAAGGCAGTCTTTTGTCTTCATCTCAAAACTGCATTCCCTACATTCCAAATAAAGTTACATAATGCAATTTATCTGTCTCTACTGACATTTAAATATATCGCCATTGTCGTCTTCTTACTTTCATTTATATTATTCATATCACCTTATCTTAAATAGATTATTCAGATCAGGATAGATAAAATACCTTTAGAATCTCAAAAAAAGGAATCCGTTAAAGAATTCCTCATCGCTGCTTTCTTCTTAGATTGCTCTTTAGAAGCCAATTTAAAAGTCTTTCATCTCCCCCTCTTTCAAAACCCATTTTTGCTCTTTAAACAGTTTCATGAAATGTTTACTCGCTTCATTTTTGGATAAAAATTCTAACATTTTTAAGAATCAGTTCCCTCCGATAAAAAATAATAAATAAAGTAATATCTTCCAGAGCATCTTAAAGGACAGTCGAATTGTACTTCATCACCAACACTTAGATAAACATACTTTAAATATAATTTTGTTTCTGAATCGAAAATGGAGAAACTTTTATTGAAACCGAAAGAAAAAGATTCTCGTAACGAATTCGAATTTCACCTTATTTAATGTTGAGTTCCTTTATACAGAATTTTTAAATTTTTTAATAATTAAATTCAATTTTAACAACGTAAGTGAAGTTGATCACGAGTTAATTTACTAGGGATCACAAAAAAGAATTCAAATTATTCGCGATTAGATTTAATGTTTTTCAGTTGCCCAAATTTCATTTTAAATACAATCCAAAGTGTTAAAGATTTGAAAATATCGGTGAAATTCAAAGGTCAAGAGAGACAAAGGAATGATTAAAAAATGGGGAAAATCATTCATTATATCATAATGCTACTTAATATATCAAATATTACATGTAAATATACGAATATCACTGTGAAAGTCAGACTTTTATCGATCGAATTGGAGTCGGAACAAAAACAAGGTTCGGTGAAATTTATTGTATCACTTCCTAAATTATCTTCGTAAAGTTACGAATGCAGAACAAGTGCCGATAAAATTACCTTCTTTTGGCTCACAGACATTCCTCTATCCCTAAAATGCAAGTGGATTCACTCGGAGCTCAAGAGGAAACAAAGAAGGGTTTTACAGGCTTCAGAGCGGATCTCTTTCGCATTTTTATTCTCGAGTGATTTGCTAATGCGGTTTGTTTTTTGTGATAAAAGGCTCAAACTCCGGGGAAAATAACACTGAGGCCAAAACTTTATCTCCAGAAAAAATATAGGACCAAGGGTCTATTGTAAGGAGTTTAAAATGAGACGGAATATTACTCTGTCGCCCGCACGATTTGTTTCTCTAATGGACGGACCCGCACTTTTCAAGCGGCATTTACCGAAACCACTGAAACAGATTTTTTTTATTCACCGAAAGATTTGCATTGTGCGAATATATGAGGAAAATGTTTGCGATGCATTTTTACGCCATAAAAAAGCGTTTCCTACTTCGGCTGTTCTCCTTAATGGCCTAGTGTATCATCAATCACACATTATAATATCAAAATTCAGAGGAATGAATAGCTATATTAAATTGTCTCAACATGGATTTTTGTAATTTAGCCCACAAATAATTCATCTCATTGATTCCAATGGAATTCTTCTGATTATCTTATCAACAAAATATTTACCAATTTAAGTCCTACTTAATGAGCATATTAATTATCAAATTTTTATATTTTAATTATCACCAATATCCTAAAATTTACAGTAAACGGCATTAAATGACTGTTCAAACAGTCTTCAATACAATGGATCAAACAAATTGAATCCCCTTCAAGTGTTACGCAAATTGTATTGTTTTTCCCATCAATAATACTTTTCAATAAAATGCATCGTTTATTGTCATGAGAATCCTAATATACACTATTTCAAATGAGTTTAATTAAGTTTTCTTCAATCCATTTCGGACAAAATGCTCTAAAATTCAAGACAAAACGTTTATTTAGATGATCATTTGAAATTGCATATAAATTCTAAAGATTACCTCGTAAATAATTTATTTAATTAAAATGCGATTTGTATTAGCCAAGAAGATTGAGCAAAATTCTATCATTTTATTGATCTCCATCAATAAGAAATTTCTAAACGTTCCAAAGCTATATTAAAGGTAATTGAAATTGTTAATCTAGATGACCGATTGCTTTATCGGAAAGTGCTTTACGTCTTACTCGTAAAGAAAACTTCTATTGCCCAGAAAAATACTCATTGGATCCGAAAAATCTGTAATCTTTTTTTGCGCAAAATCCAGTTGCAATTTAGCCCCGGGAAGTTCGAAAAGTGTAATCCTCTAACAGCGCAATTCAAATTAATTTTCCTTAACTTTTTGGCGGCGTTCGGAAATTAAAGAGGCGAAAAATAAAAGTAATTATCGAAATTAATCCTTGATATCCTCAAATTATTCGTTGCCGTATCATTACTAAATAAATAGGATAAAGAATAGTTGTTGATTTTGGATTATATGGTAAATATTGAATAATGAATTTATTCCGCTGATAATTTTTCCCAACTATTTTCAGCTGAAATTCTCCCGTTTATTATCTCGAGCGATTTTTAATGGGCAATTCGGAGTATCGAACGATGCGCCTCATTTTCGTTCCTTTTAATCATTTAATTTTATTTCACTTCTTATTAACACTGTAATGACTGAAATTTTTGTATCTATTTCGTTGTTTACATCAAGATCTTTTTTTTGTTTGTTGTTGTTTTTATTTAATTCTTATTTATATTTTAACGTATTGTGTCGTTTTGTGTCTGTTTTAATCTATGATAACGTATATAATTGGGGCAATCTGTTTACGTTAAATAAATTATTATTATTATTATTGTTATATCGCAATATTACATTATTTAAAATGGCATTCATTAAAGTAAATTGTTTATTGTGAAGTGTTGTAGGAAAATATTGCAGTGAAAATAATATAAACGAACAATAGACATGATTATGTATCGTTTGTAAATAGTTTACTATGTAAATTATAAATAAGTTTTATGTAAGAACCAAGAACCTAAAGAGACGCAACGTTTAGTTTGATAGAAAGATAATTGGCAGATATTGGATATGAAAATGCGTATAGAATCCTGGAATCTAAAGCAAGAATCCGATAAACCATAACTACCGAATAACAATATCACTAACGAATAGCGGATCGTATAAAAAAGGGCCAATCGACGCAGACGTTCGATAAGGGAAAGGAAATTGATGAATCTATCTGCGACGGATTTTTTTCTCCCGTAAAAAGGAGGATTGAATGGATGCATTCAGGATGGAATCCGGCGGTGGTCTGACCACTGATCCTCTTGATGCCTCAATAAGTGCATTCTCCCGGTGTACTTGAGGTGGAAAGTAATTGGAAGACCATTTGGAGTCGCGGAAACACCAAAACCTTCGCGAATTTCTGAGTGTTTAAAATTCTTTTATGAAGGAAATATCTCGAGACAAAAATTTGTAATTCCTTTAAAATTTATTCAATTATTTTGCACCTCTGTTCATAAATAGTTGTAATATCTTCACCTAAGTCTGTTCTCAAACATATAATAATTTTACTTAATTAATTTATTATAGAATGTACGCATTTAGAATATTTACTTATTGGTTGCATGACTTTTTGTACCTCATACTTTTCGACGGATAGAATGGGATGAATACAAAACTTGCGGCGATGGTTAGATTCGATAAATGATATTTCAAAATATCTTGAAGAGAGATATAAAAGAGGTTATGGAAAAGAATCTATGATATATAATACCCTAATTTAAACGGAAAAAGCACACAAATTGCTTTGTCTGAAAACGTTTTTTGACTCAATACGAATGCATTGCCATAAATTCTTAGCTTCGTTTAACTCGTGATTAATTTAATTTCAAAGGGAATCTTTTTTTCAAAAGTCATTTTTCGCCCAATACCTATTCTATAATATCGAAATCCGAGTAAAAGATATTTTAAAACTAGAATTTAGCTGTCGACAAAATATTTTAATGCAAATATAATTCTGCACTATCAAGTAAGTAACAATGTTGTGCTCATATTCATAGCCCTGTTTCATTGAATAGATTCAAATGTTTAATAAATCCATAATTTATGACTTTTTACATGATTTACGTCGGAACATGATTATCGTTTCGCATGGGAAATGAATCAGTGGAAATGAAAGCATTTCGGATTGATTGCATCAATTTCATAACGATTCAAATGATATTGGAAGCAGACCACTTATTTCAAAGCCTTAATTTCCAAACTCGTTTTCTTAATGGCCTCCCATCCTTAAGACACTCATGAACGAAATTCATTTTCAATTTTGCTGAAAGCTCGCGTTTTTAAAGTGACCTTTTTTGATTTTCATAAAAGCTGTCAACGACATTAGCGAAGATTTTTTCCTCCCCTTCGACATTTCCCAAGTGGAGCTTTGTTTTCATCGCAGATGACCGAAAAAAATAGCAGCGTACTGTGAAGGATTACATAGAAATGGGATTATCTCTCTTTGACTCCATTAACTCTAGCGAATATAGTCCCTATGTTTTAGCGGATGTTTCATTCCTTCAAAAATTTACAACACAATCGCCTGTGATGTTAAATAACTAAAAAATGAAAATCCAAGTATAGAATTAGGGATGTAATGTGAAAAGCAGAGTTTTAAGATCTTTAGTGTCTTTGATGGGTATATCTGTCAGTGAGAAGGGTTTTATGTTTTATAAGGTTGAAATATTTTGTATTAGGTAAAACAAATATTTTATCACTGAATTCTATGTAAATCCCTACATCCGTAGACTTCAACCGACGCTAACTTGCTTTACTGCTATGCAATTCATTAACTCTTAAACATTAATTCTTATGCAGCTAGCTTCTAACCATCTTTTTGTTTTATCTATCGTTATTTTAATAGGGATCATTGTCTAAACTAGCATTTAACTGAAACAGTAATAAAAAATAAGATAATCACGAATAGAACCCGAATTTCTCAGCATCATCAATACTTTTCCCAATTGAGTAAAATTTATTAAACGATCCAAATACCATTTTCATTTGATGATTTTCACTTTGATTCTAACATCGATTTGCGAATAATCGTGAGTTTTTCCGTATTTTTTCATGCACAAACGTGTATTTGCTTTCGAGTAGCATCTTAATAAATTTCTTCTTTCACAAGTCATTCAGACTCTTGTGAGATAAACGATGTAAGATTCTTCGAGAGATGAAATGCATTGGATGGAAACACTGACCACCACTTGAAAATTGAATCAATGCTCGGGGATATGCCACAGGAAGTAGGTCAAATCTTGTCCCACGAGTTTATACCGCACGTGACGACATTTTTTCGACGGCAGAAAAACGATCCTCAAATAAAGGAGGCCATACTCTTCTCAAAAACTGTTTGAATCGAGAGCTCGTCCTCTCGTGCATTTTTACTTTAATTGCTCGTTTTACTGTATACTTTTTTCCTTTTCTCTAACTTAATCACGAATATTTGTGAGATTGGCTCATTTCTGGATGAATATCAAGGGAGCGCGAAATCTCGATTTCCCTGTTATAAACATAGCACGCGTACGTCCGTGCTGTTCAGGGGCTCAATTGATTTCTTAGGGAGTTCAAAAGAGAAGATCCTGGCGATGATGGAGCATGAAAAGCATTCATTTCTTATTTTTCGCTCATTTTCATTCTTTATGTTTCGACTAATGTTATGAGGTAGAGAGATATAGTGTATTATGGATATATATGTAGATCCAGAAAAGAGGAAACCTATGTTTATCCTTTAAATCTATGTCTATGAAGTGATTTTAGGCTTACACTGAAATCTATTTTCTTGGTTTGGAGTGAATAACCATGGTTAAATGGAGTGAGATTGGAAAATGTGGTTAGAGTTCTATGGACTCGATAGTGAAATTGTTAGCTGCATTCACAAGATATACTTAATGAATAACTAAGAAGCCTCATTAAAATCTTATCTATTGCCTATAATGATGATGTAAAAGTATATGAGAGGGAAAAAATTGAACCCGGTTATTTGGTCCATTGTTTTTCAGCAACTTGAGTCTAGCAACAAATATTTTGATTAGAGAACTTCCAATATTCAGGATTTTTGAAAAGAAAAACAATTTGATGGATCATTAGATCTACGAGTTAGATGATCTAAGAACAGTATTTACAATATAAACTAACATAAATATATAAAATCAACATAAATGTATTGATAAGAAAATTAGCATAGGGTACATAAGGGATATGAGGTAGAATAATTGTAATCTTCAAAATCCATTAATGTTCCCGACTGCATTCCTATGGTTAAAGATACGGTCCATCAAAAGCGATAGCACATCAAAGGACGATGCACATCAGAGAAAGGTTTTCTTCCGTCGCCGTATCCAAATCGTGGATGGAAAGAGAAGACGAGAATGAGGCTGCTGAGGTCAGCGAAGTGACTGTTGCCCAAGATTTCATGTCTGCTAATCCGAGACTAATTACATTTCTAACTGACCTCATCTATTGTATGGCCATTATTTCGTTTTTCTCTGCCATTTTCCAAATAAACCTTTCCAGATTGTCACGTTCAAAGAATGTTATAATTACGATCAATTTATTAATACAATGTTATCGCTCTGAAAAGGTACTCGGTTAGCATTAGTATCACTTAGCTGAGCGTTAACTTATCTCAACAGATAGAAATGTTTAGGAATATATTTATTTTCATTCCTAAATATTCAAGTTAATTTTACAAAAAATTTCACCTGTTCTCTTAAGATCTTAGGAGGGAATTGAGTGTATTATTTATGAACTGGAATTTTTATCAGTATTTACAATTATACTCTTCTCACAAACGCCAATCCAAAATGTATGGAATGTAGCAATTCATTATCAGATTTTTAAAATTCTTTTTGTACCTCAAAGATATAGAATATTAAGAAATAAACAATATTTCCACTGCTATGAACGAATGGATTCAACTTCTCAAACTAAGAATTGTCTAAATGATCAATTTTAGTTAATTTTAGATCGATAAACCAAAACCGCAGCCTTAGCTGTGCCACTGGCAATCGCCATGTGGCACATACTCCAATGTACCCAATGTCTCCGCCAACAAAGGTATTCTGCACAAAAGGGGGAGTGTTTTTATTCGAGGGCCTTCGTCAGCGAGGGGTGAAATGGACAGGTAAGAGTCGTGTGGGCCCTTTTTTCCAAGGGCAGGTGCTAAGGGTTAAATGGAACGGATTTGGATGATAGTCGGTGAATTTAGAGGATGAAAGGGACAAGAAGGGTTCTATTATAATGTAAATCGCTTCTTGTTAGGATCGGGAGCTTAATTCCAGTATAAATAGGTGCGTGTCTATGACTTTCACGCGTTCCACTGAATAAAATATGAGAAATCCAATGTTTCGGGATAATCTGTGGATGTGAATAGTATCGCTCGAAAAAGTTTGGGTTTGTCACCGCGTTAAAAATGTGTATTTAAAAACTGAAGTTTTTTGGGAGTTGTTTTATACCATTTTTGTTCTTATTCTACATATATATTCGAAAGTGATGAGAAAAATATATATTACTTCACGGTCACAGAATTTAATCGAATGTTCTTGATTGTTTTTTTTATAGATTATTTAGCAAAATCAAATATATTTATAAAAAACGAAAGACACCAACTGGGATTTTAAAATAAATGCCTTCTTCCTTATTAAATTTAATGAAAAATATCATTTTGTGTAACCCATTTTCATTATACATGTATATATACGCCCATTTTTAAGTCTAAAATTGTGTTATATTTTTATTCTTAATGTTTTTTTTCCATCCATCTTCTCTGTTGGTGTTTTCTAGCAGTTTTTTTTTGACAGCCATCAGTTGCAAAGATTTATTAGCAAAGTAATTCATTTTGTTTAACTACTTTTTTTAAATATCATAAACCTCGACAAAGGGTATCTATTTATATACAAGCCAATTGACAGACTACTAAGAGACACAACAATTTTATCGGCTTATTTGTCATCATTAAAATGCGAATTTATCAGTAATTTCAACAAAATAAATCCTATGAAAATCGTTTATTCGTAGAATTGAAAAATTGATCCTATAACAAAGCGTTCATTTATAGAATTTCTATTCCCTGCATATAATAACTATCTATAAAAGCTTCATTCCATGCCTTTTAAATTGCTTTTCATCCTTCCATTGATAGAAGCATCCCTCCAATTGACAAATGCTCCCATTGCCGAAGGTAATCCGATTTGCAATTAACGTTACGTATTTCCGATCTTTTTATCAGTTGCCTACGAAACGGGTCTTTTTGCTCCAATTTCCCTGAGTTTCTCTATTTGCAAACGCATTTCGCTCCCATTATTTATAATTTTCTCGAGAATCTCCAACGCGTTCACCTGCGCATCAATCCCTTCTGAGGGAGAAGCAGTCCATCTAGGAATATGCGGTTGTTTGTGAACCATTGAATGAGCAAATTCGTAATACTTGCAACCAGCTACGGTTTGCTACTTTTTACGGATTACTTCCTTCATTAATTCTTTTTTGTGAACTCGCTTCAAAATAAATTGTTTTTTGGATTATTTTTTGAAAATATGGCAAACTTACACCAATTTAGGAGAATTATTAAGTAATTATCTACATTTAATATTTTTATGTATATCATATTGATTTTTTTATTACTATTTAACAGTAAATATAATCAATATTAATATTGAAAATATTGGATAAAATAAAATAATAGATTAAACTATATACTATAAATCAAAAATGAACGCGATAAAAATATCGAATATTTGTAAGTAAAAGACTACTTCATGATTTTTCCCTCTTCTGAGATATTCCTAAAAACGGGATTTGCTCGTGGAGTTTCAAAAAGTAACGAAATTTCAGTGAATTACGTTGAGAATCGATTCCAAAGACTCTCAAATTGAACAAAATTGGATGATTTGTAGGAGAAGATGAGAGAGCAAAAGCAGCAAAATCAGCTCAGTCCGAGAAAAGATTCTTTTCGAGATGTATTGCTTAGAATGAATTAAGGCACTCTATTTTATCTTAAGTATAAAAATGATTCCCTTAAATTGATCTCTTTTGCTACATTTCCATTGAAGAATAAAAATTTAAATCATCTTGGAGTAAATGATAAACCGAAGAAAGCAAAAGAAACAAAAACGAAGCGTTGAGGGAAACCCTTTTGTAACTTCCTTGTTAAGCCTCTAGATGTCGTCTCCGAAGTGGAAAATTCTGGCTTCTTACGGCGAAGATGAGTACCACATTTCCTTACAAACAGATTATCTCCGCGGATTTACTCGCGCCTCTCCCAATACGTCTTCTCCATTTTCCGAATTAAAACATTCGTATTTCTTTTCACACCTCTGAAATTAGAGAAAATCCTGTGGATGATTTGCAATTTTGGATAAGTCCTTAATTGGGAATCTGCCCACGGCTTCTCAAAGGATTCAAAAGCGACCCATGTGATTAAATTCAAACTCGAAATCTGATAACATTCCGAACACTAAAGATAAATATTGATTTCACTTAGAAGTAAAATCAATTATTTTAGTAAGTAAAAAAGTTTCGTTTTTTTAAATACATCTCAGGAAAATAATGAAGGTAAATTTCTCCATGCCATCTGTTCTTATTGCAGTCTTTGTACTTTGTTAAAAAAAACAATTATTTATATTAAAAATCTCGTCCACTGTAAGGTGTATTAAAATATTTATATAATCTTACTTTTGATCGTAAGAAAAGTATCATTCTTTGAGAGTGGGGATACTGAACAAGGGATTAGCAAAATCACTGGAATTCGAGTTCTATATTGTGAAAATTAAGACTCTCGAGCGTAAAATAGATCGTTTGAGAGCAGAGTCAGATGCTGTGAGCTCCTTAATTTGTGACCTCTTGATTTGCGGGGGGAGAATATTAAGGGCAAATGAGTTCCGATGAATTGGGATTTTTTTCTCGAGATGAGAAATCGCCTCTGAGATTATAGTCACGATGCAGAAGGAGTTATTAAATCTCCGAAAAGGAATTTTAAAAGTCTCTGAGCGGATTTCAGCTGTAAACATCACCAACTCACAAATAAAAGAATAACACAAATAATTCCTTCGGTATAGTCTTTTCGAAAGAAGTCTTTGATAGACGATCACAAACGATGTACCCTTTTATTAAAGGAAAAAGAAATCTTTCTGTTTTAAAAGTGCAATATACGCTGCGATAATGCATTTTAGTTTATGTTTCGCAATGTTTGAACAGAATAATCTTCCGGAAAATCTTATTTCTCATTAGAATACACATTAAAGCATTGCTTGCTGTGAGAAAAAACGTAATCGCATATAATAATATATATACAATATCTATCATATATAGACGCTTCGGGGGGGATTTTTATATATATATATATATATACATTTACGAGTAAAGTTGTGCTTGATGACAGCAAGCAATGTAATAATATATCTTTTAATAAAATTTAAGATATTTCGAAATAT